>JAZKJV010000123.1:614045-1214045 GCA_037367405.1 Ottelia alismoides
TGCTTGTGTTCCGCAAGGAGAACAAATCCACCCCGTGCTCATGCTTCATGTTGACTTGGTCTAGTTATTTGAATAGTTATATCGTATCGGTTTATAACATGCTCTAAGATACATCTCCTTCAACTTGCTTCATTAATTCGTCCATATTTAAGGCGTGACTCAATGGTGATCCTTAACGTTCAATACTGTTAGAAAATATAATGCAGAAGCGGAATCAGAGAAAAGAATAAAAATATAAGAACACTGAGATTTTAAAGTGGAACCATACTCCCTAAGGACTGGGATGAAACTACGGGAGAACGCCTCAAAAGGTTGATTTATGCATTGCTCTTTCTCACTGGATACAGAGGGTGAGGGGCTTCTTATATAGCCCTCACTGAGTCTTCACATCTCCCTACTGGATGTGGGAGTAAACAACTGGATGTGGTAAATGGATCCTGAAGTGATCCATTTACCCATCTACACCATAAGTGACATATAATACATATACTCCAATACGCCCCCTCAAGCTGGAACATGCAATGCTCAGCTTGCTCAAATAGAAAGAAATCTCAAACTCACACTACAGGACACTACGGACAATATCAATTCAAACAACTGTCGGCTGTTGTCGAGGACATTGTTTCTCATGCTTTGCAGGTAAGGAGGAACACCGGGTTGGAGTATGAGTCAAACTGGGTGTGCTCTGAATTGCGCATGTCAGGGCCACTGAAACTGAATTAGTCTCCCCCTGGAGAACTCTGGCCCACCACATGTAGACCACTGAACCATGTGGACAACTGCTCCATCTCTGAAGGGCTGAACTAGAAAAAACATAGAGACATCCTCGTCAGAGTCCACAAATAATCACTGGAGAATGGAGTCTGAAAACGTCTCCTCGTCGGAGAACTGGGTCTCTCCCATACTAGCTCAGAGAACTAGATCTCTACTATGAAATTCATATGAAACCACATGAAAACCCTAGCTTAGATGGCATAGGGAATGCGATCTCTACAATGGAATCCCTATGGAACGCATGAAAACTTTGAGCCAGCCAGAAACGATGGGGACCTCTGAACTGATGATCGCAAACATGGGCGAATCAAATTGAAGACTCGGACTCTGATCGTCGAGTCTGAAACCTGAAGAACTGTAGAGTCTGAAATATGACTAGTCTGGAGTCCGGAGAATCCGAACATCTGAATCCAACCTGTAACTCTACACAACACTCCCCCTTCTCCCATACTTGTTTAAAAAACAAGGTCTTCGACAAAGTTAGGAGAAGACAATAAAATGAGGGAAAATAACATATCAATGAATCACTTAGCTGATCTCATTTTTTTTTCGATTTTTTTTAAAAACATTTTTCTTGACTATTTCATTTTTTATAACCATCACATCTCTCTCTTTTTTTAAAATAAGTTGTTCCATCATTTTTTCGGATTTCCTTTTCTCTTTTTCTTTTGCTTACGGCTTTTTTTTCTTTTTTTTGTACACGCCTTTTCTCAATTTTTTTTCAAATGAGACCAACCATTTTTTGCCTCTCTTTTTTTCAGCACGACCCACTTGGGCCTGCTCTCTCCCTCTCCTTTTTTTGTTTACAAAGTACAACCCACATGGACCTTTACAACAACATATTTTTTTAAAAGAAAACGTGCCCCCCCATTTGGGGTTCCCACTTGGGAACCCTTTCTTGCATGGTGCCCCTGATTTGTGCCTCTGTTTACTTGACATGCTCCCAATAGGGGCCTCTGCTGCTCACGCGCACCGCTCCCTACTTGGGGCCTCTGCTGCTGGGAGACCAAGGCCATCGCCAGGAGGGAGGGTGCGAGGAGGGGCAACGCCTAGAGGGGGAGTATGTGGCCATCCCCGCCTGCTGTGGATCTTCATCAATGGAGCAGGGCTTGCGGGAACACGCGAGGCCTTGCTGCGCAAGAAGGATGCGGGCGATGGGGCTTCGCCTATTGGAACCTGGAGGGTTGGTCGGGGTTGTGCGGTGCCGCCTGCGGTAGGTCGCCCGATAGGGTGTGCGAGGGAGAGGGCACGCGTGAAGGAGGGGTGGAGGGTGCCTGACCTGGCGATAGGGCCTGGAGTGGAGGGGCGGAGGGTGCCTCCGCTTGTGCCTTTTTTTATTTTCTTCATGATCATTGGAATCACCTTTCTTCTTGTGATTGTCACCCAACTCCAGGGCACCTGACCTGGCGATGGAACCAAGGAGGTCAGGGAGCGACATGGAGCGCCTGGGACTGGAGCTTGACGTCGACATGGGGCAGCAGGGAGGTGCCGCTGACACAGAGACTTTGATCAGAGCCTGGGATTACCTGGAACTAGAGCTTGGTGCAAGGGAGATAGGTCCCTTCTCTATCTTCCTTCTTTGAGACCTCCTAATCTGGAGTTGAAGATTGCTGTTGGAGGTCTGATTTGCTTATTGGACGTATTGGTGTTTCAAAAAGCAACCCTAGAACTTAGCGCCGCCATCAAATTAGGGTTTTGAAACCCCTAAATTTCTGGAACTTGATCATGAACATGACTTTCAAAATAATCTCGAATCTCGAACAAACCAATAAATAACATAAAAATCTTCGAGAATCGACCCGCTCTGATACCATATTAGAAATATAATGCGGAAGCGGAATAAAAAAAGAATAAAAATTTAGGAACATTGAGATTTTAACATGGAACCCGACTCCCTAAGAAGCGGGATGAAACCACAGGAGAACACCTTAAAGGGTTGATTTGTCCATTGACTTTCTCACTGGATACAGGAGGTGAGGAGCTTCTTATATAGCTCTCACCGAGTCTCCATATCTCACAACTGGTAGATGTGGGACTAAACAACTGGATCCTGGTGTGATCCATTTACCCATCTACACCATAAGTGACGCATAACACATATGCTCCAACAAATACTAAATCAAAATAGTTTATCAACTTAGCTGCGATCCTCATACAATGTAATGCACAGTCTACATATCTCTTGTAAGGTCGATTTATAAACACACATTTATTCTTTTTTATATTTTCCACTTGTCATCTCTTGGAAGTTGGAACAATATCATATCATTTCTGAAAATCAATAATGACCATAAGGAGGTTGAGTTTTCTTTTGAAACTGTTCCTTATTGGGTAAGTAATATATAAGTAATTCTAAGATTGTTAAATAATAACCATAAGGATGTTGACGTTCAATTTGTTGGATGCAAGCAAAGATATCTAGATTTCGACCATCTCACACATAAAACATGGAGATCTTATATTTTTTGGTGAAAATTAGATGTTTTCTGCATTCACTAGTAGATAATTTTGACAATATCGTTCCTTGCTTAATGGTTTTGCATATGAACTTAAGCAACCTGGATCTTAGGTAATATTTTGTGGTTTGATAGTGGGATTGGTAGTCATGATACTTCCTTGGCGGGTGGGCCTCAGTGGTACAAGCGGAAGATGGGAGCTTCAGGGTTCTGAGACTTCGAGAGATGAACCATGCTCATCTTATTAAGAGTGTATTGAGAATTTGTGGGAAGAAGGATGGTTTTGCTTAGTCGTCTAGTGTGGGGTATTTGTTGGATCACAACAGATTTTGAGTGTTTCAGTGGGTTGGCTCAGTCACCGTCGAGCTTTTGGAAGGGGACCTGCTCTGTCTTATTGGAGGTCATTTCTTTCATGAAATTTGTATCGGGGGACAAAAATATGTTCACATTTAGGTGAGGTGTTTGGTTTGAAATGGGGCGCTTTGCCACCTTTTCTAAGGTTATTTCTTTTTGATGTCAAATCGAGACATGAAGATAGTTGAGGCATAGTCGAATTATAACTGGGTGCCCGATTTTTTATTTGTGTTTTTTGGGTAAAGACTACCTGGCATTTCAAGGATGATGCATATTCTAGGTTTGCCGGATAGACTGTTAGGCAGACAAGATTGGCTTGTTTTTTTCAGAAAAAAGGGGACGGAACATCGTTGTCAGGTAGTTAACTAACACTGGACTTGGTTTAACGATGCATTATCTACCAAAAAGGTGTATAGGGTGTTATAGGGTGTTAGGTGTTAACTAACCCTTTAATTGGGCTAAAAAAGTAACCCTTTAATTTTTTATCCTGGTGAATTGGATATGCATTGCAGATTGATTTGGTATAAGTTGCCATTAGGAGTGAAGGTCTTCCTGTAGCTTGTTAGAAGGTGGAGGATCATGACCATGGTGCATAGAGCAAGGATTCTTCACGTGAGTGATGTGGTTTATGTAGTGTGTGCCAACGTTGTTGAAGATTTTGTTCACCTTTTCTTTTGTGTGCTAAATTTCTGAGATCTGGGCAAGGTGCAATGATTGACTGGATTGAGTGGGGCTCGATGATGAGTGGCGGATAGGATCTTCAGGGGGTTCTGAGACTTGGAGAGATGAACAAGTCTCATCTTACTTAAGTGGGTATTGAGAATTTGGGGGAAGAAGGATGGCTTGCTTAGTCATTTGGTGTGGGATATCTATTGGGTCATGACAAGTTTGTGTGTTTTGGTTGGTTGGTTCGGTTGCTGCCAAGCTTTTTGGAAGGGGATTTGCTCCGTCTTGTTGGAGGCCACTTCTTTCATGACACTTGTTCTAGGGAACAATAATATGTTCATACTTCATACTTAGGTTAGTGATTGGTTTGAAATGGTGGCGCTTTGTGACCTTTTTTTAAGATTATTCATTTCGACTAAACTGAGACATGAAGGTAGTTGAGGCGTGATAGAATCATAACCGGGTGCCTATTTTGGATTCACATTTTTCGAGTAATGACTGCATGACATTTCTAGGATGATGGGGGTTCTTGGCTTGACGGAGATACTGTTACATGGACAAGATCACTTGACTTGTTTTCTTAAGAAAAATGGGGTGGACCATCGTTGGTAGGTTGTTACCCAACACTGGAGTTGGTTTGATGATATATTCTCTGTCAAGGTGTATAGGGCGTTGAGTACCCCCTGTGATTTTTTATCCTGGTGATTTGGATATGCATTGCAGATTGATTTGGGAGTATTAAATGCCATTACAAGTGATGCTCTTCCCGTGTCTTCCTAGAAGGGGGACGATCATGATCAAGGTGCATAGAGCAAGGATTCTGCGCAGCAGTGATGCGGTTTGTACAGTGTGTGCTGAGACTCCTGAGGGTTTGGATCACCTTTTCTTTTCCTGTGCTCAACCACTGAGGTCTGGGCAGGTGCAACGACTGACTGTATTGACTCTAATGATAGGGATCTGGGCCTCTCTTGGTGCTGCACATTTTAGGGCACATCTTGATTTGCTAAAGAAGCAGTTGGATTTCAGGTGGGCCATCTGGTTGATGAGAAAACAAATCATCATGTGGACTATGTGATTGTACACGTTATAAGGCGCTGTTCAGGGATTGGTTTATGCTGTTTTAAATTCTATGATTATTCATATAGAGTGTGATGTAAATTATTTTCTTTGGATGTTCAACATTTTTTTGTTCATTTTTGTTGGAAAGATGCGCGGGCTTCTCTTTTTTTAACAGAATCGCCTAGTGTCGTAGTAGTTTGATAAACTGTTGCAGTCAGCTATTTTAGCTAAGCGTTAGTAATTCCTGTTGCAAGTCTAGTTAAGATTGATTTTAAAATTTGCAGAAACTACATAGTTTCGTCTTTTCCTTACTTTCTCACATTCTCAATTCCGGTTTTCTGCATGAACACAACTAAATTTTTTGAGAAAAATGAACACAATTATCTATGGGTGCAGGTATTAAAAACCCCTGTATCTTTGGACATGCTTGGTCGGATATTTAATGGATCTGGAAAGCCTATAGATAATGGGCCTCCTATATTGCCTGAGGCATATTTGGATATTTCTGGTATGTCTATTCATACATTTTGTTTCCATTAATGTTCTAACTTGCTGAAAAGTGTCTTAGATCTAGAAGTTTATAACTTTTTGGCCTGCTAAATTAAATGATTGCATTACAGGAAGCTCGATCAACCCCAGTGAGCGGACCTACCCTGAAGAGATGATACAGACAGGGATATCCACCATCGACGTCATGAATTCCATAGCTCGAGGACAGAAGATTCCTCTCTTTTCGGCTGCAGGACTTCCCCATAATGAAATTGCTGCTCAGATTTGTCGCCAGGCTGGTCTTGTGAAGAGGTTGGAGAAGACTGGCAATCATAGTACGGTAAATAAGCTGTTATATCATGAAGTATGATATAAAAGCGTGCCATTAGTTGGTCGTATAGTATGAATGTAGATTGTTAAATGTAGTTTAGACAAGTGAGCAGTTGTTCCAAAGTGAACCAGTTAAAAAGATAGTTTACTTATAGAATCTGTTCAGAATTGGACTTTATTCATTGAAAGTGAGCATGGAATTATTTAATCGTGGGTAACTAATGGATTTGACTATCATGAGCCATCATTCCCAGAAACCTGGTTAAACAAGTCAACAGGGACTTTCCAGTTTAAATTTGTAGTGTTGCATACATTTGCTTGAGCCTAGGACTAACTAACACACTCACTAAAGTTAGAAATCTAATGGCATAATATACACTTCTGCTGATATTATTCTAAAAAATAACTTCTGCTGATATTCTCAATATTGTGTCCATAGGATGATAAAGAGGACAACTTTGCCATTGTTTTTGCTGCTATGGGAGTTAATATGGAGACTGCGCAGTTTTTTAAGCGTGATTTTGAAGAAAATGGTTCCATGGAGAGGGTGACACTTTTCCTGAATCTGGTATCCCAAAACTTAGTGCCACAGGTTTCTGTTCTGGTTTTGCACTCTTTTAAATGTCTATGATTCTTTTTTCCAGGCAAATGATCCTACCATTGAGCGTATTATCACTCCTCGTATTGCACTTACTACAGCAGAATATCTAGCTTACGAATGTGGGAAGCATGTTCTTGTCATCTTAACAGACATGAGTTCCTATGCAGATGCACTTCGTGAGGTATAGATTTTTCCCTAAGAGTGTTTTCTATATTTTTTAATTTGTTATTTGAAGTATTTTCTACTGTTGACAAAGTTATGCATATTTGATATGATCTTCTATGATTTGCATATCCTTGGAAGTACACGACCTTGGTAAATTATATAGTAATACAATAAGTTATGGTTTTTGACCCTGATCAAAGAATTGTGCATGAATGGGTTCCTCAGTGCAATTGCCCGGGTATAAACACAAGGTGAAATGAAAAGGATAAAATAACTGGATCAAGAATCCCAAATGGAAAAATCTGACTAGCATTGGGGATTCTTTAATTTGATAGTTACTAATTTATAAGAGATCGCATCCCCATATAGGATGTCACTTGAAGGGATTTTGTCTAGATATACATCCTTTTCAGAGCGTCATTGGAAGTAAAAATAAATGGACCTTCTTACTGCTCTTAACAGAGGGCTTTGATATTTCTTTAAGCTCTCATCCATCCTGCCTGTTTTTATGCATGCCCACTTCAACAAAGAAAGACTAGCGTGCAAACTCCTGCACAGGATCTATGGTGTGAAGGGCTCCCTAGAGGAGGGACGTGTTCGCTTTTCGTCTCCATTGTGGGAGGGTATCAAAAAGGTGCTACCGGGTTTAAGACCGAATCTGAAGCCAATGCTGGGAGACGGGAACACCTTTCGTTTCTGGTTGGACGACTGGAGCGGTGATGGTGAGCTTTCATCTCGCTTCCCGAGATTGTTTGCCTTAGCCGCGGTGCAGAGCTACTCGGTTTTGCAGGCTATTGTTTATGGGACATGGATGCCTGATTTTGTCACGGACCTTTCTGAGTAGTGTGTAGAGGACCTGTTAAGACTGCAGGATGAGCTACCGTCTCCTGTGGGCTTCTCTCAGGGCAGAGGACCATTTCGTCTGGAATATGGGTAGATTCTTGGTCAAAAAGGCCTATTATGAGCTGCGGGGACTCGGAGAGGACCTCGACGATGTCTATCCTTGAGATATGAAGATCATATGGAGCAACAAAATCCCGAACATGGTAGAAGTGTTCTTATGGAGGGCAGTTGTGTGACAAGGCTAGAAGGGGAAGGATCTTGGGGATACCAGACAGTCTTTGTGACATATGTGGTGAGGTAGCCGAGTACTCGGAACACCTCTTCTCCTGCCCTTCATCGGCTCAGGTATGGAGAATGTGGGTGTCTTGGCTTCACACGGGCGGGACTGCTGAGTTCTGGGACTTGGTGAGGGCAGTTGGGGGCAACTCCTTCGATAATCATTCTCTGCCATTTGCGACACTCTGGGCGATTTGTAGGGAGCAGAATGATCTCATTTTTAGAAATCAACGATTTTATTTTGAGAATGTTGTGTCTCACTATAAGGCACTTTATAATTTATGGTCCTTCAGGTGATGTAATCCTCTTCTTTTCTTAATACATTTGCGGTGAATCCCATCTCGGGACTTCACCCTCTTTTTCCATTAAAAAAAAGTTTTGGGACCTTACGCGTGGCGACATCCGTGAGGGAATTTACTATGATGATTTTCGCCCCATTGTGCTCTCGAATGCGGCTAACCTGATTGTTACCAAAGTCTTGGCCAACCGTCTCTGCCTGTTTCTGGATGGATAAATTGCCTCAGTACAGACTGCTTTCTTTCTGGATCGTCTGATGATGGATAGCATTGTGATGGCCTCGAAAATGGTGGGTGATTTCTTCTTCATTGTGGGGGGGATGTGAAGGTCATGATCATGAGCATGATGTTGGATGTCTTTGGGGAGCTATGGGGCCTGGTAGTAAATAAATCCAAATCTATCTTTGTACCTTTTGGGTTTTCTAAAACCGAGATTGAGTAGTGTTCTGAGATCATCAATACCCCATGCGATTCACTTCCCATATGGTACTTGGGTCTTCTACTGACATACGCCAGATTGAAACAATCAGATTGGCTACCAATGATAGAGTGATTGGAGTGGAAGTTGACATAGTGGAAGGCCTCCTGCCTATTCTGAGATGGGCGGTTGTTTTTATTGAAGTCAATACTGATAACTATCCCAATTTTCTTCATCACTGCCATGATTCTTTTGACGGGGGTCGTGCATGTGCAGGTTCTTTTGGAGGCCTTCTAGCGGTCAGGCTAAGGGCATGCATCTGGTTTATTAGGAGATGGTGACTTCTCCAAAATACTTGGGGGGAGGGGGGGCTCGGGGTGTTACAGAATAAGGTGCTCTTCTTGAAATGGGTGCCTCGATTTGTGTGAGGGGGATGACCTGCCCTACGTCTTCTCAGGGACATTTACAATATTCATGCTCAACCTGCAACCGGGGATTTATCTCAATGCCCTTCATCTTCCTTTTGAAAGGTGATGTGCTTAGTCATACACGAATTGCTTGTATGGATGTGCATGGTTTTGTTCAACGATTGTTTGTCAGATTTTGGACAAATGATTGGTTCGAAGGTGGACCTCTTGGTGTGTTTCCCATGCCTTTTTGCATTATCTGAGGACCATGATTTATCTGTTAGGGTGGCTTGGTTTGATGATCATCAGATGCCTTGTTTCTCTTCCCCCTTGTCCGAGCAATGGTTTGGTGAATTTATATAGATGTCGTAGGAGATTGCTAGCCATGTGTCGCTTGGATGGACGTGATCACTGTATTTGGAGTGATGGTACTTTTCAATGAAGAAGGCTTATAGGGAAATCAAGTCCCGCATGGTTTTCGACATGTATCAGCGAAAGAGATTGCAATTTGATTTGGACCTTTAAGATCCCTTTGAAGATAAAGATTGTCGGAAGATCTTGAAGATCATGATTTTTTATTGGAACGGCTTGGATTGATGATCAATGGATGCCTTGTTTCTCTCCCTCGTCTGAACCATGGTTTGGTGAATTTATGCAGATGTCGAAGGAGATTGCTAGCTACGGTGTTCCTTAGAATGGACATGATCACTGGGTTTGGCGTAATGGTTACTTTTCAGTAAAGAAGGCCTATATGCCAATCACAACCCGAGTTTGATTTGCACTCGGAAAATTTCTTTGAAGATCAAGATTTTCCTTTGTCTCCACATGCTTGAGCGCTTGCTAACCAATGTTAAAAGATCCACTTTCGTTACTGCGGATGACACATCCTACTCTTTCTTTGGTGACCTTATCAAAGATCTGGACCATTTTTTCTATTCACATGTGCACGCACGCGAGATCTGGTAAGGTGCATACATCATATGGGTGGACATCCCCTCCCATATAG
The DNA here is from genome assembly GCA_037367405.1 of Ottelia alismoides. Taxonomy (NCBI): domain Eukaryota; kingdom Viridiplantae; phylum Streptophyta; class Magnoliopsida; order Alismatales; family Hydrocharitaceae; genus Ottelia; species Ottelia alismoides. Next base: position 624,186 of record JAZKJV010000123.1, read on the forward strand.
ATATTTGGAGCTCTCTGGTGACCGTCTAGTTCAGACCTACGGTGGAGCGGTTGCGCTCTATCGGTATGGTTTAGGCGATTTGGCTATATCTCGTAATGATATTATTTTCAATTCGGACAGGTTTTACGTTGTTAATGTGATCCATCATTCTAGGTCTATCCTCGAGAACCGGCTTTTGTTGGGTTATTTTTATAATGTATCTTTGGAGCCGGGTACCCACTTAATGGTCTAGTGGTAGTACAATGTGTTTACCACACAAAAAGACCAGGATTCAAATCCCACACTTGCACGGGTTGCGTTAGGTAGTTGACGGCCAGCGTAAAAAATAGTCGAATCTTTCAACATGGATTTGAGCAAGAATCCATGTAGCCGACCCTACTTATAGTGGGATAAGGCTTAGTACATTTATCTTTGGAGCATGCACTGGTAGACTTTCCCTTTTTTTGTCTTAAAAAAAACTTCTGTACCCGTAAAATTTTGTCCCTCCATCCCATGTACCCTCCACCCCCAGCCCTCCACCATCCTTGAGCCCCTGAACCCTTCTGCCCGGGCCCTCCACCTCTGAGCCCCCTGATCTTCGGCCTGATGACCTCCAACATCGGAATAACCTGATGATGGCCTTCCGGAACAGTTCCCAATGGGCAGGAGGATCCGAACCACTTGTCTCCATCACAATTTATCACGAGGACTTTGATCACATGCTTTTTAAGTTCGCCCCTTCATCCAACTTGATTGACATTACCATGGGTTGATTTCACAACTTTTAAGATTTTCTGGGCAAATTTTATATAAAGACAGGCATCTCGGTTATAGTAGGCGAGCCACTGATTAAGCACTGGAAGCCGGCGGTGCTCTGGGTTATCTTGAGATAGATGGTTTTCTGTTCATAGGTGCAAGCTGAAGAATGTAACGACATGAAAAAGTTGTGGTCTCTATGTGCCGCTTGAGTGAGGTTGTGTTCCTGGTAGATTGTTGTGTACATGCCTATGCTAGTAATTCTTAATAGTCCTCCTTGGCCTTTTGAAACGATTACAATACTGTGTAATGACTTCTTAGTCTGAAATGCATGGTTCTATTAAGGACAAATATTCTATGGCTTCACCTTTTCCTCTTTTCTAAAGCTTATTCCTCTGTCATGTTAGAGGATATTAGGCCCTAAATATCGGTTTCGGTCACCATTTCGGTGATTGACCAAAACAAAAAATCGGTAGAAATTCGACCGAAATTTCGGTCATTTTTTGTACTAGGGCCCCCGTATTTCAGTCATTTCGGTTGAATTTCGATTTCGACAAGATATCGATATTCGACAGAAATTCGACCGAATTTCGCTGAAATTTGAGGCCTCAACCTAGTAATCCTTTTCTCATTAAAGCAAACACAAGATACCCTTCTATAAAAAAGTTATCACCCGATAAGTATAATCTCAACTGACATTACTACATAAATCTAATAACTTTTTATAGTATAAAGTGTGTTTAATACCATTCATTGTTGCTTATTATATTGCTAGCTTCTTACAAGTATAACGTGAGTTTCAGGGGGAGATCGGCACAGTGGTAACAGTTTTATTTTCATGCAGGTATCTGCTGCTCGTGAGGAGGTCCCAGGTAGACGTGGTTATCCTGGATATATGTACACAGACTTGGCTACAATTTATGAGCGTGCCGGACGTATAGAGGGAAGAAAGGGATCTATTACGCAAATCCCTATTTTAACCATGCCCAATGATGGTGATACACCTGTACTTGTTAATTTTATTTATTCTGCTAATTTTTGTACGTATATTGTGTTTTGTTAAATTAACATATACATGTCAACAGATATTACTCACCCTACTCCAGATCTCACGGGATATATTACTGAGGGACAAATATATATCGATAGGCAGCTGCACAATCGACAGGTTATATTTTAATTGACATCAAAATATCATGGTTGCATTTGTTTCGTTTCCAGTTCTGAAGTGTGCATGAATACATATTTCTTTTCATATCCGAAGAAAAACAAATATTATTATATTGATGTTAATCATTGCAAACAAAAAATCCCTTAGCGTCAATTGAAAAAAATAATAATGAACATGATTTTTGTTGGCATGTCGATGGAGACTAGAGAATGGACTGGGTAACCATGATTTCACTCACCTTTCAAGTTAATACTTCACCTTAAATTTTATTCTATGCTATGGAAACCCTCAAAAACTGTGAAGGATTCATATTCGTTTGTTTCTATTGCTTCCCTATCTGTTTCATCTCATTAGGATATATTCCACCTTCTTCGTTATCTCCCTATTTCCATATCGCACCCCTTTCTCCATAAACACATGGTCTCGAATTTCAGCATTGATAGCTTGATGTTGTCCTGTTGTTATATACCTTCTCTTTCAACACCGTTCAAGTCCCTTTATCCTATGATTTATTTTGTGTTCCTTTCCAAACATAGATTCATGTGGAGAAAAGCTTGCAGTCGTGTTTTAATGTTCGTCAACAAATACTTTTTGTGTAAAAAAACACATTTTTGTGATCAGGATCTGATCTTTCCCATTGATGTATGACAGATATATCCTCCCATTAACGTTCTTCCTTCCCTTTCCCGTTTGATGAAGGTGAGAAATGAGATTTATTATATATATGATGCTTCCTCAAGATTGTGACAGAAGCATGTAATAAATCATAGCATGATTTTATTTTGAATTATAGAGTGCTATTGGCGAGGGCATGACTCGTAGAGACCATGCTGATGTATCCAACCAGGTATTTTCTTTTGTTGACATGGTGGCTTTGCCTTTATTGTCAGCACCTATAAAACCGTCTCTGATACTGAATTTCTTTACGCTTAGTTATATGCAAATTATGCTATCGGGAAGGATGTCCAAGCAATGAAGGCTGTCGTTGGTGAAGAAGCTCTCTCCTCGGAGGATTTGGTCTCTCCTTTTCAATTTCTTTTCATCTCCCCCTTTCAATTTCTTTTCAATTTCCTGATGGCATGCACACTATCTCTAAGTTATATCCCATTATGGTTTCTTCTTGTAATTGAGTGTCTGAATACCTTTACAGCTCTATCTGGAATTCCTGGACAAGTTCGAGAGAAAGTTTGTCACTCAAGGTGCTTATGACACCCGCAACATCTTCCAGTCCCTTGATCTTGCTTGGACACTCCTGCGCATATTCCCAAGAGAGCTTCTTCATCGTATCCCTGCAAAAACTCTGGACCAGTACTACAGCCGGGAAGCAGTTCACTGAATCCACCGACATGTTTTACACCCCCTCATGGTTGATTTGAGGAACTGAGGCGAATAAACCAGTGGGGAATTCAGTTCAAGTTTACGAGAGATAAAGGCTGTTTTTTGTTTTTGTTTTGGTTTTGTTACTAAGTTCTAAGTTCTGGTAAAACTTTTTTCCTAGTCAGTTTTATTTATATTCTTTAAATTTTGGAGATAATCTGTCAAGTTGTCCCATAGACGAAATTTCTGTATTTGATGGATGGAGTGCTTTGCAGAATACTTGATTTCAATTTGTTATTGAACATTACATGCGATAGAGAATCTGCAATGCTAGTATGTAATGAAGACAATTATGCTTGATGGTTGCTTGCTAATTTAGATCCCATTTGAACAATTATAAAGGAGTCCAACCTTATTAGTCTATTAGATAGTAAAGGAAGATCTTATAATTTCTCTCTGAAAGCCAATATGTTATCGTATTCTGCATGTATCCTATACGCTTGTGATCCATGTCAAGGAAATATTTTTATACAGAATATCTGCGATTGTTATTTTTCAGAGATATGGTGAGATACTCAAATCTGTATCAACAGTATAATATTTCTAATCAAGTTGCAATCAACCTTTATATACTTTAAGATTATCGGCAGTGAAAATTGTTTCCTTGTTTTATACAGTTGAATCCAGACAGGAGCATATGTGGGATCTCAGAAATAGAAAAAAGCTCACCTACAAAGTCTCACATGTAGTGTTATGCCTGAATACTTTATCTGGATACATTTTTTCTTCTTTCTTCAATGAAAGAAAGTTTATTCCATCAGAATGTATTAAACAAAGCGGCAGTATCTCACCTCTATATGCTTTCTGCTTAAGAAAGAGTGCATTGTTGGTGATAAAAATGTATATATTATGCAGATAAAGACATTCACGTTTATAAGTGAGGATGTTCACACATGTAGAAAACAGTTTGCCTACTAGATCTCATATTTTATGAGACAACAGTGTTCATACATGTTCTTTAGACTAATATGTATGAATCCCATGTGGCATTGCTAGATTAAGAGAATTGGCATTGATGTAAGGCTGGGTTAGACGGCTTAGGCGGGCTCGTGGCTTTTGGAAGGAGACAACGTCGAGACAGAGGTCCTTGAAGCCAACCTCCAGTGATGTGTGAGTTGGCTCGATCTCGAGGAGATGCACCTGGTATATACACAGTTTAAGTGGTGAGCCCTGCCAACCCCACAGGAAATGCTATTATTATAACTTCTAATCTATTATTTGCTCAGAATCACTCATGAGAGACATGAGATGAGGATAAAAATCAGCGTGAGCCATAGGTGAAAAGATCTTACCCCAGGAGCAAATGGTGGGCTGGGAATACTGAGCATGAGTCTTCAAATAGAAAAGACAGAAAGAAGCATGCACAGGGTCTTAAGACGAAGGTAGCATATGATTGCTCATCAACCCACGTGATCGAGGATCGACACATAGAGATGGGAAAGAGGAAGCAAGAGGGTCCATCATCTAAAGTCTGCATTTGAAGGAGCTTGAGGGTCTAGGTCTCGATGACCTGGTGAAAGCGAGAGAGGTAATAGTCTAGATGAAAAGGATCAGATATGGAACAAATATGATTTTTCCATATCCATATTCGCTTCATCTATATTGAATACTAATACATTTATAGATATATTCAGATATGGATATAGAAAACCATATCCTTAAATATTTGAATACGAAATCATATCGGATATTTGTCTAATATGAATCTGAATCGAATAAAGAGAAATATGAACATTGATCAAATTAAGACCAACTGCTATTATAAAAATATTTAGCCAACCAAAATTATAATCGCAAGGGAGTTTCTTTACATATATAGAAACTAAGGGATTCCAACTTACATGAGACCTATACTATTATAATACCTTTGAAGTTGTCGAGGCAAAAAAGGCATAGTGGTCATTAGAGGTCGATGGGATACATGAATTTGGATAGGAAGAAAATAAATTTTAGGTTGATAGTTGTTAAGTAGACATAATAAATATTAATAATATATTAAAATAATAATATTTTGTATTCGAATCCAGTATCCATATTCAGAAAATTTTTAGAAAATTTTTACATCTGATATCTATATTGGATTCATATTCGACTAATATTTAAATACATACATCCATATTAGGAAATTTTCAAACATGTTAAGAGGATATTCAGATATATCCGTATCCATGTTCGTCCTTAGATACTACGAGGAGATTCGATTAAAGAAGGTGAGCGAGCATGCGAGGGAGCTTAACTAGGTAACCAAGGATTATCGGCATCTAATGACAGAGATTACAGAAAGAGTACAAACTAATTCTCTATGATAACCAATATCTCTGATATTTTCCTTAAACAAATTCTTGATTTCCAAACTGAATGTTCCTATGTTTCTTTGAGCAATGTATTAATTTTTGAAATTAGTGCTGAAAGATATACCTCAAAGGAGCATCGTGTCTCATGTTCTCATGGACATTTACCTAGATATTTTGGACAATCAAATGGAAGGATATCTCTTTCAATAGAGTTAGTTATGATATGGGAGATATGCAATATACTTGGGATAGTTTGGTAGCCAATCTGAAGAGATCAATGCAAATCAAAATAAATAAAGATAAATATTTGGATCCAAACGAATTACTAATTATTAGATTTTATATAATATAAGCAATGGTGATTTTTTTTATTTTAATATTAATTAGTTAATCAATAACTAGAACTCATATTCTATGTTGTGTTAAAGAAGGGATATCTAATATCTATATGATTTAATAAACTTCGTAAGGTTTGTGGTGTCAATGGAACTGAGGCTAGTATACATAAAATATAGTTCTTATTTATTATATTAGTAATTAGTAATTAGATAGAAGGGATATCTAATATCTATATGACTTCAATAAAGAAGGGATATCTAATATCTATATTAGTAATTAGTATTAGTAATTATTATGTTACTGTTAGCTAGCGATACCAGCTTAGTGAATCCCTTCTTCTGTGATAATTTTTTAGCATTAGTCCTACATTTTGTCTCTATAATCAAGGAGAAATAGGGTTCAGTGGGAAGAGAGTTGTACCATGAGAGAAGAGAAGTAAGGATGTCAATTTGTTTCATATATAAGATATGAATTTCGACAATGCTCACTTATATCTTTCACAACCCTGCCCCTGTTCTATGAAAGACTTGGTTGAGATTCCCTGGCTTTATGTTTCTAAACCTCGTATCAAAACTATACAAAAGAAGTTCACTAGGTTAGATCCCGCACCGCTTATCTTCTCTACTTTGCTCATGCATTTCCAATGCATTGATTAAATGAGAAAGAGTGCATCAATATATAGAGAGGATCTCATCGTTGAAGAAGTAATCATACAAATAATGGAACATACTATTTATTTTATATCATTTTTTATGTTTAGCTTAGTATTGGTGGAATTTTTATTATTCCTATGTGAAATGATGAAATACCTGAAATAAAAAATCTGAAGTTCAACATTCTATAAGCCTAGGGTTTTTTACTTTCTTTTGGCTGAGTTGGATGTCTAGGAAAAGGAAAGAGAAGAAGCAACTGTTGCGATAGGTGATCGATGATCTCATCCCTTGTTCTCCTTAAAAGGAAAGGAAAATGAGTTTGAGCAGGAGATGTGGATCATCCACGACACATTAGCATGGTGTACTCCTCTTGTTTGAATCGATTTTGAAATAAACATATCCTCAGGAGGATATATTGAGCGACAAAGGTGAGATCAGAGATATATTTTACTTCAATATAAATAATGAGCATTGTCCTTAATATCTAAATGGTAATAGGTGAACATTACGATATATATTCATGCATATGATAGACATTGGTACTCCAGTCCATTTCTTCTTTCGATTCATAACAAATATGTTTTCCAACCCTTTTTAAAATTCGAAGTGGATGTTTTGACTTCATCAAGCACTTGTTCTGATCATACATGAATTATTTGACCTTAGTTTGTAAGTTTGTTAAATCATTGGAGTTATAGTATGAATATGCAGTTTTAATTGAGTCATAAGATCTCAACACGGGAATTCCTTCAATAGTAAAATAATAAATAAATAGTGAATTTGACACTCATATAACTCGTGTTATCAGAATCCAATGTATACTAGAATACCCCCAACATGGATCTCCAACAAGCCATTCAAACGACAGATAACAATGGAAGGGTCCCCATAACAACACCTCCATTATTAAACTTGAAAATCTTAAAAAACCTTACCAACACCTGAACACTTAGCCTTCTTACACTTTTTATGCTTAGATGAATTGGATGAGAACATCTTGGTTACTGAAAATATTATAGATAATAATTTAAACATCAATGTGAAATCTTTGATCATGTCTTACCTCATTGCTTCATGCAATATCAATCATTTTTAGCTAAGCTTAGAGTTAAGTAAGGGTTCTGTGACTTTCGTGGAAAAAAACCCACTAGGTTTCTTCATATTAAATCTTTTTAAGAAAATTTGAAAACTTCATCTCATATTTTATATAAACAATATGATATCCACTTCTCCTTCTAGCATCAAAGACTGCATCTCCTATATTTTACAGATTCATTTTTTTTTGTAAAATTTAATAGAAATAGGCCAGTCTATTCCTCCTTTTCTCCCCTCTCCCATAACTCCTTCCCCACTTCCTTAGGAAATCAGATATACGATGTTCCACTCGCTTAAGGATAAAGCTTCCAATCTTGATGGTTTCGATCTGATTTTTTACCAATATTTTTGCGACTTTTACAAAAGTGATGTAATGTTAATCTTTGATATCTTGATGTCTCTTGAGAATTTATACATGTTTCTACAAGATCTTCATTTTGCCTCAATCAATGTGGCTCCTAAAAGGTCTTCTTATCAGAATTTAAGAACTATAGACTAATAATTATTATTAGATCTCCAAACAATTTTACCTAAGGCTTGAGCCTCTTGGATTTTGCTAGTATGGAGCTTCCTTTTTACCTAACAACTTAAATGCCCTTTTTACCTAAAAGGTCTATCTTGATTGCAATATTCCACAATATAAATTATTTCAGACCGGTACCTAAAAAATTGATTGTTACAAGGTCCTTTATTAGTCAATTTGAAAATTTCCTTAGAAACTTCTTATTAACTTTGAACTTCCATCTTTCTTTATAAATTAAGTTAAGTCCCCTAGCTTGTTTGCTAACGTTATGGACAACCTCATGGGTTCTTCAACCATTTAGAGGCCTTAGACATGCATAAATTTCCCCTTTTCTTAGGATACTTATTCTTGTTCTCTTATATATTTTTTCTATGACTGTTAGTAGTCTATTTGAATTGCACTTTTCAAGAAACAACCTTGTTAGCGCTCATGGTAACTTTTTTTGCATTGCAAATATTCAGTTTACGAATTGCCTTATATTAGTTCTTTGTATCCATTAAGACTTGCGGAGTTTCTTGTTTTAATGATTTGTTTTGATAATGGCATACATTTATCATAAATTGGTTACATAATATCTATATTTAACTTCCATAATTAAGGTTGCTTCAAGAACAAGAAGACATCAAAATATCAAAGCCCTATTTCAAGAGTTTTCTTAGGACTATTGTAGATATCAACACCACAATATGTATGTTTGAAATTAAAATTATGCAATAGTATTAACATGACTTCCATTTCAGAACATCCTCTTGATCAATCGCTTTTAGGTCCTGATCAATCACTCTTTGATCAACCAGCCTGCAACATCTGATTAACCATTTCCTAATTGTTCATTTTATAGACTTGATTAACCACTTCTTGATTGACTATTAATTTTCAATTGATCGATCATATCCTGATTGACCAACTTTCAACCATGCACAATTCAAATCAAATCCAATATCTACTTTTGATTGATCCATCAGTATAACCTAAGCAATCAATTGAGTGGTATCTTGTTAATTTCTTATCATATTTGTTCCAACTATCATTTTTTGAAGGTATGTCTATGGCACTAGAAATAGGACTCTAAACCTAAGTAGAAAGACATATATTCTAAGACATCTCACTGCAAAGTCATCGAAAAGATTCTCTCTCTTATCTTTCTCTATATTATTCATTATTCATAACGTTGAGAGAATTATTGTTCCTAGAGAAATTTTAATTATTGTGATTCCTTTTATCTCTCCAGTAACATCACTCCCATTTAAGCTTCCAAGCTTATAACCAACTAGTTAGAGATGGATCTTCTATAAGCGACAATATTATTGGTGAAAGATTTCTAATTTCTTTATTATAGTCACTTGTGCTTATATTTTGAGGTACTGTTGTTGCACATTTTGTTATTTATTTAGCAATATATCTCAGTTGTTGGTATTCCAAAGTCTCTTCTATTTAACATTTTCTATAGAGAGTCTTGGTGTTTTACGTAAGTGTTGCAGGTGCCTTGGTGTTTGATCCAAGAAAGAATGAGGATATTTGGATTATGACCAATCCTCGATAAAATGTCAATGTATGAATGGCAGGTGAAAACTTGTGTTTGATATAGCAAGGACTTGATGTTTGAGACAAGTATTATATAGCATATTAGTGTTAGATCAATAAAATTTTGAATAGTTGAGTTATCTATGTAAATAACTCCTATAGTGAAGTAGTTGATTAACACGATTGATTAGAACCCGGTCTTGGGCTCAGGTACCGATTTTCACCCAGTTGGGTTTCCATATTAACATCACCATGTACGTGGATTGGATATCCGGTTCGATTATTCTACTTAACTTTATTAAACTCCATAAATTATTTTAACTGTTATAATCTAGTAGATTCTACTATTCACCTTTCATATAGTAATATTCTGATCCTATAAGCACTCTTATTAGGTACCAATACAAGTTTAGTGGAGAACGAAGCTAATCTCATTTGCACATATAACTGTGGTGAACAACAACAATATCTTCTAGGGCCAGTCTATCATAAGTCTTCCTTCATTTGATAGTACAAGTTACAAATGTTAGAAAGTTGAAATGCATATATGTTTGGAACCACTGGACTTCTAAATTGGAATATTATCGAAAGAAAGTAAACTCATGCCAGTCATTAGAAAAGAGATGATGTTGAGTAATCTAGATAAGAAGAAAGCTACTTACAACTTTAAGGCTATGGATGACATCTTCCATGTTATCATGGGGGAAGAATTTGACCATGTCTCAACTACAAGATGACTTACAAGATCTATAACAAATTGAGCATAAACCTATAAAGAAACTAGCACGATCAAGGAACCCTGGATCAACCTCCTTCAACATAGATATGAGATGTTCAAGATGGAAGATGGAAAACTCATTAGAAACATGTACATCGAATTTACATGTATCTAATAATTTATTATGTCTCAAATAGAAATAAAAGAACCCAGACAAGTCAAGAAGGTTTTCAAACTATTCATAGATGACTAGATAACCGCAACAATGGTTATCAAGGAAGCCAATGACATAGATACTCTACCAATAGATGATCAAATATGTGAGTTTCTTTCTTATGAAGTTAATGAACAACAAGAGGAAGATGAAGAGATAACAAGAAAGAAAAAAGATATCTTAGAACAAAAGGAAGAATAAGTCACTTTTGACGAGATCTCAGAGGATTATGTAGCTATGGTGACATGGGGATTTCGGAAACTCCTAAAGAGAGATGCATGAAAGAAAGAGAATGAGATCATATGTAACAAGTTCAAGAAGAAGGGTCATTTAAGAAGGATAATACCTTATACAAGAAGAGGCATATCAAGCATCATAGGTCTCATAATATAAAACAAAGTGATGATGAAAGGAAGAAAGGAAACTACAAGCATCAATGAAAGTACCCAACGAACAAAGCCTCGTAAGCCACACGGGATTCTTCTGACTCAAGAAAAAGTAATAGGATGGCTTAGAAATTAAGAATTTCTGTTCAAACCCATGGCAATTGACAATTGATGAAAACTAAAAAGCCCTTCTTAATTCTCACGAATTAGAAGTATCATTTCGTTGCAGTAGGGAAATTGAGATCAATAAAAAAACAACCACACAATTCCATGGATTAATCAATTAAGCAGGATGTGGTTTTATATTTATTTAACCTGGGCAAGTCTCAAGGCCGACTCAAGGAGGCAAAGGAACATTCTAGGGTTTCAGTTAATCAAACTTAGCGTGCATTTTTTCAACAAGGATTATGCAAGGTAAATGAATGCAACACAATTTGGCATATTTCAGGGACTACAATGCAATTTTCACTGCAAACTAAGTCCAAAAATTACGAAATTTTACCAGAATGTTAGAAATGATGAAAGTAAATTATTATATTTTTTTGGAATTTTTGAATGCAAAATGAAATTCTAATGAATTAATGAGTGCAATCAATAAATTAAATTTAGTAAAAAGTAAACCTAATTATTTTTAAGAATCAAATTTATCCTAGATACATCCAAGGGTGATCTATCCAAGAAAAATATTAAACCCTAAAAATGTCAGTTTCACATTCCATTACAAAATAATTAATCCAATCATAGAGTGAATTATTCAGAGAAAACTATGCATGCAAATGATGTGATTTTTAGAAACAAATTAAAGAGCAATTAAATCTACACAATTTTATTTCACAATTTTTATAGCTATGGTTAAATTAATATGCATTTCAGATCAGGAAATGGGTAAAATATGTAATTAGCAATGAAACAGTTATCATAAATTAACCATTGTTCATAAATTACAAATAAATGCTCACAAGATAGAGAATTAAATGCTCCATAATTAGAAATTTTTCAAAATTTAAAATATAAGTAAAATAGAGGTTCAAATTATAGTTCAAATGTAGGGGTCTTAGTGCAACTACAGAAATAAAATGATTGAAGAAAACATGTACAAGGACTGAAAAGCAAATATCTATACCTACTAGGGTATTTATGCAAAATTTCCTGACGGGCATGTGCGTGTGCATGTGAGATGCTGGTGGCGGGGACATGAGTGTGAATCCTCAAAGTGTTGATGGCTCGGGTATAAAACCTCGCCCACGCACGTGCGAGGCATGTGCAAGGCTAGGCTAGGACGTGAGGCTCGGATTGGGCCTCCAGGTGGTGCGTTGTGATTGCTTGGGGTAGCTCGATGCTGATGGGATCGGATCGAGGTACGGGTGAGTGTCGTGGAGCACCTATAGCCGTCAGATGGGGTTCTATCCAGCGGATGAGATGCATACGTGGATTAACGACTGAGATTGAGGGGGGATCTCAAGGTTACTGTTTGTTGACCCCCTCTCTTGATTTTTATTCCTCTGGGAATGATGATCGTCACGTCAAGGCTCCAACCTCAATCCTACAATGACTGTAGGGGGCTCTTGGGATTCGTTGTTGGTGGCGAAGGGAGGTGACGTGAAGGCGACGTGCTCTAGGCAACACTCGCTTAGAGATGGAGAGATGGCACAGTGTAGGGTTGAACCTCCATGCGACACACGCCCAATGCCTTCGCAGGATGTCATCCGATGCGGTGGAAACCCCTTTTACGTGCAACCTCAAAGAAGAAGATGTTCTTGAGCCACAACACGACCGTGGAATGGGGGATGGTCGGGAATGGGGGCAGAGCTCCATGTTGATGTGGAGGAGGAGCATGGCTAAGATCTTTGCAAGACCGGAGAGGAAAGGTCGTGGAAGGTAGATAAGAAATGGGGAGTAAAGGAGAATGAAGGCGGAGTCCTGTGATCAAGGAGGGTGCACGAGCAGAGGCATTGGTGCGAAGGAAGAGACGATCAGAAGAGAAGAAAACAAAGGATGGGGGGAGAGGAATTCGAAGAGGAAGAAGGAAGGAGAAGAGGAGAGGGGTTTTACCTAGAAGCGGAGGATCGAGTCTCATAGGGGAAGGACTTGATGCCTCGATGAGGAGACTGAGTTTGGCTGCAGTGAGTAGGCCGCATCGATGATGAAGAACCTTCATCGGATCTCGCCTCAAGGTCATAGGTTGTCACTTGAGGAGAATCTCCTCTCTCGTTGTCACTAGAGTGGATCTCCAAGCTCTAGTTTCCACTATAGAAGTGGCGGATTCCCACACGATGGGGCGGAGGCGATGGATTTAAGGAGAGGGTGATTAGGGTTGGCGGAGATCAGCGGGAGTGATGAATATCCATTTTATCACCTTTATTCTATCATTTTGGAAAACCCTAGTAAATGCATGTAAATACCTTTAATTTGCACAAATTAGCATTCATCTCTCGTTGTGTAAAGTATGTATAAAATAATGTTATTAATGCCAAAATTATAGAATAAAGAAAAGAAAAGAAAAGAAAAAGAATAAAATATCATAGATATTTTATGACCCTAAACCCCGAGACCTAGGCATCTCGATGACTAGATCGACAAGGAATAAAGTAGGTGGAGATGAGGGCCAATAATCCAATAAAAATCCAATTTATTAATTCATTCTTTATTCATTTTTGGAAGTTCTTTTATTTTCCTTTTTGTATACCTCAAATAAAAAAATTTTGTACATGAAATTGTAGATAATAATATATAGAAAAATACAAAATTGATTTCATACAAAAACAATATACAGTGTAAAAATTATACTCTGGATAAGATTCCAAAGTCCCAACTTCCAAACCTGTATCTCTCAAAAAACTCAACATGTATGAAAATCACCTTTAATAATATATATTTTAATAAGCTATTTAATAAAGGTGGTTTCATAATTTTTGGATTTAAGATGTGAAAGTTAGGATTTGGATCCCTATTGTATAATTTACCCGATTAAAATAATCATTTTATTTATTCTTTATAATTTTTATAACTTTATATTTAGATAATTTTATAAATATTATTTATAATATATTTACATATTAAAACTAGAATAAAAACATAAAGAAAACACTAAAATAAAATATGTATATAAAATACATAGATGAAATACCTATAACTATACATATACAATAAATACATGTATTTATTTAAGTGTATATATTTTATCAGAAAAATAAAATAAAAATATATTTATGTATATCAAATAAGTTATAATTTTATAAAATAATAAAAGAAAAAAATCGAAAATATAAAATAAAAATAAAAGACACAAAAACATAGATAAATATACCTATATATTAACCCTAAAACTAAATTATAATATAAAAGTTGTAAAAAATAAATAAAAAACATAATAAAAACTAGAGAAAATAAGAAACATTTTTTATGTATAAGTTAAAACTAATAAAATCATTTATTCATTCTTTTTCATTTATTAAATTTTTTCGGGTTGCTTTTTCCTAGTTAGTTCATGTGGACCAACTAGGTGGCTCGGAGAGTTGACTTTAATCAACTCTCTGACCGCCCCCTCTAGCCCGTGTCAAAACTCATTTTGACCCCTATTTCCTAGATTTTTCCTCAAGAATCGAGCACTATCTTGGGATGTTTCCTTTTGCATTTTTTCTCCTAAAGTATCGATGATACACGGCGGTGCGCTTCCTCAAGGGTTGGACCACTGCATCGATGCTTGATGAATCTGTGATTCATCACTCTAAAAGCTGAAAATAGAGCTTTGTTACTGAGTATTTAGCTGCATTTCATCACTTATATTGCATAATTAGCATTCATGCATGTGTAAATAACATTTGTATTTTAGCATTCATATTTCTATTAAATAAGGAGCTAAATTCACTTGTAAATATTCACCTATATAGTAGCAAAATTCACATTTTTGGATATATTTTATGCTAACTCCAAATACAATAAAATTAACTTTATAGTGTATATATCACTTACATTAGTTAAGGAAAAATATAAATAATACTAACGTAAAATTATCCAATAAAATCCAATTCCAAGTTTGAAACTATAAGCCTTAAAATGCACATATCTCTCTCATATAGTATCCGATTTAGATCTACTCACTTCTAAAGTAATATACATTCAAAGACCTTCAAAACAAGACTAATTTCATAAAAATCGCTGATCGTATGTGAAACTTTGGTTTTGGGCCCCTATTGTATATTGTACATATTGACTAAAATACCCTTAATTTTATCTTTTTATTTTCTTAATTATTAAAAATAAAAAATATTAAATTGTAAATATTTCTTTCATATTTTCTCTAACTTTATTTTGAGTTTTCTCTTATTTAAAAATGACAAAAAAATGCAAAAGACAAAAATATGGTATTTTATACCTATAAGATACCACTCAAAATACTCATTGTACAAATGACTTCTTTTGATTTTCGACCTTCACAAAATTGTAGATCTCGTCGAGACGAGAAACTTTCATGTTGATCACTTTTTGATTTGGTCTCATTTGTTATTTCATTTTTATTTTTATTTACATTTATTTTTTATTTTTCTAGAGCGACACGTGGCAACTCCTGATGTCGTCACGTGTCACCTCATTTTTTATATTTTATTTTTTTAATTTTTTTAAATTTTTTAATTATTTATTTTATTATTTATTTATATATTTTAATTAATTAATATCATTTATTTATTTTCATTTATTTTAATATTTTTCTTCTACTTTTATTTCTTTTCTCTTCATTATTTTTAGTAGCCTACTTATTATATTTATTTATTATTATTATTTCTTCTCCCTTTACTTGTTCCCCACTCCAAGTCTCCACCACTCCTCTACTTCCTCCACCATTCTCTCCATTTTCTCCACCTCGTTTCTAACTTCTTCTCCTCCTCCTTTTTATTCTCTTCTCCTCCATCATTTTTCATCATCCACCATAATCGAGAAAGAAGGGGAACCACCTGCTCAGCCTGCTCGACGGTGACAACGACCAGTAAGTCATCGACGCGACGACTGTTTCCATCATATTTGGCGAGATCTGAGGTAGAGAGATCGACCTCGTCACAACTACATCCAAGCTGCATAACTTCTTCGATTTTTCGTCGAGTCGGATCGAGGCCATGATGGGAGCCGCACATCACATCCCCACCTTCAGGCGAAACCACCACCGATAAATATCCCTTTCCTTCTCTTTGATAATTTATTTATCTAACATTTTTCTTCTTTGTTGTTCTAAAACTATATTCTATCATTTCCTTAATTTATTTTCATCACCATCAATCACCACATCACAATAACCTCATTCATCATTCACCACCATCATTCATCATTCATCATCGTTGTTTTATTTCATCATCACAACCATTATTATCATACATCATATATACCACATATTCATTCCTGTATTTTTTATTTCCTATTTACAAGAAAAAATTAAAAATAAAAAAAATAAAAAGGGGGAAGCAAGCAGCAACCGCCACCCCCTTCCCCTCAAAGCCGTGCGACGCTACCCACGATGTCTGCCCACCCATCAGCTTGGTCACGCCCTCGCGTAGCCGCGCAGAGTGCCTCTTGGACGCGAACCACCTCATGCGGCAACTTCCGCTGCTCCTCTGCCATCAACCTCCCTCATGCGGCGACTGTCATGCACCCAAGCACGCCAATCGCGCACCTCCCCTATACTCGTAAAGGTCAAGACCCTCGGCGACTTCCACCCTTGGTAGCCAGCGCTCTCCGCACGACTAGGCACCGCCCGCCTACGCACGGTCGCACCAACCTCCAAGAAGATCATAACCCGCTCTAGCCAGGCCGAAGTCCCAACTCCATCCACCTCAAAAGCGTGCTGCCTCGATAGCTCTCCTGCACTCATACAGGTCCTACGTCGTCCACCACCTCCCTCTGCGGCCGCGTCTGCCACCAGCAGCCGCATAGAACCTCCCTCTGTGCCTTCTTCCAACAACCGCGCGTACATGCACGGTTGCGTCCGAGGTTGACCATCAGCTGCATGCCACCCGCCTCCACCGCGCCCCGTGCGTGCATCCATCTTCACGCTGTCGTGACGCTCCACATCACCACAACAGATTGTGCCCTAGTGGACGTTCAAGATCATTTTTCTTTTATTTTATTTTTTGTGAAAATTACAGTTGAGTCTTTTCATGTTTATTTAATTTCAAAAATACCCTTTGTATATTTTTTGTAAAGCTTTTAATTTCTGCATCGCAAAGACACCTATGCATTTATGCATTAATTTGGACATTCATTTCACATCATTTTATAATACAAAAATAGCAGTTTGTTTAGAAATTAGTTCTGTACATTTTGACTATTTATTTAGATTTTTGTAAACATTGGGTAGTTAACTAAAATTAGTTTTGTGAAAAATTGAATATTTTACACATTTATGCTCTGAAATTCGCATATACATAAATATTGTTAATGCCTCTATTTGTGCTTTAATTATTGTCCAAATTTCATCTAAATTGGAGTTGTCTTGTGCATAAAGTAAATTATAGAGTGATTTTTGTAATTGATTTTTTATTAAATCCACAAATACTATTTTACAGAATTTCAACTCTCCTGGATTGATCATTTAAATATCCATTGGAGATAAATCTCTCTCTGAATAATTTGATTTTATAGATTTATCAAAAAAATACTCACAATCACTCTGTTTTTCTTAAAAAATTCATAAAAAAATTCACATACCGTTAGAAAATTCCAAATTATTAGTGTAGCTTCCTTTCATCATGTTTCACTTTAAAAAAATATGATTTTTGCACTATTTTTGCATGAAAAAATGC
Organism: Ottelia alismoides; assembly: GCA_037367405.1. Lineage (NCBI taxonomy): Eukaryota > Viridiplantae > Streptophyta > Magnoliopsida > Alismatales > Hydrocharitaceae > Ottelia > Ottelia alismoides. The sequence goes on from JAZKJV010000123.1 coordinate 642,006, forward strand.
ATAAAAACCTCTAAAAAGTTTGCATTTTTCATTGTTGCTTCTTAATTTCAATCCAAAAAAATACATTTTACATCCATCATTAGATTAGGTTTCCAAGAAAAATATAACTTGCTAATTTGGATTAATTTCACATTAAAATTAAATTTGGCCAAGTTGTTTATTCTCTTAATAACCTAATCCATCCGCATTTGTGCATTTGCATTTTTATCGTATAAAAAATACCAAAAAATACGCTTGGAAAATCGTGAGCAAATTCATCTAAGTTGATCTGAAGTTGTTCCTTTGCCTCCTTGAGTCGACACTGGGTCTTGTCCAGGTTAAAAATACATAAAACCGCACATTATTTAATTATCAATCCATCGATTTGTGTTGTAAATTTTTATCGATCCTGATTGTCCGACTACAGTAAATCGACACACATTATCAAACTAAAAGGGTGATCCAACGATCTATCAAATGGCACCGTTGCTGGGGAGGAAAATGTCTTAGGATTATTTTAGAAAATTAGATTTATGTTTTCCATTCACTTAGGTAGTCTGACCCCCGATTCACCTTGTAATTAATCCATTTTTTCTCTTAATTATTTCTCTGCTCATTTTTGTATATATTTTGATATCTCTCCCTGACATATAATTTCCATCTTTTTGTGCAAGGGTCTGATGGACTTGGAGAGGCTTTCTTGAAGTCGACGCATCTCGAAGAGCATCGGAGGCCGATGATTCATGGATCGAGTTGGTTGTTGAGACGCCAAGAAGACCTGAAGAGATATTTTAATTTTAATTAATTTGTAATAATTGCATATTTACAACAGATTCCGTTTGGAATCTCGTGTGTGTAATCGTAATAAAAGGACTCTCTGTGTTGTGTGGTTGCTTGACGTAGAATAGATCCCGTACTCACGTTTCTTAGAGCTTCCTAGGTCTGTCTATGCTTGTAATATCTAGGACCACACTTCACCATTAAAAGATGCACTTAGACCGCATGACTTTAGCCAAATTTAAATTCATTCTTCACTCACTAATAGAAATGTCTTTTGAGGGGCGGCTTTTTCTCATTTGCATTCCATCTAGTATAAAAATTTCAATTCTTTTTGCATTGTAGAAAGCCAGAGGCAATGTAAGTCTTCTTACTCAAGCATTCGTCATCGTTTTCTCGATTGCATTGGCTTTTTCTGATTCTCTCTCTCGATTTTTCTAACCTAGGATAAAGGAATTGGGACTGGACAGTAGACGTGATTGCTTGTGTGGATTAATTACAGTGACAACTAATCTCTAAAATCAGGATTGCTAATTGAATTGCACTAAAAAATAATTAAAATTAACCTTTGTTTGTGGGAGAGCAACCTCGTCATTGTCTGAATTTACTTGCAAGTGAGAGAGAGAGATGCCACTAGGATAGATCCAAGCTTGGATTTTCTTATAGACTACTAGTTCATTCTTTTTAGGCGATTAGCTACTTCTCAGTGAGGATCTACGAGTAGCCGGTAAACAGTCCGGATTTCCTTAACAAAGTGGGAGGTTTAGAGGACATTGTGTAAGGCTCCATCCTTAAGTAATGGGTAGCATGCGTCCGTACTTACTCCCATACTGGCTGAAAGTAGGTCCAACTAGTCATAAGAATCGTGCCAGACTGTAGGGAAGTACATGCACCCAAAAACTCATTAATCTTTCAAGAATTGCATTTATCACCAACTAAAATTGACAAGATAATTTGTCCAAACCTTTATGGCCCTCACGTGTAGATTTGGTGAATTTGGGATTTGCTGTTGCATTTGTTTTATATCTGTTCGTGTGCGTTATCATGTGTAATTGCACATTTTCTACCTTGATCTGCTTACGTTCATCTTTTCCTCTTCAAGATGTTGGGATATTGGTCCCCATGCCCTGAGACCTCTGGTCATTCCTCCTCGACCATATACCGTTCATCTCCTCCTTCTCCTTCTTTCATGTATCCTCCGCCATCCACGAGAGATGCTTACCCATGATCGATTCCACCTCACCCCGATTATGGAGTTAGAACTTCAACTGACTTCTCAATTTCTTCGCAATTCTTACCTACTCCATATTCTAACTCTCCAGATCCACTTCCAACTTGGGTTGACTGTCTGTATTCTTGAGAGCTTGCTGGAATCAATGAACCATACGAAGAGCAAGCCGCTGTTGAGATAGATGACTGGAAGAATTACCCACCCCCACATACTTCATTTCCTCTTCATATGAATGATGGGACAAGCCAATGAATCATACATACACATCCTGACTTGACTTTAGGTTACAATTTGGTCGATCGAACAACCCGAATGGAGAGGACCGCACATCATGATTTCCCAGACTTTATTAACTTTAGTAATCAAGCTTACATTGACCAGCCCTCGTACCAACCATTTAGAGATCATACACAAACAGGGAGTTGGACTCATGAATTCAACCTACAAGCCCTCTCTGCATTGACTCCATCATATAAGGCTTCGACCAATATCTGCCATTCGGATGGTCTATACTCAACCCAGAATTACATGCTAGAGTGTAGGTATGTTGAGTATGAGACCCCAAGTTATCAGCAGTATCCCCCAACTGAACAAACTTCTCCCATGATTTGTCATGATGACTTTTTGGAGGATGACATTTCTCGACTTATAGCGAAAAATGAATCATTTGGTGCCAAGTTGAGAGATGTCACCGACATATTGCACTCGATTTTTGCCAGCTTGGGTATTAAAGTGGAAAAGGAAATAAGTGGATTTGATGTTGAAGACCAATCAAACACAAGGAAGAACACACACTCTTTACAGTTGGAGTCTATTCTACCTTCCTTTTCTACTAACCACTTACCCTCCAATCCAGAGTCTGACCATTTGCCCATCAAAAACACCAAAGAATTGAAAATCCAAAAAAGATCAAAAAATTGAAAAACCAAAAAATCTCATAAAAATAGAAAATGGAAAAAAAATAAAAAATTTGGATCCTACCCTAAGGGAAGCACTCGATGAGGAATTGATTTTTAAACATCCCTTAATAAAGGCCATAGATCACTTCCTCAACCTCAAATGATTTGTGAGAAATAAGTTGATGCCTAAGAGGTTGGGCAATAAGAGGACAAGGATTGAGACACATATAGTGTTTATGGCTACATCATTGGTGATGGGGAGAAAGACCAAGAGCCACAGACTGAAACGGTTGGCCCGAGTTGAGTGTGAAATCAAAGATACCATTTTTACCCATGTGAGAATCGACGATGACTCATCAATAAATATCCTCCCGGCCTCCATGTTTGACAAGCTCAAACTCAAATCACTTAAGAAGTCCATAGTGATCGTTTAGCTGGTTGATCGATCCATAAAACGGGCGAGAGGAATCATTTCAGTCATCAGTACTTTCCAAGATGCTCTACTCTACGTGGACTTCACGATTATTGATATTGAGCACTGAGGAGAGTTTACCCAGTCTCTGATTATTCTCGGGAAGCCGTTCTTAGCCTTGGCTAAGGCGACTATAGATTACGAGACTCAGGAGATCAATTTTACAACATTGGTAGTGCTTCGACCTCACCCATTTTTTGATATACTTTACTCTAAGGTGACCCGCATATCCGCAGACAGTCATTACCATTGAGAGATAGATGAGTCCCGTCTCTCTACTACACCTGAGATACCGACTGTCTGGACGATTGTTGGTTCAGAGACTCCCCACACCTCCACTTCACCAACTGCTTGCACCACCATCGCGACAGCTTCTAAGGAGGACTCATGATCCGAATCTATCATTGAGTCGGGCACAACTTTTGTTGATTGCCTTGACCATTTTGATGATCCGACACAAGAGACCACTAATCTCAAGCCAACTGAGATTACTAGCACCTCCCCGAGATGTGTGCTGATCCTTCAGGAATATTACAATCTATATGGTGACCCGTCCGATGAGGAACCCATGGTCAGCACCGCACCACATCTGGGACCTTCAAAGGAGACAACCAAGATTAAATTGACCCCACACAAAAACACAGTTGCTCCCTCCTCTAATCGATTATATAGTGAGAGGAAGTCAAGAAATGATTCCTCGAGAAGTTCCCCCAAACCCCTCAAGGCACATCACTCTCCACTCCCTATCAATTATTTAGGTTCTAGAAATCCGACTAAGAAATTTTCCTTCAACATACTAGAGAAGGAATTTTCTAAAAATCCTCATCAGGTCCGGATGAGGTGATTTATATGAGTGAGCTCATTTTGGCTGTTCTTTAGCCGTATCTAAACAAGCAGTTGTGTATCGACTCACGTTGGATGAACCCTTCACCTCACTATTATCTAAGGACGATTCCGAAAGCGACACACTTGTATATTCCCCTCCTCCTCGTTCATGCAAGAAGGTTCATTATAAACCTTTTTGACTTATGTATATTCTTCAGATCTCATCGCTTCTCACACTCACTCCTGTCCTAGACTTAGGGTGACCAGAGCCTAAGTATGGGGGGATCGATGTCCATCATGTATATATACTCATCCATTTCCCCTTTTATCCTCGCTCGCCCCATTTTTGTTCTTCTTTTACACTTAGGTTGCTGGAGCCTAAGTATAGAGGGACGACAATTTATATACATTTTTGGTCTTTTAGCTCTCCTATGCTTAGTACGAATTGTGTCTTTTTCCTCGCTTCTCGTGCTCTGAGACATAGCACATGCTAAGTATAGGGGGGAATGTATATATTACATATATACTTTACCCATAGCTCGTACTGTCGAATATTTTTGTATATATTATGCAATAATTGTAGGGTGGGTAAAAATTGAAAAAAGTTTTGTAAAATACACGTATACTTGTATAATATTTATATTGTGTACAAGTTGTACAATATATGTAAACTAAAAATTGTTTTAAATAATATTCTTGTAAAAAATGTTGTATACCATAAAATTAATAGAAAATAATGAAAATAAAGGCCTCTTATTTACTCTAACATGTCATCCTTGCATTTAAAAAAAAGTCTTGCATGTCATTCATCTTTATAGCATGGCATCTGCATCTCATCTACATATCTAGTATATACAAAGTGAAAAGTTACTGAGTTCTGAAACGAGTTATGAATAGATGTCGAGAATGGATTTGATTTGACCTTAATCTACCTGATTTCAGAGTTCAGGTCGGATGACTTAATTTTTTGAGTCTGCAAGTATATGTTCACATGTCATCTTGATTAGTCTAAGTAGAATATATTGTATACACACATGATTATTTTAGACAGTGACCTAACTTGGACAAGCACCATGCATGTATTTCTTCATTGATGAGGTGGCGAGGAGGTAGAATCCTTTGGCTTAGGGCAGCGCACGGGTGGAAACATCTATCCTCCTCTAGGGAGGGTAGTGCATCTCAACCTAGCTTGGTGGTGTTGACGTCTAAGGATGGGATGTTGTGGGTTGCAATAATGCTTCAAAAGAGGGATAGTCTACTAGCTCAAGGAAAAAAACTCCTTATGTATATGTTGTACCTTATATATATATGTCAAAAAAAGTGAAAAGAAAAAAATACATAATCTCCAAAAGTGGACATGCCTGATTGAAAAGTAAAATGCATGCCAGAGTGTATATACAAGTTTAGAAAAAAAGAAAAAAAAAGAGGAGCTTTAAAGCTTGCTGCTATATGACTTGGCTACACTGATCAAGCATCCCAGGATAGGTATATATATTGGTTGACGTCCATTCTTCTCTCCACCCCTCTTCTTGAGCTGATTGCACTTTAACTTAGAAGGGAATACCCCGCTCCTCGCGGAAAGAGTTACGGGATCGGGGAATCAGAGTTACCTTCTTAGAGGAGGTTGTTTCTTTGCCATTTCTGATGTGGAGAGATATATTCCACTTAGACCGTACAAGCAAGATTCATGGTCATTAGAATTTACTTATGAGGATTTATTTTGACTTGACTGTTGAGACGTCTTGAATAAAAGACTTGTGGAACTTAAAGGATGTTAGGTCTTAAATTCGGATCCCAATAAGGTTCCATAACACTATTAATCCAAAGGTTAAGCCAAGCTCCATTTTCACCTTTTGTTCATGACCTTGGTATGGAACCCAAAATCATTTCATTTTTGCATTTCATTTTAGTTGCTCGGTGACGAGTAAGGTTTAAGAGGGTTGATGAATACGTGATTCATCACTCTAAAAGTAGAAAAAGAGATTTGTTCCTTGCTGCATTTCATCACTTATATTGCATAATTAGCATTCATGCATGTGTAAATAACATTTGTATTTTAGCATTCATATTTGCATTGAATAAGGAGCTAAATTCACATGTAAATATTCACCTCTATAGTAGCCAAATTCACCTTTTTGTATAAATTTTATACTAACTCCAAATCTAATAAAATTAATTTTATATTATATATATTACTAACACTAATTAAGGAAAAATATCAAAAAAATAATAACTTGTAAAATTATCCAATCAAATCCAAATCCAAGTTTGGAACTATGAGCCTTAAAATGCACACATCTCTCTCATATAGTGTCTGATTTAGGTCTACTCACTATTAAAGTAATATACATTCAAAGATCTTAAAAACAAGAATAATTTCATAAAAATCAGTGATAGTATATGAAACTTGGGTTTTGGGCCCCTATTATATATTGTGTATATTGACTAAAATACCCTTCATTTTATCTTTTTATTTTCTTGATTATTAAAAATACAAAAAAATATTAAGTTGTATATATTCCTTTTATATTTTCTCTAACTTTATTTTGATTTTTCTCTTATTTAAAAATGGAAAAAAATGCAAAAAAAACAAAAATGTTGTATTTTATACCTATAATATACCACCCAAAAATACTCTTTTACAACTGAATTCCTTTGATTTTCGGTCCTTCACGGAAGTTGTAGTCGAGACGAGCAACTTTCATGTTGATCACTTTTTGATTTGGACCCTTTTGTTATTTCTTTCTTATTTTTATTTACACTTAATTTTTGAATTTTTTTGGGAGCGACACGTGGTAGCTCCTGGAGCCACCAAATATCACCCCATTTTTTATTTTATTTTTTTAATTATTTTCATAATTTAATTTAATTATTTATTTTATTATTTATTTATCTATTTTTATTAATTGTTTAAATTTATTTATTTTCATTTTTTAATATTTTTCTTTTACTTTTATTTCTTTTGTCTTCATTATTTTTAGTAGCCAACTTATTATATTTATTTATTTATTATTATTTTTTCCTCTATCTTTACTTGTTCCCTACACCAAGTCTCCACCACTCCTCCACTTCCTCCACCATTCTATCCATTTTCTCCACCTCTTTTCTAACTTCTTCTCCTCCTTTTTATTCTCTCCTCCTCCATCATTTTTCAGCATCCGTCATAATCTAGAGAGAAATGGAACCACTAGCTCAGCCTGCTCGACGGTGACAACGACCGATTAAGTCTTATATGCAACGACAATTTCCATTGTATTTGGCGAGATCCGAGGTAGAGAGATTGACCTCGTCATAGCCACATCCAAGATGCATAGCTTCTCCGATTTTTCACTAAGTCCTACCGAGGCCATGACGAGAGCTGCACATCGCAGCCCTACCTTCAAGCGAAACCACCATCTGTAAGTATCCCTTTCCTTCTCCTTGATAATTTATTTATCTAAAATTTTTCTTGTTTGTTGTTCTATACCTATATTCGATCATTTCCTTAATTTATTTTCATTACCATCAATCACCACACCACAATCACCTCATTCATCATTTACCACCATCATTCATCATCGTTATTTTATTTCATCATGACAACCATTATTATCATACATCACGCACACACCACATATTCATTCCTGCCATTTTTATTTCCTGTTTACAAGAAAAAAATCAAAAAATTAAAAAAATAAAAAAATATAAGGGGAAGAAAATAGCAGCTGCCACCCCCCCTTCCCCTCACAGTCGTGCGACGCCGCCCATGACGTCTGCCCGCCCACCAGCCTAGTCACACCCTCGCACAACCGCGCAGAGCACCTCCTGGTCGTGGACCACCTCATGCAGCAGCCTCTACCGCTCCTCTGTAATCAACTTGGCTAATTTGGATTAATTTCACATTAAAATTAAATTTGGCTAAGTTGTTTATTTTCTTAATAACCTAATTCATCCGCATTTGTGCATTTGCATTTTTATCGCATAAAAAATACTAAAAAATTACGCTTGAAAAACTGTGAGCTAATTCATCTAAGTTGATATGAAGTTGTTCCTTTGCCTCCTTGAGTCGACTCTGGGGCTTGCTCATGGTAAAAATACATAAAACTGCACATTACATAATTTATCAATTCATCGATTCGTGTGGTAATTTTTGATCGATCCTAGTTGCCCGACTACAACAAATCGACACACATTATCATATTAAAAGGGTGATTCAACGATCTATCAATGTTGTACCTCAATCTTTCCACCGTCTCGATCACCTTATACAAAACCACTTCTTCTTCCCCCATTTGATTTCGAACCCCTTTTACCCTATCTTTGGCCCCTTTGGTCTGCTCAGGATCGAGGCCCATGATAGGGGCCTCTCCAGCTGCTTGCGGTGGGTCTTGGCGAGGGCGTAGGAGCTTCCACCACCATCTCTGATCGTCAAGGTCATAGCTTCCTGGTCTAAGCCTGTGAGGTATCATTTTCTCCCTTTTTTCTTGCTCACATTAGCTCCTAGGATCATTTTTAGTTTTTGTTTTATTGTTTAATTATGTGTTTTAACCATAAGATCCACCTTCATAGTTCGTCAGAGCTGAGCTCCGGTGAACGCTTCTACCCGTGCCTGACTGTCTCCGACCACGCTTTCACCCTCACCTCGTTACGCATCACGTCTCCTACGTAGCCCTTCATTCAATTCACCCCCGCTCCCCTCAGGATCAAGATCTGACTAATCCACCTCTACCATCATCGCTAGAGCAGCTCCGTCTGGCTCCCCTACTTCCATTCCACCTTCTAATATGACGAGGCAGTTTGCCCTCATCCCTAGTTTTTTCATGTGTAGGTTAGAAGAGTAACGAATCACTGGGGAGCGATTTTGCTCCTTGCCAGAGATACTTGGGACCGCCATCTTCTCCGATCTCATTGGAGAGCCCCGACAGTCCCCGTCCCTTTTTGTGCCTCTCATCGGATAGGCAGCGCCTGCAGGTGTCTTTTGGAACTTTTTGCAATGAAGAAGGCGGTTGGAGCTGCACCTCGTCGTTGATCGAAGCTCAAGACACGCTGGTTCTTCCCTGTTCTTGTAGAGGGTCCAAGACAGTCGGACCGAGACTCGACTCCAGATCAAGCAGCCATCGTCCGATTGCTTGAGCCGCCACCTTCAAATCTCCAGCGGGAATTCTAATGTTGGCCATCCATCTTGAACCGTCATCGACGCTCCCAGCATGACACATGGCAAGTGGAACCAGGAGCACCGTCGGATCACACAAGCTGTGGGTATTTTGCATATTACACCCACATCATTTTTTGTATTTAATTACTAGAACTCAATCACTCCTCTACAGTTGAAATATTTTTGTAATATTTGCATTAGGCCCCATAGATTTTTGGGTAATTACACTTAGGTCCTCTACCACATCACCTCACGTGTCTGTGCACAAGAGGTGCGAGCATTTTGCGAAAGACCCCTTATGGGTTGTGATATTTACATTTAATCCAAAAAACTTTATAATTTCGTTTTATATTTTTTGAAAAATTGCTTGTTGGCCCAGGTACTTTATTTTATTTACTAAAATATCCCTGTTATTATTGTAGTTTCTCTTATCTCTATTTATTTAAAATGTCAATCGTGCTAACAAAGGGTCACCGAAAATAGACTTAAGATTCTGGATGCTTGTATTTTCAAGCCATATATTTGTTTTTTTGCATTTTAGGACTTTTATCTATTTATTAGAAAACAAAATGAGTACAAAGGCCCATGTTTTACTTAAAAATCCAAAACAAATATAAAATCATTTCTAAAAATCCCCCAAAAAATATTTTTTGTTTTTTTTTATATATTTTTAACCTTCAGACTAAAAATAGAAAAAGAAAACTATTAAAATAGAAAACCCCAAAATCTTTTATAAAAATATATACAATTCCTAAAAGTTCCAATATACATTTTTCTATCTTATAATTTTATTTATGTTATTACTCATAAATTAAAATTGATTTGAAAATTTTGGGCTTAATTTTATATTTTTAATTTCCATTTCTTTTTTAGCTATTTAGTTAATCCCTTATTTAGAATATTTTTAGCTCTAAAAATATATAAAAATTAGAAAAATTATCTAAAAAAACATAAGAATATTAATAAATTATTTAAAAGCCAAAAATATTTTATTTCCTATATTTTGACTTTTTTAGTATGTATATCTATATTATCTTACATTGTTTATATACTCTATATATCTATCTATGTTATATTTTAAAAGAAAAAGAAAGATAAAAGTATAAAAATATAAAAATAAAATATAAAATATAAAGTCAAAAACGAAATATAAAAATATAAAACAAAAATAAATTAAAAAATTAAACCCACAAAAAATTATATAGATAAAGAATCACAATCACCTCTTGTGCTTCATAGCCCAATATATCCTTTATTGCTCCCCATGTTCGACACTCTACATACTTTTACTATACACATATTTTGTAGAGTTAACTAAAATAAATTTTAACTGCACATTTTTATTTCATTTCTTGATATTTGATTGTGGGTTAATTGTTGATTGATTGAGGTTTTTCGTGGGTCGCCACATTGACTATGTCTCCACCGTGTGTGAGACATATTTAGACCCTCGACAAATCTCGATTATCAAATGGCACCGTTACCAGGGAGCAACTGTGATCAGATTGATTTTTATTGGATAGTTATTTGTCTATATTTTTGTTTTATTTATTTTCTTATTATTTTATATAATTGTTTAATTGTGTAATCACATCTTCTCTGTTGACTTTGTTGTGAAGGACTGCAGACCGAGGAGGATTGTCTAGGTAATTCTACGCAGCCTTGGGAACCATAGTCGGTTATTCTACCCTAACTAGCATGAGAGAGCATCAAAGGATAACTTAGAAGATTTTTGGGATACAGCTGCACTTTATATTTTATTTCATTTATTTATGTAAATTAAGTGAGTGGGAGATACCATTTTATTGTAATAACTTAAACAAGACTCTCAAGATACTTTCACATTTCACGAGGTCAGGTATCCGAGGGATTGTTTACCTTAGTGGCCTTGCTAGTTTTGTCACATTTTTTGCTTTTTTTTCTTTTGTTTCTCGATTTTGTTTTCTTTATTTTTGTGTGATTGAGCCCTAGTTGTAGGATTGCGTGACGATAGAATAAAGCCAAACACATAAATTTATTTACCTACGCATATAGTTTACGTTTGGACTTAGTCAAATCTTAATTGCTTCTCACTTAGTCTTGGAACCGTGCATTGTCAGAGTCTTTCATATAGTGCTTGCAGGACCCACTGTGGTGGGCACTGAGGAGACTCCAAGATCGGACCCTTAGGTTCCATTCTAGATGATAAGCATATAGTTCTTCACAATAATAGCAATTTCTCATCTAGGGCGATTTCATTGGCTTGCATTTGCATATAGATAGGTTTCAATTCTACTTAGCATCCTTGCATGTAGAGTGCTGGGGGCAAGGTGAACATTTCTCTTTAGCATACATCATCATGTTCACCTCGCATTGTTTTTTTGACTCTCTTTCTGATTTTGATCACCTAAGAGCTAAGAAGAATTGAATCCCTCGATAGACATGTGAATTTCTATTAAAAAGAAAAAAAATGATAATAAATAAAATTGGGACTGCTAAAATTACTCGACCCTAAAAATAAACCAAAAAGAAAATTTTGTCGTGAGGCGAGTAATCCACTCATTGTATTTATTTTATATTTCTCACTTACACACTAAGGTTAGTGCCCAAATCCCATCAACTAACATAAGTGTTTATACAAATTTTTGCTTCTCACCTAACTCTAAAACAGAAAAGATAAAAAGACTGAACTTTTACAGTCTTCACCGAGTTGAGTAGGTGAATTGAGGGGTTTGTTTTGCGTGAGTTCGTTTGTGTTTGATTGTGTTCATACTCGATCGCTTATGTGCATTTGTGCCTTTCTTCTCACATCTCTTTATTTGACTATCGTGTTCTCCGATCATTTCCTTTTGTTTTGAGATGGTTGACTGGAGAGATTTTTATCCGGACTTTGCAGAACCCTCGTACCCTCCAGCAGGTCCACCTCCTTTTCTCCTGGAGGAATTTGATCCTGGATTTTTATATATCCACCTCATCCACAGTATCAGGATTTGGATTTTTATCCATCACCATCTTCACATTTTCCACTTTTACATCCACCCGAGACTGACCTATTGGAGTCACCTCTCATGATGTCCACACTTGAGACCTTGACCTAGTTCATGGAGCATATGAATTCGAGGATTGACAACCTCACCTGCCTAAATAAGAGCCACATTGATGCTTCACGATCTGACGATATGGATTCACTCGAGGATTTTCATGAGAGCTAACAATCACCAAAAATACAAAAAAGGTGAAAATGTAAAAATAAAAAAGACTTCAGGAGACACATGGATGTTTCAGACTGTGAGGAGAGGACCCACCTGCTAGATCATCTGACCACACACTCACTCACATTGTGTCCCACCTTTGACCCCAAGGACGACACTATACAGACTACTCTTAGTCATGCTTGTGTAGATGCTGATTCCAATCTCCTCCCTTTTATGGAGGAGATCTAAAAATTCAAAAAAAAATGTTTATTGAACCCAAAGTGGTGGTTGTTATTCATGAGATCATTGATGCCCATTATCTGCTCCTCATCATAAGAAGAGAAAGAGGAGGACCAGATATGAGAATCATATTTTAACCATGGCCACTTCCCACGTCATCACCCACCACACCTCTTCTAGGAAAAGGAACATTGTCACACCTCTTGTGAGTTGCACCATCTCTAACTACGCATGTGATCACACTCTCCTCGACAACGGTGCTTCAATTAGCATCATACCATTCATGTTGGTACAATCTCTTCATTTAGGGTCTCTCAAGAAAACTAGGATGATTGTTCATTTTACTGATGGATCAATAAAGAGGCCGAAGGGTATTCTAGAGAACGCTGTCATTTGGATTCATGGCATGAGTTACACTACTAATTTTGTCGTATTACCCATGGAGACCTCCACAGAGGAGCACTCTCCAATCATCCTAGGATGACCCTTTCTCGCCTCTACGAGAGTCCTATGGATCAGGAGAAATTCGCTTCTGTCCTGATGACGGGAGCACTGTGATCATCATTGCACCTACCGACGACTAGAGACATGCATCTGATGTGATCACACCTATCTTGGTTGACCCCGAAGACTATGACATTGATGAGACTATCAGAGATTTTTGCTGTGTTGGATTCTACTGAGACACGAGAATTCCTTTATAAGGAGGAAGACTCGGAAAGCATAGACCTTGGAGTTCCCTCTTCGGATAGTTGGCGATGTGTTGATGACATCCACGGGATTTACACGATTAACACTTTATAGTTGAGACATATTTGGATGAGGTTGATAAGGACGAATTTATTTTGATTGCTTTTATAAAGGAATTCATGCCTTTTGATGATGTTGATGATCCGGTTGAAACCACTGAGTACGACCATGACCTTACTACTTTCACAGGTGAGTTTGTTCCCTTTTGTTTCGACCTAGTTGAGACCACCTAGGCCGAACATGACCACACTACTTCCACTGACCGGTTCATGCATGCACCCTCTGAGACTGCTGAGGATACATTCCTGGTCCATCCTGATCGGCTTCCATCCATTGTGGACCCCGATATTGACATGCACCTTGTCAGATCCATTCCCTTGTGGCCCCGCAAGAAGGTTCGCTTTCGACCTTCTTGATCCTTTGTATATCCGTCCTCTGTTGTATATTCTCTTTCGTTTATCTCCGTCCATCTCCTGTACTGCTCATCCACCCCATTTCCTTATGTGTCTTGCTTAGGACATACTTTGTCCTAAGTATGGGGGGTGGATGAGCCGAGTATTCTTTCTTCATTCTGCTTCATCACTCTTATTGTTGCATATACTTGGGGCTCTTTTACCCTAAGAACAAGGGGAGTGATGCGTATATTCTCTTCGATCTCTTCTTCTATTTCCATCTATCTTTTCTTCTTTTCTTCTTTTCTTTTTCTATCGAAAAGGTGATGCATGTTTTTGTCAGCCTTCTATACTTAGGACATACTTTGTCCTAAGTATAGGGGTGTGCACCCTGAGTTCTTTTATTCTTTGATCCTCTCAATTGTCTCCTCTTCTTGTCTATACTTAGGGATATCTTACCCTAAGTATAGGGGGAGACATTCTGAGTACGATCTGTTCATTCCCACCCTTGACCCTCTCTGCCTTGTGTACAGTCTGCTATACTTAGGATTATTTGATCCTAATTATAGGGGGACAATCAACTTCTCATTTGTTCATTTCTTCATTCATTTGTTCCTTAGACTTTTCTATACTCAGTACGGGTTATGTCATCTCTTTTTCTCTCTAATCTATGAGGACATAGCTCAAGTTAAGTATAGGGGGTTGTATATACTCTGTATATACTTTAGACATAACTCGTACTTTCATATTTTTAATAATAATTATTATTATTATGGCTAAAACAACGTATAAAATACTTTACACATACTATTAAGTTCACAAAAAGATGTATGTTTTTCCTCAAATTCTTTTTGTATTTACTTATTAATAAATCAAGTTAATTTTTTTTGCAAAATATTTGAAAAATAGTTTGAAAATATTTTTGAAAAATCTTTTGAAGATTATTTGGAAAATATTTTGTTAGATATTTTGAACCATTGTAAACATGTTTTTGGAAAAACTTCTTTTCTTAGTGTGGAATAAAAATGATTGAAAACCGATTTGCAAATGGTTTGAAAAATGGTTGCAAAATTATTTTTGAAAAATCTATATATACCGTTTGAAAAACCTTTGCAAAATGATTTTCAAATGTGTGTATATGTTTGTAAAAATTATTTGCAAAAATTATTTTGGACTATAGTTTTCAAAATTATTTGTAAAATCATTTTTAAAATAAGTGGGAGGAATATATACATCACACTAAAATTCTTTATAAAAATGATCACATATCCCTTGTAAATTATTAAAACCCAACTCTTGTAAATATACGATGCATCCCCACGTAAATATTTGTACCTAGTTTTATCCAAAATCTTTTGTTTTCAAAAAATCCCAAAAACTATTGTAAAATCTTTTTGAAAAATAGCAAAAAATTGCATGTGCATTATCTTTTTCAAAAACCCATAAGAAGTTCAAATGTTTGAAAATTGCATCACAAAAATATTTTCTACATTAGCATTTGCATAACATTCGTATTTTTCGGATTGAGTTTCATAATTGAACTAGTCTAACTAAAATCCGAAAATTGGAGCTTGGTTGGACCTTAAAATCTACCTAAACACAAGAACCTTATAGGAACTGGAATTGAGGTACTTCAGGTCTAGTTGACTCAATTCTTTGAGAATCATGAAACTTGGTTCAATGGATTCTTGATTGCCTAAGTAGAGTATTTCAGAGCATACGCATGGATCTTGTCGATAATGACCTAACTTGGATACTTGCACCTTTCACTTGGCTCAACTCAGTTGGAATGGTGAGTGGATTGGATTTGCTGGTATGAGACACACACACATGTAAACATTTGTCCTCTCTATGGAGGGAAGTGCACCCCAACCCGTCCAATAACAGAGACGTCTGAAGATAGGAGAGTGTGGGTTGCAATAATGCTTCAAAAGAGGGATAGTCTACTGGCTCAAGAGGAAAAACTCCTTAAGTAAATGCTAATGTACATAGTATTTAAAAAAAGCAAAAACTCTAAAAATTAGACAAGCCTGATTGAAAATAAAATGCATGCTGGAGTGTATATATTTGTATAGTTAATAAGTAGGCTTGAACTTCAAAGTCATATCTTGTGAGCCTGCAACTGGATGACTTGAATGTCATTTGAACTAAGAAGGAAGTACCCCTCTCCTCGAAGAAGGAGTTGCTGGATTGGGGAATCATTGGATTGTCATGTTGAAGAAGTTGGTCTCTTTGTCATTTTAGTTGAGGGGAGCCACTATCACATTTAATGTACAAGTCAGATTCATAGTCATAAGGGTTTGCGTATGAGTTGAAATATTCTGACTTGACTATTGAGGAGACTTGAGCAAAGTTTTGGGATTTTCGAAGGCTGTTGGATTTCAAACTTGAATCCCAATAAGGTTCCACCCGCACTAAAATTTCAAAGGTCCGACATAATCTCCAAACTTTGATTTTGTGAAGACAAGTTTAAGAATTAAATTTAATTCATTTCTTTCTTTTTATTTTCTTAAAATTTCTTTTTTCTGCACTTATTGCATAAATGTTTGCTAGGGACAAGCAAAGGCAAGTATAGGGGGTGATGAATCTCCATTTCATCACCTATATCCTATCATTTTGACCTTAAAAACTATAGTAACTACATGTAAGTACCTTTACTTTGCAATAATTAGCATTCATCTCTTGTTGTGTAAATTATGTATAAAATATTGTTTTTAATGTCAAAATTATAGAATAAATAAAAGAAAGAAGAATAAAATATCATAGATATTATATGACTCTAAACCTCGAGACCTAGGCATCTCGATGAATAGGTCGACAGGAATAAAGTATGGGGAGATAAGGGCCAATAATCCAATAAAAATCCAATTTATTAATTCATTCATTATTCATTTTTGGGACCTACTTTCTTTTCCTATTTTTATATTCAAATAAAGAAACTTTGTACATGAAAGTTGTAGATAATAATATATAGAAAAATACAAAGTTGATTTCATACAAAGTAATATACGGTGTAAAAATTACACTATGAATAAGATTTCAAAATCCCAACTTCCTGAACATGTATCTCTCAAATAAAAATGCAACATGTATGGAAATCACCCTATATAGTATATAAATTTTAATAAGCTATTTAATGAAGGTGGTTTCGTATTTTTTGGATTTAAGATGTGGAAGTTAGGATTTGAAACCCTATAATATAATTTACCTGATTAAAATAATCATTTTATTTATTCTTTATAATTTTTGTAACTTTATATTTAGATAATTTTGTAAATATTATTTATAATATATTTACGTATTAAAACTAGATTAAAAGTATAAATAAAACACTAAAATAAAATATGTATATAAAATACATAGATCAAATATCTATAACTATACCTATACAATAAATATACATATTTATTTAAGTGTATATATTATATCAGAAAAATATAATAAAAATATATTTATGTATATAAAAATAAATTATAATTTTATAAAAATAAGAAAAGAAAATAATAAAATAAAAATACAAAATAAAAATAAAAGATACAAAAACATAAATATACCTATATATTAACCCTAAAAACTAACTTGTATTAAAAAAGCTCTATAAAATAAATAAAATACTAGAGAAAATAAGAAACAATTTTTATTTTATAACTTAAAACTAATAAATCACTTATTAATTCTTTATGATTTATTATATATTTTCGGATTGCTTTTTGCTAGTTGGTCCACGTGGACCAACCCGGTGGCTCGGAGAGTTGACTACGATCGGCTCTTTGACTGCCCCCTATAGATTGTGTCAGACCTCGTTTTGACCCCTATTTCCTTGATTTATTCCCAAAGAATCGAAGCACTATCTTGGGATGCTTCCTTCTGCATTTTTTCTCCTCGAGTATCGGTTATACACGCTGATGTGCTTCCTCGAGGGTTGGACCGCTACATCGATGTTGTACCTCAATCTTTCCACCATCTTGACCACCTTGTAAAAAACCGCTCATTCTTCCCCCATTAGATTTTGAACCCCTTTTTCCCTAGCTCTAGCCCCTTTGGTCTGCTCAGGATCGAGGCCCGTGATAGGGGCCTCTCCAGCTGCTTGTGACAGGTCTTGGCGACGGTGTAGGAGCTTCCACCACCATCTCCGGCCGTCAAGGTCTTAGATTCCTGGTTTAAGCTAGTGAGGTATCGTTTTCACCCTTTTTTCTTGCTTAGATTAGCTCCTAGGATCATTTTTAGTTTTTGTTTTATTGTTTAATTACGTGTTTTAGCCGTAATACCCACCTTCGTACTTCGTTGGAGCTGAGCTCCGGCAAATGCTTCTGTCAGTGTCTGACTGTCTCCGACCACACTTTCACCCTCACCTCATTACCCACCGCGTCTCTTACACACCCCTTCATTCCATTCACCTCGCTCCCCTAAGGATCGAGATCCGGTTGCTCCACCTCCGCCATCATCGTTGGAGCAGCTCCGCTCATCTCCCCCGCCTCCATTCCACCTTCTAATGGGACAAGGTAGTTTGCCCTCATCCCTACTTTTGTCCAGTGTAGGTCAGAAGAGCAACGAATCGCTGGGGAGCGATTTTACTCCTCGTCGGAGATACCTGGGGCCTCCATATTTTCCGACCTCGCTAGAGAGCTCTGGCAGTCCCCATCCCTTTTTGCGCCCCTAGTGGATAGCCAGCACATGCAGGTGCCTTTTCAGAGCTTTTTGTAGTGAAGAAGGTGGCCAGAGCTTGATGAATATGTGATTCATCACTCAAAAAGTGGAAAATAGAGCTCTGTTTCTGAGAAATTAGATGCATATATCCATTTATTGTGCATTATTAGCATTCATGAATGTGTAAATAATATATGCACTTTAGCATTCATATTTGCATTAAATAAGGAACCAAATTCACTTGTAAATATTCATTTGTATATTAGCCATATTCCCCTATATATATCTATTTTATACTAACTCCAAATCCAATAAAATCAACTCTATAGTGTATATATTACTAACACTAATAAAGAAAAAATATATAAAATACTAACTTATAAAATTGTCTAATAAAATCAAATCCAAGTTTGAGACTATGAACCTTAAAATATGAATATCTCTCTCTTACAATGTCCGATTTAGGTCTACTCAATTTTAAACTAATATAAATTTAAATATCTTCAAAACAAGATCAATTTCATAAAAATCGGAGTTCATATATGAAACTTGGATTTTGGGACCTATTGCATATTGTAGATATTAACTAAAATACCCTTCATTTAATCTTTTTATTTTTTAAATTTTTAAAAATCCAAAAAAATAGATTAAGTTGTAAATTTTCATTTCATATTTTCCCTAACTTTATTTTAATTTTGCTCTTATTTAAAAAATACCAAAAAATTGCAAAACATAAATACGTATTTTATACCTATAAAATACCACCTAAAATACCATTTCGCACATATGACGTTTTTGGTCTTGCTCTCTTCATGAAAGTTGAAGCCTTGTCAAGATTAACAACTTTCATGAAGAATATTTTTCGATTTGAGATACTTTGTTATTTTTTATTGATTTTACATTTGTTTTAATTACTCTCTTTGCCTCCTTTTATCTGGACCGTCGGATGAAGGGGTACTTCACCAGATCATTTCAATCCCTTTCTCTCTCTCCCCTCTTTTCTCTCTCTCTCTCTCTCTCTCTCTCCTCCCTTTCTACCCATGCAACGCACAGACCAACACCTCTCCCCTCATTTCTCTCTTCATGCCCTGGAACTCTTCTCCCGTTTCCTATACCTTCCCACGACCTCTCGCTCATCCATGCACTTAATGCATCTCTCCCATGCATCTCTCTCTATCTCGCACCCTCTCCCCGTCGCTCCTCTTTTCGCTTCCCTTGAACACCACTCCACATTCCTTCCACCACCAGCCACCTATAAAAACCGCCTCGGGCCCTCATTGCCAAGTATCCACCACCTGATAGAGAAGGTGTCCCAAGCTCCCACTCCAGCATGGGTGACAGTGAGAGAAAGATCTTGTTGAGCGAAGACGATGTGAAGGATATGGTTAGATCCTCAAGCGCATCACGGAAGTGTGATCGTCGTATCGGATACGACGAAGAACGACTAGTCGTACTAGTTGTTCTATGCAGCGGAAATTAAATTTTTTTTATGTGACGAAACCACATTATCCAAGAACACTTCTCGGATCGTTTCGTCTAAACCACAAACAAGTATTAGGGTTACCTCTTGAAGTGTGGTTGTGATCGAGTCTCTAAATGAAGAGACCTCTTGTCTCAAGTCCAATCCGTCGGAGGAGACGCTTGCGAGCGCGGGGATGAATCGCGTTATTCTCGCAATCCATGTTGATGATCCAAGCGGCAGATCTCCTGGTCTCGACACACGAGATCCGACGTCTTCTTCACGAGCAGGGCACGTCGAAGTAGACGAAGATCCACGAGCAAACCATCGGGCAGCATAACGACAACGCCGCAACGATGGAGAACCTCTCTAGGCATCCATGGTGGACGGCCACATGAGAGGGAGATAGAGAGTAGGCGTGTGTAGAGAAAGAGAGAGAGAGAGAGACTTGTTGTCTCACTTATGTGTCAGGAAGAGCAAAGGGGTACCTCTCCTTTTATATTATTTTGGGATCCATGGATATCAATCCATGGGACAACACAAATCCAATGGTTCTCATTGATTGTGTTTCTTTCAATGGCTAAGATTTATGTTGGTAAAAACCAACAACAATTAATTCAATAAAAATCAAATATATATTAAATATAATTTTATTTATATCAAATCAATCCTCATTGAAGAAATAGGAAAGGAGGCAAGCCTCCTTCCATAAGGAGGGTGGACGACCACCACATTCCTTATGAGAATTGTGTCCGTCCACTCTTCCTATATGGAAGGTGGATGCCCTTTTCCTATTACATGAGATTACATTATCTCGTGATTCTCTCCAATATTTGCAACAACTTTTGTTGCAAATTATTTCACAAAAATAAATCCAATTTATTTTGTGAACATTGTAATCATGCCATTGGAAATTTGTGAATCACATTCACAACCCAAAATAAAATGTAAATTACATTTTTAAATTTAATCTCCAATGTGAATCCAATTCACATTAACATTTAATTAACAAATGTAAATTACAAACATCTCTCTCTTATATATTATAAATCACATTTATAATATATTTGATTAATATGGATATTGCTATCCACATTATTCATATCCATGATAATTAAATCACATTTAATCATCTTGAATTTCTATTCTCTTGTGTCCAAATAATATGAATCACATTCACATTATTTACATCTTTGATAATTAAATCACATTTAATTATCTTAGATAACTCTCTTTATAATATGAATCAAATTCATATTACTCATGGTAATTAATTCACTTTTAATTATCTATTTTCACAATGCTCGGATATATATTATCAACAATGAAATTGTTCAAGGATAATGCGCTTTCTCCGCGGATACTTGGAGATAAGGACATGGCGATTGTATTGTTCCACGTATAGTGACTTAGATATCGACATCATATCTCAAATCCAGATCGCGGGCCTCCCATAGATGCTTGATTAAACCAAGACCGCAAATCTAATCTTCTCATTGCATCTGAATCATATTCAGATCAATGTCCAACATTTGAACTAAGATGAGATTACTTCTCTACCGAGAGGAGTCACTAAAATCCAAACCCGTTTCATCACTCCCTAGGAATGGAAGCGTCATGGTTATACAATCGTTTATGATCACATCACCCTTAGGTATTCCCAATACCTGTACATCCTGCATACAGAAAGACTCAGATTAAACCCGAAGTATTAGATCAACTTTATACTGTCTACTTCAGGGTTTTATCAGTAAGTTTCTCATTCGATCATTGGATGTTGGTATCGATCATATACTTTTAAAAAGCATATATCATACCAAGGTCTTCATCATATACTTTCCAAAAGTATATATCAAACCTACAAATTCAAACAAGCTTCCAAAGCGAGACGACCGTGCACGGAATTTGATTCTTCCCAATATCTCATGAGTGAGCTCATGTCTTCCAATTCAATGAATGAACCTGTATGATCCCTTTGAGAGTTCGTATTACTCATATGCCCTTATATGCACACCAGCACGCCAGTGTATAGACCTTGGTTAGGTCATCAACCTATTGGTCTGCCAAATATACATACTCATACATATAGCAACACATCTGTCTTCGGTCAGAGGATGCGTGCCTGTATCGTGACAGCATACGATATAGGACTTTGGTTATCTCGATCTTGTTAAGTCAACTCTTTGACCTAACTAATCTGACACCTCTGAATCTCTATTCCTATGCAGAGGACCTGCATCAAGAGGTCTGTCAGATATCAGCCTTCAGAGATAAGAATTGCCATCTCCTACTCTGATGGAGATCATCTCTTAACAATCATTTGACGGTGCTTGATGAGTCCTCAATCTAACTCTTTAGATATTCATCCAAGCACCAGCCTCTATGATTCAACAGTTGAATCAACGGTTGTATGATCATCAAGATGACCATGATACATAACCCTAATTGTACTAAGGGACCTATTAGGCAAATTATTTATTCTTCATTTCAGATCAGGGAATAATATTTGCAATAACATTTATTGCATAATGGCTCGCTGTGGGATCGCATGTCCAACAATCTCCCACTAGCCCAAAGAGCCATTAATGGGCTTAATCGTTTAAACCCACACTCATGTGACAATCATAGGCTATTTAGAAAATAGCTATGTAAGCTGATCAGTCACTCTGTTCCCGCGAGACTACGCCAAGACCTTTTACGGTACTTGCATATCCCCAGTAACAGTGCTCGCATCTAATGTGAATGATGCATCTTATGCAACCAATACTCAATCTTGTTAGTTATAGTGTCCTTGACACTATAGCTTAACAACTATCATAACCAGTATTTCCATAATCCTTATCAGAATACCCTTATTCCTGGAGATCTCTATCTCCTAAGGTATCCACAGTTAAGACCTTTTAGATCTCTAACTATAAAGTCTTAAGTTTTCGAAGATAAGACTTTGAGATCGCTATCTCAAAAAATCTTGTCCTCTATGAAGATATTGTTATTACTGGAATCAAGTTTTTTTTTCTCCATAGTAGGATTAGCAACACTTTACTACTCCCACTGCAAGGCAGATATCTGGCTTTTGTACATATCTAGCATACACTCAGCTTCTCGTAACTGATGCACAAGTACAAGCAGTTCTAGCATTCACTTCCTCAACTCTTTGAGGTGCTATCCCTTTAGATAGGTCAGTACCATATCTTAAGGGATGGAAGCCTTTATTGGAATTTCCAAGAATGGAATATATCTAAGGTGTACTACAAAATGTAACAGTCCCAATACACTCTTCTCTATGCTTCTGAACATCTTCAGAACTAAGATCCAAGAGGTATCCTTGAGATCATATCTCAAATTATGGAATAACCAGATTATAAAAAAACACTTATTATCATCCTTATATCATTTTAAATGATTAGGATATTATCTACATTTAGCACGATGAACACAAAGGCACTCCCACTAAGCTTCACATGGCTCATCAAGATTCTATCCGAAATCATAACATTTATGATTTCATCAAATCTTATGGTCCAACTTCAAGAAGTTATTTGAGTCCACAGATGGAGTTTCTTTAACTTGCACACCTTGTCGTGAAGCCTTGGGACTACTTCATGCGAATATCCTCAGAGAGGTATTCATAGAGGAATGCAATATCGACTTACATCTTGAAGATGCAATAGTCAAATTGTGTAGCTAAGGTTAGCAATATTCTGATGCTTTTAAGCATGATCACCGAAGAGAAAGTCTTATTGCAAGCAATGTCTTCTCTTCTGGTGTGTAGCTCATGGTTACGAACTGTGCTTTGAAGGTCTCTACCTTCTCATCAGGTTTCCTTTCTCTTGAAGATCCATTTACACCTTTACAGGTCTTACCCATATAGGTGGATCCTCGAGGGTCCATATACAACACTTGTATATGAAGTCTACATTAGAATTTTATTGCTAACATCCATCTATCCATGCTAAGATCTTCAGAAGCTTCATCACATGAAGTTTGATCATTGTCAGATTTCTCTGACACATGGAATCCATCCTCAAACTCATTTGAGGAGGTATTAGTGTTTCATCTTTAATTGTCCTTTTAGTTTCCAATTTCATGAGCCCCATTATCTTCTCAAGATTAAATGAGTTCCTACACTTCATTTTCATCTTGATTCTCAAGAGTCTCAACATCTAAGAATCACATTCTCAGAGATGAGATATTTTAAGAATCTCAAGGTCATAAAGTAGGTATCCAATATTATCCTTTATTTTCCTAATGAAGCAGCACTCTCAAGTGCTAGATTTCAGTATGCATGGAACCTTATTAAGGATATACATTGTAGTCTATACTACACATATATACTTAGAAGCTAAGAGACAATTATGCTAAAATTCATCATTAATAAGATCATGTCACACACGATCCAATTGTATCTCCCTATAACTCTATTGAGCTAAGGTGTGTTAGGAGGATTGAGATAGAAACGATATTCATATCTCCATAAGGTATCCTTTGAATTCATCTAACAGGTACAGGCTACCTAGATTAGATCAAATTCATTTTATCTTCCTTCAAACTTTGGTTGTAAATCAAAAAGATGAAATCTTTGAACATTTCAAAGGTTTCTTTAGGTGAAGAGAAGAAATCTCATATCATACATAATCATCAATAGATATCACATATCCATAATGTTTATTATGATATAGATGATCCGCATACATCAATATGTATGAGATCATGAATACCTTGACATCTTAAACCATTCCCAAAGAAGGGTGTATTGGACATTTTACTTTGAATACAATATTCATAAGTATGTAAGTTTTTTAGACATTCTAAAGTTTCATTTTTTACTATTCTATTGATCAAATCAATAGACAAATGTCCAAGGCTTGATGCTAGATCATTGTCAAATGATCTTCATCCTCCTTTTGATCTTATAAAGGTTTTGATTTTCAGTATTAGAAATCTTAATGAACCATTCATTAATTTTCTAATTTTGTGGAGTCCACTAGATGTTAGATTATTATCTGAAATATGTCCATCATAACTCTTTATGATAGGTCCATTCCAGAATTCATGTTTATTTCCAACATTTAGAAACAAACAATGAGTGTATTCTAATGTCTAGGTTATAGAGACGTTCTCTAAGACTAAGGGCTCTCCCATTGAAATTATGAAGCCTTTCAATCCAATAGAGATTGTTGCAACAATTGCATTAATATCTATGTGGATGACTATAAGCCTTAAGATCAAATTTTCTAGTCTTCTAAAACATATGCAACCCATTACAAGTGTTGTAGAAGATTGAGATACATTTACAAGACTTTATCTTATTCAATAAGCAAGTCAATATCAATGATTTATGTAGATTTTTCTGATGCTCCATCCGAGTCCTTCTCTAAGGATTCTAGACAGACTTGATAGTCATACTATCAACACATCAACTTGTTGCAGTATTGGCATTCATCCAAATCTTTTGATGTCATATGGAAGTCACAGAAGCACAGTCAACTCTTTGACTATACTTCTTACTTGGGTCCAACCCATGCTTCCACTGTGCTCCCTTAATCTATGAACAACCATTGCTTAAGACTAAGGATCTCTTATGTTAAATTCAAAAGAATTCAATGTAAGAGTATTTCAACATTTATACATGCTTCATTAAATTCATACAATATTAATATTATGAAGCTTCATGAATGACTAGAGTATAGACAGTAGAATGATGACATTCATCATGTCTACATCCATCTAGACCCTTAAAATATTGGTTCAGGTAGGTATTCAAACATTTTGAACACATCATCTCTTATGGAGCCACCATTCTGCACGATGCAGAGAACCATGTCATTTATGATTAAATGTTGAGAGCACATATGTATGCCAGAATATCTTCATTGATTTTATAAGAATTATTTGACAATTGTGATCATCATCGACATGTCACTTCCAAAGTACATTCGATGAGAGATCAAGACTATAGAGACATACAAACCTTAGGGTTGTAGTCTTATTATCTATTTAATTGCCATTCCTCATTAGTATGAGGAGACTTGCATATTGCAACCACATACATTATGTGTCCAACTGTAAGCACAATATCTGGATCATGAGTCCAATCCATGATATTTTACTGGTTATTATTGAGTATGACATTGAGTGGGTTTAATGAAAGATTGTCTGAAATAAGAAATTTGCATAAGTGCATATATTTATATATATACATATTTTACTTTGATTTAGGAATTTTTATATCAAAGTTGTCTTGCCTTGTCAACACTGAAAGTTCATTCCCTTAATTACTTTCAATGTAAGAGATATACTTACCATTATATCTCAAGCAAGATCTGGGATCTCCTTCCTTATCTTTGTTGCATCCCAATAATATGAGAACCTACAACTCGGATAAAAAGAAGCGGGAACACATTCCGCCTTGCAAGTCCAACTTGCATCTCCCAATTCGGTCTTTAACACCCGGACCCACCACCCCTAAGGCGATGTTGAACCGTCATTAATTGAACCAACCGTCAATAGGAATACAACTCGCTATGCGCAATCCAATACCCCAATAATATGAGGACCTAATATTGGGGTCACTACGCATACGTCCTTACTCTTTCGAGAAGCGAAGAGCCCGATCCAGATGCGCTTGCATACAGGAGCTGTCACTTCGGACAGGCGTCTCCTATATACAATCCCTGGCGACGGAACCCTCCGCCTTGACGGGAGATCATGGATGTCACTTATGTGATCCTCCATATCATATTCAAATTCTAATTAATCATTATGAATCATATTCATTATGATTAATTCTTCCAAAGGAAATAACATCTCTATTCATAATACAGTGTTTTAATTTTAATTAGATTCTAATTAATCTAATCATATTAAATTAATGATCCGATTAATATCCAACAAACATTTTATTGTTACTTGAATTATGGTATTATCTCAAATACGTATTATTTCGAATTTTAATAATTAGAAATACATCATGATTTCTTAAGCATTATACTAACCCTACCCGTTGTCATGGTCAGTACCGACGAGAGTGGGACGGATCACATACGTTGCAACCCGCAACCCCAATGCTCTCCAATTAGACACCATATCCACCTCGGGAAAGGATAATGCAAAATAGATCACTTTGTACTTGAGATAATCATCGGTTCTTCAACCGAAATTATACCATATAATAATAATCAAAACAAATTTGATTAATATTTTAATGAGATATGCTAAACAAATCCCAATTCCTATTCAAGCAACAAGTTTGTTGGAATGTAGATCATGTAGATCATGTAACCAATTAGTGATCTAGATCACATCTAATCAAATATTGGTTAAGGTAATGTCATTTAAGGAAATAATTATCATAAAATATTTCTCAAATATTTATGCACAATTATTCTAGGAAATTAAACATTTTAGTTTCACTAATTGATTAAATGACAATCACTAGGTTCTTGATTTAGGAAAGTATTTTCAGCAGTGACCCTCACTTACTAAAAATACCATATCTCAATCAATTTAAAGCCAAATTAAGCAAAATAAATTTCTAAAATTTGCTAACTTGATTTAGCAACAGAACTCAAGTGATTTGCATGCATTTCAAGTGTTTCAAATCCGTAATTAACATCTTAATTACGTCATGATCCGCAGTCCACGAAACAGTGGATACATGTTCAATAAAATGAGCGTAACTTGAGCAAAAGCAATCGAAATCACGCAAACTCAGATCCTACGGTTTTTTTATTTAATGAGGAACAAAAACCAATTATTATTTTTTTGTTTAAATAATTTAAACAGTGCCGAAAATAATCATCAAACAGAGACGCGAAAATGAAATGCGGGAAAACTTTCGCAAATCCTAACGAACCCAAGTCGTCCTCAGTTAACGGATCGTATCCAAAATCACCGACCTAAGGTTCTGATACCACTTTAAGGATATGGTTAGATCCTCAAACGCATCACGGAAGCATGATCGTCATATCGGATACAACGAAGAACGACTAGTCGTAGTAGTTGTTCTATGCAGCGGAAATTAAAATTTTTTATGTGACGAAACCACATGATCCAAGAACACTTCTCGGATCGTTTCTTCTAAACCACAAACAAGTATTAGGGTTACCTCTTGAAGCGTGGTTGTGATCGAGTCTCTAAACGAAGAGACCTCCTGTCTCAAGTCTGATCCGTCGAAGGAGACGCTTGCGAGCGCGGGGATGAATCGCGTACTTCTCGCAATCCATGTTGATGATCCAAGAGGCAAATCTCCTGATCTCGACACGCGAGACCCGACGTCTACTTCACGAGCAGGGCACGCCAAAGTAGATGGAGATCCGAGCAAACCATCGGGCAGCATAACGACGACGACGCAACGATGGAGAACCTCTGTAGGGCATCCATGGTGGACGACCACATGAGAGGGAGATAAAGAGTAGGCGTGTGAAGAGAAAGAGAGAGAGAGAGAGACTTGTTGTCTCACTTATGTGTCAGGAAGAGCAAAGGGGTACCTCTCCTTTTATATTATTTTGGGATCCATGGATCTCAATTCATGGGACAACACAAATCCAATGGTTCTCAATTATTGTGTTTCTTTCAATGGCTAAGATTTATGTTGGTAAAAACCAGCAACAATTAATTCAATAAAAATCAAATATATATTAAATATAATTTGATTTATATCAAATCAATCCTCATTAAAGAAATAGGAAAGGAGGCAAGCCTCCTTCCATAAGGAGGGTGGACGGCCACCACATTCCTTATGGGAATTGTGGTCGTCCACTCTTCCTATATGGAAGGTGGATGCCCTTTTCCTATTACATGAGATTACATTATCTCATGATTCTCTCCAATATTTGCAACAACTTTTCTTGCAAATTACTTCACAAAAATAAATCCAATTTATTTTGTGAATATTGTAATCATGCCATTGGAAATTTGTGAATCACATTCAGAACCCAAAATAAAATGTAAATTACATTTTTTAATTTAATGTCCAATGTGAATCCAATTCACATTAACATTTAATTAACAAATGTAAATTACAAACATCTCTCTCTTATATATTATAAATCACATTTATAATATATTTCATTAATATGGATCTTGCTATCCACATTATTCATATCCATGATAATTAAATCACATTTAATCATCTTGGATTTCTATTCTCTTGTGTCCAAATAATATGAATCACATTCACATTATTTACATCTTTGATAATTAAATCACATTTAATTATCTTAGATAACTCTTTTTATAATATGAATCAAATTCATATTACTCATGGTAATTAAATGACATTTAATTATCTATTTTCTCAATGCTCGGATATATATTATCAACAATGAAATTATCCTTAACCCATTCAAGGATAATGCGCTTTCTCCGTGGATACTTGGAGATAAGGACAGGGCGATTGTATTGTTCCACGTATAGTGACTTGGATATCGAGATCATATCTCAAATCCAGATCGCGGGCCTCCCACAGATGCCTGATTAACCAAGACCGTAAATCTAATCTTCTCATTGCATCTGAATCATATTCAGATCAATGTCCAACATTTGGACTAAGATCAGATTACTTCTCTACCGAGAGGAGTCACTAAAATCCAAACCCGTTTCATCACTCCCTAGAAATGGAAGCGTCGTGGTTATACAATTGTTTATGATCATATCACCCTCAGGTATTCCTAATACATGTACATCCTGCATACTGGAAGACTCGGATTAAACCTGAAGTATTAGATCAACTTTATATTGTCTACTTCAGGGTTTTATCAGTAAGTTTCTCATTCGATCATTGGAAGTCGGTATCGATCATATACTTTCCAAAAGCATATATCATTCCTAGGTCTTCATCATATACTTTCCAAAAGTATATATCAAACCTACAAATTCAGTCAAGCTTCCAAAACGAGACGACCGTGCACGAAATTTGATTCTTCCCAATATCTCATGAGTGAGATCATGTCTTCCGATTCAATGAATGAATATGTATGATCCCTTTGAGAGATCGTATTACTCATATGCCCGTATATGCACACCAGCGTGCCGGTGTATAGACCTTGGTTTGGTCATCAACCTATTGGTCTGCCAAATGTACATACTCAGACATATAGCAACACATCTGTCTCCGGTCAGAGGATGCGTGCTTGTATCGTGACAGCATACGATATAGGACTTTGGTTATCTCAATCTCGTTAAGTCAACTCTTTGACCTAACTAATCTGACACCTCTGAATCTCTATTCTTATGCAGAGGACTTGTATCAAGAGGTCGGTCAGATATCGACCTTAAAGATAAGGATTGTCATCTCCTACTCAGGCTGGAGATCATCTCTTAATAATCATTTGATGGTGCTTGATGAGTCCTCAATCTAACTCTTTAGATATTCATCCAAGCACCAGCCTCTATGATTCAACAGTTGAATCAACAGCTGTATGATCATCAAGATGGCCATGGTACATAACCCTAATTGTACTAAGGGACCTATTATGAAAATTATTTATTCTTCATTTCAGATCAGGTAATGATATTTGCAATAACATTTATTGCATAATGGCTCGTCGTGGGCTCGCATGTCCAACACGATGTTCATCCTTCCAGACGAGATCCGACAAGGATCCGACCTCCGCCACTGTGAGATTATAGGAGCTTGCCCAGCTCAGCCCCCATCGAGGCTTAGAACGAGAATTAAGGACCTTCCAGGTCCTCTCCCAGACGAATATCATCCCATTTGTTACAGGTAACTCTCTTTCCTTTCTTCCTTCTCTGCACTTTCTTTCTGTCTTCCCGTTCATCTCTTTCTCTCGATCTTCTCCGTCACTCTGCTTCACATCTTTCCTTCCCTCCTTCTCTATTGAGCAAATCCCTCGATCCCTCATTCAATCTTCCATCTCCAATTTCCGACGATTATCCCACTACCATCATCCTCCCTCTTTGTCTTCCTTCTATCTCTCCGAGTCCTATCATTGACTGGCTCCAGATCCTCCAATTCCAGAAGAAGCACCACTCTTCCATCTCCACGCTCTCCAGGTCGATTCCCTTGGGATCGAGCCTCTGTTCATTTGTAGAAGCACCAGCGGTTTCCATCCTCAAGCAATCTACCCGAGATAGAACCAATCTTCAACAGTACTTCCACTCCAGATTAATGGCAAGAACACATTCTATGCATCCATCCTCTAGCTAGTAGCAACCACCTCGTGCAGATCAGCCTCTGCCTATTTATGCTTCACGATCAAATGACCTCGTTCTATGATCGTCGTGAGCACCAGTGTGTCGCCTCCGTGCGGTTGTAGTACTCCCTGCCCGCCACCGTAGTAGATCGACAACCGCCCAACTCCGCAGCAACAATCACCTCCAATCGTGTGTGGACAGAGGTGGTCACCAAACCGCCGCTCCACCGACTCATGCCTCACCTGACGCTTCGCCAATGCCTCTGCTCGATCGCTTCGTCGCATAGATTGTTAGCTTCACGTGTAGAGATGTAAAGGAACGCTCAACCGCCTTCGTGTTGGATGCGTATCACCAACTCCTGCCACTGGGGAGATGATGAATCCCTATTCATCACTCTTTATTCTTTTATTTTAGCTAGATAATTTGGCAAAACACCATGTATATAGCTGTAAATACAATAAATTACCAAAAGGCATGCATTTGTTAATATTCAATAATTAGCATGTATTTGTGCAAAAATAAAAGAAGAAAGAAGAAAGAAAAAGAAGGAGATATTTAGAATAAATATCGAGTGACCCGAACCCAAGGGAGAGCCAAGCAGTGGCTTGACGGCAAAATAAAACAAGTAGAGAGAGATAGGGCCATTCAACCTGGTGTACACTCCTTATGTATATATTTTAATATCATAAAAATAAAATAAAAATGTGTTTGTATACCTTGTATATATTTCTAAAAATAAAATAAAAATCAGAAAAAGAAAATTAAAATAAAAAGAAAATCATTTCTCTCTCTCTCTCTTCTTGTACATATACTATGTATATAAGAATAATTCATCTATTTATTTCACCCTTATAAATAAACAATAAAAATTAAATAAAAATTGTTTTATACTCTAAATTTTATGTTGTAAATAAATAAAATATAAATTTAGAGTATTTGTAAAAAAATAAGAAAATAAGAAAATATAAATATAAAATATATTGGTATTTTATACCTATATATAATATAATATATTGTATACACCTTAATTTATTTTTCAAAAAAATAAATAAAAATCACTAAAAATAGTTTGAAAATAAATAAATATTTTTTATTTTGTTAATATTTTAAAAATAAAATCTTTTTCTATTTTTAATTTATTTTACAAATCTTTTATTTTCCTTGAATTCTGATTGGCCCACGGGGGAATGTTGACCTCGGTCAACTCCCCCTGGATCGGTCTTCTTCGCGGATCTGGTGCCAACCTGATTTTCTTCCAATTATCTCGCACTGATCCGTTCTCTGTCCCTCTCGATTAGAGGCTCCGAATATCGAGGATAGATCCGTGATTCACACCTGATCTCATATTGAGGGATCCGCTCCTCGGATTGTGCTCCTGATCTCCATACTTGTCAGACTCTGCAATGTATATATTCTTGAAGAGCCGCAATTTATTCAGATATTTGGCTATCCCTCTCGTCTCCAAGGACCTCCTCCTCTTAGTCTGAGTGACAGCTGATGCGAGAGAGAGTCGTAGCGAGGTTTTGAGTGTCGGAAGCCTCAGATCCGGCGAGCTCTTCGTTATGCTCCGCCACCGGCGAGCCCGAGCCTCTGGATGCGTCGAACCATCGAGGCAGAGACCCCCGGAGGTCCACGACCTCCAGCCCAGACGAGTGCCTCCATCAGGTAACTTAGATAACTCCTAGTTAGCTTTGATTTTTGCTTTTTCGATTTCCGACCGCAAAGCATTCATCGGACAGTTCACCGTACTTCGACCACCCATTCGTCTGATCGACCACCCTATCACCTTCACCATACTTCTATCCACCTTCTACGCCCCTTCGTTCCCCCTAGTTCGCACAGGAATAGGGTTCACGCTCTCCTCCGTCGTCGCCTCGCCGGAGAGCCCCGCTCTGCCTCACCCCTTCGCCCATTCCTCCCGCTAACGGGTTGGGGCAATTTGCCCTCGACCCAGTGGTTGTCCTGTGCAGGTTCAGAAGACAATGGACCTCATCTGGAAGTTTTGACACTGAAGCCCAAGCATTCCAGGTCCCTCACGTCGCGGGAGCCTTCCAGGAGCTCCCGGCCTCATCGGAGCACATCAGCAGCTGTGGATCGTCATCGACTTCATTTTCCCCATTCCAGCAGCTTCAGAGGATGCTCCAGCAGCTCGTATCAATCGGGTGAAGCTCATCAGCGATGAGTTCTTCGCAGTTCTTCCTGGAGGTGCCTCCACTGTTGGATCGAGCCCCAATGCCAGTTCTGATCGTGACCCTTCATCTCTGGGGAGATCTCGACCGTTGGATCTATTTGAGGATCCTATGCCAGCCGTCCATCGCCGAAGGGGTATCCCCCAATCACAGTCGTCCGATCTTAAGTGAACACCCCGTAGCCGTTGGATATGTAATAAGAAGGGTAAATTACACTTAATTCCTCTTTGCTTTTTACATTTCAGTTTAGTCCTGTAGATATTTTTAGAAGTTATTTTTAGTTTGGATATTTTGCACTTGGGACCTTGTGTTTTTTTTATTTGCAATTTAGTCCTTTTGTACGTGGAGCACGTGGTTTAGCACGTGACTTGTGGATTAATTGCATATCTTTGCCTGAGCTTACTATTTGAACTTTTATAAATAAGAACTGCATTTATACCCCGGTTTGTGTGTTTCACGTGTCATCCTCGTGCGGCCTTGGCACCATACTTTTTCTATGTGTTATTGTTTGGCCCACATATATTTGTAAAATCCACATATGTATAAAAACTTTGATCATCTCCCCTCCTGTAAAATTCTTTTTTATATATGAAATTCTTTTATAAAAACTTGTGTATAAAATTCTCTTGTAAAATCTGGTATAAAATTTGTATAATCCTTGTATATACTTGTATATATTCAGTTTATTAACCCTTTTCTCTCTTTAAAAAAATGCTTAAAATCCATAAATTTTTGTAAAACTCGTTGAAAAACTTTTTCAAAAATATTTTCCTTTTTTTAAAAAGTATGGTTCCCCCGTTGTCCAGGTACCATACGTGACAAGGGGCACCCAAATCCTTCGAGCTACGCAGCTCCGACCTCGTCTTTTCTTCGTTCAGTAGGATGACCTCCTCTTGCTCCTTCCTTGATGACGTGAGTAGTACGGTTGCTTCATAGTCATCGACACAAGAAAAGTGTTCCTGTGCCTCTTTCTTCGGAGTCCTGCATTCAGATGCATAGTGGCCCATCTTGTTGCAGTTGAAGCACCAGATGTGGCTCTTGTCACAGCCACCGTCGTTGGAGCCACCTGCACCCTCCTTTTGTGACGTCCCATTATGGCTTCCCCTATCACATCCTCTTTCGTGTATTCCCCAACCACGGTTATTTCTATTTGAGGGAGTTTGAGATTAACCTTTGTTGCTCGATGTTGAATTGTCGCCAATCTTCTTTTGCCATGTCTCCCACTCATCTTGAGTGAGCAAAAGCTGATTTTCTCCATTGCCATTGTTGCTAGGCTTCCGCAGGCACGCTCGTTCTTCATAGGTCTTCAAGCATCCCACAGCCTCCTCGAATGGCATGGTGTCGAGATCGCAAAATTGTTCGATCTCGGTAATCACGCTAAGGAAGTGATCCTTCATGGTGTCGAATAACTTCTTGACCAATGCGGCATCATTGAGAGTCACCCCGAGGTTCGCATACCGAACATACATGTTGTTCAGTTTGTCAGCGTACTAGTCTAGGGTCTCTGTTTCTTGCATGTACATGGCGTCGAATTCACTTTTCAACGTTCGTAACCGTGCGTTCTTGACGCGATATGTGCCAATGAACCTAGTTTTGAGGCAGTCCCATACCTCTTTTTTCGTTTTCTTGTTCGCCACTTGCATTAGGAGATCCTCTGGGAGAGCTTGGAGAAGATGCGACCTCTCCTTCTTGTCTTTCTTCGTATCGATGGCCACGCCAGTCACCGAGTTGATAGCTTCCCATACACCTTGATCTTCCATCATGACCTACACCCTGATCACCCAACTAGTGTAGTTCGTTGCCGTTAACTGCGGGTAGCGGAACGACCCTCCGTCATTTTCTCGCGCCGCCTCATCCTGAGACATGATCGACATGGGCTCAGATATGAGATGTACTTGGGCTCTGATACCATACGTGGAATGAACAGTAGGATCTCACACTCAATATATTTCGGTGGATACAATCATAGATTGAAAACACATAGGCATGGAATATGGACTCGAGGAAATGAGCAAAACAACACACACGAGAGAGATGAAACTTATTGTATTGCAATTGTCGAATGTGTTTTGGAAGATGAAACCCACATGCTTTTATGGCTACATCTCATGCATAAAAATAGAATGCAAATAAAATTAGAAACTCCCCCATGCAAGGAGGGCCACCCACGTATTCTCAAGTTGTTGGAGAATTATTCATGCACGCACAACCATACACGTACACTTAGACTCATTCTAGCCAATCTAAGATTAGATCCAACATAGAGGGTGGAAGGTTCGCTAGAAGATGGTGGCAAGGTAGCTATTACGTAGCTGCTGGAGAGTCGATCCAATAGAAGGTGAAGGGGTGCACATGGCGGTGGTGCGGTTGTTGATCGGTGGGGGGTGATTCACCCAAGGCATTGTGCATCAAGTTATGGGGTCAGGCGAGCTTGAAGACTCGGTTATGAGTGTGCGGTCAACGGTGATAGTCGTGTTGTTGTGCACGAGGAGGGTGTGGGTGGTCGATGTGGTCAAATGATGCGGAGGTGCACGGTGTGTGCCTCAATGAGGTTGGTGAATGCGAAAGGAGGGAAGAAGGGGGAAGAAGAAATTGTACCTAGAAGTTCTTCACCTGGGAGATTATGGAATCGAGAGCTCGAAAAAACTCTTTTCCCAAGATTATCGCCTCGATCTGGGTTGGCGAAGGTCATCGGAGAAGCTTGGTAAAAGCTCGATGGAGCTTTATGGTAGGAAGTCAAACTCCTGGATCTTGCTAGGACTCAGAATACAATCGTTGTTGCTCGACTCTCATCATCGATGTTGTCATCGTTGACGTGGAAGGGTTGGATCACTCCTCTCCATGGTGGCAGATGCTGAGCAAGGTGGGGCTTGAGATGGTTTTATGGTGGTCAGCTGGTGGTTGTTGGCAACCTAGGGGTGAGGGAGACGTGAAGGGGGTGGACTTTGTTGAGATAAGAGGGGAAGATGAAGAGGGTCACTCAAGGTTGATGGCGATTGCGCAGCCGCCCGCGTAAGATGCGGGGAAGAAGGTTGCATGTGGATAGGGTCGACGTGGTCAAGGAGGGCCATGTGGTTGATCATGGGCGTGTAGGGGGACGTGCACAAGGCGGGGGAGTAGTTCTAGATGGTGTGCGCGGGCCTGACGGTGCGGGGCAGGCAATTGGCCGTGCGAAGGAGTTGCGATGGAGATGGGTTGTGCCTAGGACAGAGGGAGTCGCAGCTTGACCACGACAGTTGCACGGGTGAGGGAGAGATGTGGACGAGCGATGCGGAAGGAGTGGATTTAGTTGAGAGAAGAGGGTTGGTCAGCGAGAGAGAGAGAGACGGAGGAGAGTGGGGTACGCGTGCAATTTATGCGACTGCATGGGCGAGCGAGAGAGGAACGAGAGGGGGTAGCGCCACGTGGTGTGCTTAGGGCATGGCCACGTGGCAGCGAAAAATAAAAATTAAAATAAAAGTTAAAATAAATAAATAAATAATTTAAAATAAATAAAAGAGAAAGATAATAAAAATAAAATAAATAAAATAAAAGGAGATGACACATGGGAGCTCCAGAAGTTGCGACGTGTCGCTTCTAGAAAAATCAAAAATTGAATTAAAAGAAAAAAAACAATAACAAAGAGGTCAAATCAAAAAGTGGTCAACACAAAAGTTGCTCATCTCGACAAGATATAAAACTTATGCACAGGACCGAAAATCAAAAGAAGACAACTGTAGAAAAAGTATTTTTTAGGGGTACTTTATAGGTATAAAATACCGCATTTTATCTTTTGCAATTTTTATCATAAAAATATAAATCAAAATAAAATCAAAGAAAATATACAATAAATATTTACAACTTAAACTAATGTTTTTTATATTTTTAATATTAAGAAAACAAAAAGATAAAGTAAAGGGGTAGTTTGGTCAATATGTACAATATACAATAAGATCCTAAAATCCAAGTTTCATATACAAACTCCCATTATTTTTAATTGGTCTTGTTTCGAAAGTAATTGACAGTGCATTAATTCAAAAGTGAGTACGGGTCCATAAGAGACTGTATGAGAGAGATACATTTTAAGATTCTTCGTCTCAAACTAGGGTTTGGGTTTTATTGGTCAATTTTACAAGTTACTATTTTTTGATATGTTTTCATTTATTAGTGTTAGTAATATATACATAGAGTTGATTTTATTCAATTCTTAGTTAGAGATAAATAAAAAATAAGGGAAATGGGTAATATATATGTCATATTTACAAGTGAATTTGGCTTTTTATCTAATGCAAATATGCACGCTAAAATGCAAAGATTGATTTTACATGCATGAATTAGAATAATGCAAAATAAATAGAGATATGCAGCTAATTACTCAAGAACAGAGCTCTATTTTCAACTTTTAGAGTGATGAATCACATATTCATCAACCCCTATACTTCTAATGACCATGAATCTTACTTGCACTGTGTAAGTGAAATATAACTCTCCACATCAGAAATGACAAGGAAATGACCTCCTCTGATAAGGAAACTTTAATTCTCCGATCTAGCAACTCTTTCCTTTAGGAGTAGGGTATTCCCTTCTAAGTTCAAGTGCAACTAGCTCAAGAAGAGGGGGAAGAGAAAAGAATGGATTGTCACTAGTGTAGTCACATATCCTTGGAGCTTGACCAGTGTAGCCAAGTCTCCAGCTGCAGGCTTCCTTGGTATGAGACTTTGAAGCATATGCCTTGCAAATGTAAAAATACATACTCCGGTAGGGAGGGGCGATCCTATGAGATGAGATTTGGTGAGATGGTGAGATGGGAGATTCTGGACCACTAATTTCAACCTTCTCTCTCCTGATTTCTCTCTCCTAGCTGAAACTAGTGGCCCAGAATCTCCCATCTCACCATCTCACCAAAATCTCATCTCATAGGATCACCCCTCCTCCAGTAGGAATTTTATTTTCAATCAGTCATGTTCGATTTTTTGGAGTTCTTTCTTTTTCTCTCTCTTTATACAAGATGCAGCATGTACCGAAGGAGTTTTTCTTCTTAAGCCAGTAGACTGTCCCTCTTTTGAAGCTTTATTGCAATCCACGGCATCCTATCATTAGACGTCGATGCCACTAGACTAGGTTGAGATGCACTACCCTCCCTAGAGGATGACGGATGTTTCCACCAGTGTGCTACTCCAGGCCAAATGATTCTACCTCCTCACCACCTCATCAATGAAGATCTACATGCATAGTGCTTGTCCAAGTTAGGTCACTATCTAACGGAATCATGCGTGTGTATGAAATATTCTTACTTAGACCAATCAAGATGGCTTGTGAACGTAGACTTGCAGACTCAAAGAATTAAGTCTCTTGATAAGAAAATCTTAACTCCAATTCCTATAAGGTTCCTCTAAAATTAGGTAGATTAAGGTCAAATCAAATCTATCCTCGACTTCTATTCATAATTGGTTCAGAACCCACTAACTTTCCATTTTGCATATGCTAGATATGCAAATGAAATGCAGATGACATGTAATGTAGATGAATGAAGTGCAACAATTTTTTTCTAAGAATGCAAGATATGCAAAAGTAAATAAGAAGCCTTTTTTTGGTATACCTCTTATTTTACAACAAATTTTACAAAGTATTATTTACACGAATTTTACAAATTTATACACATTTTATATACAATATACATATATTTTAAAAAGTTTTTTCAAATTTTACACATCTCGTAATTATTGCATAATACATGCAAAAATACATGAAAGTACGAGCTATGGGTAAAGTATATATGTAATATATACACGCCCCCTATAGTTAGCATGTGTTATTTCCTCGGAGCACAAGAAGCAAGGAAAAGCCATATCTCGTTCAAAGCGTAGGAGAGTTAAAATAACAAAAAGTATAGAAGTCAATCTGTCCCCTATACTTAAGCTCTGGTCTGCCTAAGTATAGAAGAAGAGAAAAATGGGGTGGTTGAGCTCAATAGGAGAAATGGATGAATATGTACAGGGTGGGCATCAGCCCCCCCATACTTAGGCTCTGGTCAGCCTAAGTATAGGGCAAGAGTAAGTATGAGAATCGATGGGGTTGGGGAATATACAAAGAGATCGTAACCTGAATCTTTTTGATGTTGTTGATGGCTAGAGATCAATGTTGCAAGTCCTTATGTGTGGTTCTATATGTGTCTTCAGAATCTTCATTGAGCATGAAAACAATCTCCTCAACACGGACTAACTGTTGATTTGGTTCAACAAAGTATTTCAGCAACTGCCCATTCATAAAGGATGGTTGTGCTCCATCTGTAAGATCTGAGATCTCTGCACATCCATTGACATGCACATCATGGACTATAAACAAACTCGAACACTTGGATTTGAATTCCCTTGGAAAACTTCAACCTCACATTGAACAACTATACCTTTTGTCCAGGAACAAAGTTCTTTCATCTGATAAATCTATCGTGCCAATGTTTAACCTTGCCTTGTACACCAAACTATTGTCATATGCTCGGTTTCTAATTTCCACAAGTTCATTCAGATCCATCTCTCTTTGTTTTTGCCCTAGGTGTGTATTCCAATTGACCTTAATTTCCCATTATAATTTATGCACTAACTCTGCGGGCAAATGACATGGCTTCCCAAATGCCATCCTGAATGGGGAGGTTCTAAATGGTGTCTTGTAAGTCGTCTTGTAGGCCCAAAGGGCTTGGTCCAAGATCTAAGACCAGTCCTTCCTATCTGGACAGGCGAGCTTCTGCAATATGGTCTTAACCTCCATATTTGACACATAGGCCATGCCATTGGTCTGTGGGTGGTAAGGACTAGCGACACGATGCTCGATGTCGTAATCCTTCACAAGTTTCTTCACATCTTTGTTCACAAAATGGCTACCCTCATCGGATATCAATACTTTGGGGACCTAAAACCTGGAAATTATATGCTCTCTGATAAATTTACAGACAATCCTGATGTCTATGGCTCGGGTCAGGATAGCCTCCACCCACCTTGACAAATAATCAACCACAAGAAGGATATATGAAAAACCATGGCTAACCGGGAATGGGTCCATGAAGTTGATGCCCAAGCATCAAAGACATCACGAATGATGATAGGCTACATTGACATCTCATCTTTGGACCAACGGTTCCTCCCATTCACTAGCATACTGAGCACGGCTTCACAAAAGTGAAAGCATCGCGAAACAGAGTCGACCAGTATAAGCCACACTATAATACCTTCCATGCGGTCCTCTTCTCGGAGTGGTGTCCTCCTGCCTCCAGACTATATAAGTAAGTAAGGACACTTTGGTATTCCTCCTAAGGAATACACCTCCTCTAGACACAATCCGGACTTTCAAAGAAAAGGATCGGATCCTCCCAAATGGTATTGTCTCGAATCCAGCTTGAGTCAGTCTATGTTGCTCTTGGGCCAATCTTCAGGAACTTTCTTGGAGAAAAGATAGTTTACTATATTGGCGTACCATGGGAATGAGTCGATAACAAAACCAACTCGTTAGGGAAGGATCTCGAATAGTTGTGTCATCAGAAGCATTAAGAATCTTGAGATGGGAGAGGTGAACAACCACTACATTCTTCTTTCTAGGTTTATCTCTGATGTCCAAGTCAAACTCCTGGATAAGTAAAATCCACCTAAGAAGATACGCCTTCGCGTCTCCTTTTTTCCATGAGGTATCGTAGTGTTGTATGGTCTGTGAACACAATAACCTTGGATCCAATGAGATGAGATCTGAACTTATCCAAGGTGAACACTACCACAAGCATCTCTTTTTATGTGATTGTATAGTTACGTTGAGTAGGATTAAGCACTTTTCTTGCATAGTGTATAGCAAACGAGATAACATCCCTTCTATGTTCTAATAGCAAAATTTGAGGTGCCCATCATGATCTCAAAAGTAAGAGACCAATCTAGCGCTTGTAGTATCGGATCATCCATGATCATCCCTTGAAGTATCTTAAAGACATCAAGATAATTGTGATTGACAATAAACTCCATGTCTTTGTCTAAAAGCTCATTTAGTGGTCGAGTGATCTTTGAAAAATCTTTTATAAATCTCCTGTAAAATTCAACATGCTTGAGGAAAGACCATAATTGTTTCACGTTGGTTGGTGGTTGGAATCGTCTTATCACGTCCACCTTGGCAGGGTCAACCTCCATTCCTCTCTTGGAGATGACATGCCCTACCACAATGCCCTCTATCACCATGAAGTGACTTTTCTCTCAAGATAGCATCATATTGACCTCACAACATCTTTTGAGGACTCGGTCCAAATTTCTAAGACAGGAATCGAAGGAATCACCGTGGACTGAGAAGTCATCTATGAAGACGTCCAAGAATTCAACGACCATCTTGGAGAATATAGCAATCGTGAATCTTTGAAATTTACTAGGAGCATTGCATAACCCAACGGGCATGTGCCTGAAAGCATAGATACCAAAGGGGCATGTGAACGTAGTTTTCTCCTAGTCCTCAAGAGCAATAGCTACTTGGTTATAGCCCGAGAACCCATCTAATAAGCAGAAGAATTCTTTTCATGCAAAAATATTTCTAAGATATGATTTATGAATGGTAGAGTAAAATGATCCTTCTTCGTCGTAGCATTCAAGCATTTGTAATTCACACAAACACGCCACGATGTGGGTACTCATATTATGGTCTTCTCTCCATCCTCGTTGGTGATCATCTAAATTCCTAACTTTTCGGGATGACATGGATAGGTGACACCCACTTGAAATCGGAGATGGGATAAATAAAACTCACGTAGCGCCATTTCTCTATTTCTTTCTTCACAATCTCTCGTAATTTTGGATTCAGCCTACGTTGGAATCTATGAGAGGGTTCTTAAGGTAGATATGATGCGAACAAAGAGCGGGGATTTATCCCATGGAGATCGGAACTGCTCGAGCATATCGCCTTGTAGTTTTTCTCCAAGATCTCTAGCAAGCAAGATTCTTGCTCCTCTGTCAATCGTGAACTGATGATGACTGGAAACTTCTTGTCTCGTCCTGCAAGGAAGACATATTTAAGTGTTGTGGGTATAATTTGAGCTCAAGTAAAGTGTGGCCATCAAGAAAATCTTGCTCAGTCAACTCTGGCTCTGTGTTGATAGTGATTGGATTTGTTACTAAAGTACTTGCCACCAATTGATTTGGCTCTGGAGTCGGATCGTCGAAGTATCCAACAATCAACGAAAGCCACGTCCGACTCGTCGTCATCATCTTCTGATTGTTCTAAAGAGGAGAGGACTGACAGGCCTAGTTGGGCCTCTGTGTCATCGAAGATGTCGTGGGATGCACTCTCTGTATGGCATGTGACTTGTTGTTTATTCCAAAGGATCTCACAAACTGTCTCATGTACAAGATTCTCTCCAAATGAGAGGGACTCATCTGTGTTGGTTGGGTTATGTTTCCATGTCCCAACGATGTCTGCATGAACACAATATGCTTCTGACGAAGTGTACTTGATGCCGGATTTGGAATATAACCTCTGTCACCTTGTATGCTTCATCTCTAATTTCTCATCTCTACCTGGAGTTTGGAACTAAATCTTCCTGGCCTTATAGTCAAATAAGCCCCCCCATCCTCAGGGGGTCCTTCTAAATATAATATGAGAATCTCTCCAATTTGGAGGGATCTCCATAGTTGGAATTCTATGAAAGAGTCTCGGGAGCCAGGATGCATGCCAGTTTCATACGACCTGGTGGAGTGGCACAAGATCTGCCTCTTGGCTTATGTCGAGATATTGATTCCTTCACACAACAATTTGCTTCTCGTATCGACGAATTAGAAGAGATGTTAACCGGCAACCGTATCTGGAAACAACGATTAGTGGATATTGGTACTGTCACTGCACAGCAAGCAAAGGATTGGGGATTCAGTGGTGTGATAAGGGAGAGGAGGCGAGTAGGCAAAAAGCAGCTACAAGGTTTGCAGGTGCGAAGCCGAAAAGGCCTAGAAGAAGGCAAAGAAGGTAGGTGACGTAGGCATACCCGACTGACTCCTAGCTGTCGAAGTTCAATCTAGGGATATATATAACCGACTACAGATTTTTGAACATTAGCAATAAATGCTAGGCTAACCTCAAAACCCGACTCTCTGCTAGG
The DNA here is from genome assembly GCA_037367405.1 of Ottelia alismoides. Lineage (NCBI taxonomy): Eukaryota > Viridiplantae > Streptophyta > Magnoliopsida > Alismatales > Hydrocharitaceae > Ottelia > Ottelia alismoides. Next base: position 685,417 of record JAZKJV010000123.1, read on the forward strand.
CATGCTTCTCGTCTTTTCCGTTCGAACGCGGAGGCTCAGATATCAAGGACTGTGAAGTCCACCATATAATCTTGTCCCATGACATTGATTATAATGTTCCTCAATTCTCCCTTGGAACTCTTAGTGGATTTATTAGCAAACTGGAGTAAAGCTCTGTATTTGCTAAGAGGTCCTAGATTTAGAGACTTATAGAGGATTGTTGGCATCAGACTAATTGTGGATCCATTATCCAAAACAATGTGTACAAATACAATGTCATCGACATGACTCACCACATAATGGGTACACATGTCCTTCGTTTCCATAGAAACGCATTCTTAATGGTGCAAGTAGTAGCTACTGACAGAACGTGCTTCTCAACACGGCTTCTTGTTTTCATGCTGACCCTTGTAGATGTGCATCTAGCCTTAAGGTACTTCTGAAATGCAGGTGTCATATCCACATACTTATCAAAAGGGGACCTTTTGTATTTGTTGCAAAACTCTACCATCTCAAGGTCATCTTTTTGGATTTTATTTGGATTTCTTCTTTCCATCCTTAAGAGCGCAGTGAAAAGGGATTATTGAAGACAACTCATATTCTGAAATTGAAATATGTTCATTCAAATGGGAAATGAGTTTTGTACAGGACTGGGACTCTGACTCTACTTGGAAAGAAATTCATGAAAAGAAATAGGGTTTATGTCCTCCTCAGATAGAGGTGAAATCTCTTCATCGGGCTCGCTTGATTCATTGTTGGTTCTCCTCTCCGTCTTTTTGTTCTTTTTGTTTTTTCTATTTATTTGATATTTTGGGATTTTGAATCCCTTTAATTATGGTGAAGGTGATGGCGGTGGTGGTGTTGCTCCTTTTCCTCCAAGTTCTCCTCAGGTAGAGACTTGGTGGCGTCCCCCTTGTATTCATGTGCCCAATCAGGTATGGTCATGGTCCTTCTGCTCCTGAGGGACATATGATTCACATTATCATATAAAAGGATCTCATGTTCAGATATGGGATAATATGAATAGTATACCTGATCTCGAGGTCCGTTGCTGACCCTGATTCAGGTTATTGGGATTGGCCTGAACCTGGGAGGGTATTGGAGTCCTTGGTATCATCCACTGATACTGTGGCATAAGACATAGTTTAGATATGTACTTATGTCGTAGTAATCATTCCGAATCTGTTGAACCATGTCTATCAAAGACTGAATGGTGTGAGAGCTACAGATCACTCATGGGTGGGGTCTACTGCTGACTGGAGGATGGGTGATTCTGCTGCCTATACTAGCCTTGTTGGCCATGCCTATATGCTATTGTGGATGGGATTGTGTGATATAAGGTGGTGGTGGACCCTGCCAGTCTGAGTGGGAAAGTACGTTGTTGTTGGTACAGCCGAGGCTGGTATCCTTTTCCTAGCTGGGACTGCACAAAATGTGGTGTGGGTACGGAGTTGTTGTCCTTGTAGGCTAGGGAAGGTCGATGTGGCTGACCACTCCCCATCCTCGGCTTTCTACCGCTGGGGTCATGGTTGTACCACAGCTTGTTGATCTCAAACACATGCAGAGGCTCCTCGTAAACTGACTCCACCTGTGGGGGTGTGTGATTCTCTTGCTGAATGTACTATTGCTCCTCAACCCAGCTGCTTTGAGGCCCATGTACCTGCTCATGTACGAGGTAAACTCAGTGTACAGGTGCAGGTGGTGCAGAAGAGGCAGGTAGTCATATCTTCGATACCTTCTCAGATAATTCCTCCACTTGTTTTGACAATCGTGAAAGCACCTCAAGGTTAGTGGCCCTCTTGTTGATCTACCCTACCATGGTAAGTTTATCAGCTATTATCCCCATACTAGGGATGAGGTCATTTGTTACATCCGCTATAGTCTTCCTAATTATTCGAGAGAATAACCCTCTCATTGTTTTCATTTACTTGCATTTTTTGGTCAAAACTTTATTGGCAATCCTGATTTTATGTTTGATTTTCACTGAGTTAAATCCACCACACAAGGCAAGCCTACTATTCAGTCCCGATTTCCTTGAATCCTAAATTATAAAACCAAGATGAAGGGAGTCGAGAAAAGCCAATTAAATTGAATATAAATGATGCATGCCCAGTTCAGAAGACTTACGGTGATCCTTGCACTCTACATGTAGGATCCAATATATAATTGAAATTTTTATTCTAAGTGAATGCATACGATGAGATCGCATCTAGCAGAAACTTCTATTAGCCGAGAAGAATATGAACTAATTTTGACTAAATAGAACGTTCTAAGAGCATATTTATTAAGTGTGAATGTGTGGTCCTAGATTTTACGAGCACAAGAAGATAAAACCTATAAAAAGCTCTAAGAGATGTGTGTGCAAGTCTAACCTACAAGACACTCAAGTCGAGCTCCACCCTCATCGGAGAGTAAAACAGGTCTCGACACACCACAAAATAATGTCCAAGTTCGTGTACACATGAGAGATCCCAAATAGAATCCGATGTAAATATGAAATTATTACAAATTAATATAAATGCAGAAAAATACTAAACTCCACACTCTCTCACAAGTCGACTTGATCTTAAATTTATGTGTTCCTTCAGTCGGCTTATCACCGGCAGAGGAAAGCTAGCCTCCGAAGCTTGTGAAATGCTCGACCACCTAAGCAACCACTCCCGTCACGTCACGTCCCTCGCACAAAAACAAGATGGTGGTCAGAGAGATAGACACAACATAAATAAATATAAATAAGTAAGAAAAATTAAAAAAATGCAATAAAAAAATAGAGAAAAAAAATACAAGAAAAATCAGGGGTCAGACTACCCTGGGGTGGAAAACCTAATTTCTAGATTTCTAAAATTTAACCTACGTTGTGCCTCCCCGAGAATGGCACCATCTGAAAAACCCTCGAATGCCCTAGTTAATTTGGTAAAATTAATGTTAATGGGAGCTTTGTATACAGGCAATTTGGATTAATCAAAACCGCTAATTAATAATTTATCCCATTAAAGCGAGCGATCAATTTTTTACTTGGGCAAGCCCAAGGTCGAACTCAGGGAGGCTACTGTCTCCATAGATTGATTTATTAGACAATGTAGATATTATATTTTTGGGGAATATTTTCTGGTATTTTTAATTATAACATAATGAATGAAATGCAAACTTAATAAAGTTTGAGGACTAAAATATAATTTTTTCAATCGATGTCCAAAAATTATGAAACTTAGCTAGAAGATGAAATATAATGAAGTTAAGATGCTGTAATTTTTTTTTGAATTTTCGGATGCAATATGAATTAATTACAAATTAAATATGTATACTATGTGATTTTTAGAAAATTAATTTTAATAAATATCGAACAAATTTATTTTTCAGAAATAAAATTATCCTAGATGAGTATATGTGAGAGCTATCCAGGAAAATTCTAAACCCTAAAAATAATGAGTTTTCACTACATTAAAAATGAATTAATGGAATCACCATTCATTTTATTCCAACCTCGACATGCATGCAATAACATGAAATAATGTAGAAGACACTAAAATCTAGCTATTGTGAATTTTTAAGAATTTTTGGATAGCAATTAATTTAATATGAATTGAATGGCACACAGTGGTAAATTATACAATTTTCCACCAAAATCATTATTTAAAATAAAACACGCTTCGTAAAAATATATTCAATAGCCATGATGGTAAAGCATGAATTGTTCTACAATATGCAATTTTCAGAATAATGAAACGATGCTAAATGAAGGTTCAAATTATGGCTCAAATACATGGGCCTAAATGCAATTTACATAAATAAAATTGATAAAAAAAGTGCTGAGGGACTTAGATGCAATTACCTAGACTCATGAGGGCCTGAAGGCGGGCCATACGGTTGAGTTTATTGATCAATTTTACAAGTTAGTATTTTTATATTTTTCATTTATTAGTGTCAGTAATATATACAATATAGAGTTGATTTTATTCATTTTTGAGTTAGAGAAAAATAAATAAAAATAAGAGAAATAGGGTCATATGCAAGTAATATTTACAAGTGAAACTGGCTTCTTATCTAATGCAAATATGCATGCTAAAATGCAGAGATTAATTTTACATGCATGAATGAGAATAATGCAAAATAAATGGTGATATGCAACTAACTACTCAGGAACAAAGCTCTATTTCAACTTTTAGAGTGATGAATCGTATTTCATCAGTCTGTTGGTTTCCAGTTCTTCCAGCATCCTCTGGAGTCGTTCGATCGGCTGCCCCCATCTAGTTTTGATCTGAGCCGTCCAGACTCCCCTTTTGTAGCATCAAATATGTTTCCTTTGTAGATCTGAGCCACACGTTAGACCAGCTTTCCAAAGCTGCCAGATCAACATTCCAATAGTCGATCAGGACCGTACAACGGACGAGATCCATGTATGAGCCATGTTTCTGCCAAGGGAATATTTCTTTTATCCCCTATCATTTTAGTTTATTGTTTAGTCCTATAAATATTTGTCGTAGTACAATTTATTTTGGACAATTTACAGTAAGGACCTTAGACTTTGTTTATTTGCAGTTTAGTCCAGGTGAGTTTAGCTCACGTGCGTCTACACGTACCTTTATGGATTATTTGCAGCTCTTATCCAGAGCTTTTATCAATTAATGAATTAAGTGTAAGTTTTTGATATTTGCTTTTATACCCTTGTGAGCGTTGATCACGTGTAGTGCACGTTCATTTCTGGATTAATAGCATAACGGGCCTAGTACTTCTTTAGTGTGTTATCCAAGAGGCCCTAAGATCTAAAATAATTACGAAAAGGTCCCTTTTACACAGTTTTATTTGTATATTTTATCAATCATAATAAATACCATTTTGGCTCCAAAAATTACTTAGTTCCTACTAACTTGATCTTTGAGTGGTAATTTTTCTGTACCATTTTCGTTTGTTTGTATATTATTAAAAATTCAAAAATAGTATAAAAAACCCTTGTTTGTCTTATAAAATCTATAAAAATTTGAAAACCCCTTGAAAATTTCATAAAAATTAGCTTAGTTGCCTTTTATTCTATTTGAGATCCTATATAAATTTTGTTTGAAATACCTTATAAAAACCTAAAAAATCTGCAAAAGACAAAAACTTATAAAAACTATATAAAATCAACAAAACCCACAAAATTGCATTCTCAGTTCTTGTTTGTAGATATTTCTTCATATTATTTCATAAAAATCACTTCCAGAAGCTTTGAACATTTTATCTATTTTTAAATTGAAAACTACTTCTGGTTGTGCACTATTTCATTATTTTCCTCCTTTTTATTTTTAGAAAATCATAAAAACATTTGAAAATTCCCCAAAAAATTCCAAAAACAATATAAAATATATAAACCCAAAAATATGTTTATTTTATTTTTCTAAGCATTTTGACATATTTGAAAAATCCAAAAAGAGTACGTGTGCATATTTTTCATCATTATTCTTATTTTGACTTATTTGAAAAGTTAAAAATTTTCAACATTAAAACCCACTAAAAAGACAATAAAAATCCTTCGATTTTCTGAATCACCTACTTAGCTTTTAATAGTGCCCCTTGAGTTCAACCTTAGTCGCTATACTAGGTTAATAAAAGTAGCAAAACCATTTGTTTTCATTGCTTGATTTATTAGAGATTTAAATAAATTTTCTCATTGATAAATTTGGTTATTTTGGAACAATGACATTTGCTTAATTATTTCCATCTGAGTTAACCGAAAATCTCGTCATCATGAGATCAAAGTGTTGGCGTGATGAGGTTGAGAAAAATAAAAACTTGTATCATAACTGTTATGATCAGGCATACATCCTTTTATAGGAGACGAGTATATATATACATATCCAAGTATGTACATTAGACAGACCATTAGATTGAAGACCTTGTCAATATCCATATGACAATGCATTGGTTTGTATATAAGGACATGTAAGATTTATGATCTTTCGAAGGAATCTCACATGCTCATACTTGATGATCAGGGAGACAGATCTCACTCTTGAGATATTGGGATCAAATAGAATTCCATGCACGGTCACCTTATTTATGAAACAATACATGAGCTCGGAGATATTGATATATACTTTTAAGAAGACTATGATTAATATTATCGTTTAATGATTGATTGAAAAATCCATTAACGTACCTAGAAGGAGAAAGTCAAATGAGGTTTTGAACTTTGGATTTATTAAAGTTTTCCTGTATGAAGGATGAATGAGTATTAAGAATACTCTAAGTTGATGCGATCACAATATATTTATTCCACCACACTTCCGTTCCAAGGGAGTGATAAAACTAGGTGTCTTTAGTGACTATATTTTATGGTTATATGATTGAGAATTACATGGATTAAATCTCACAACATATAACCCATTTTTAGTACATAAATAATTAAGATTTGTATCGTAACAGTCATGTCTAGAGTGTTAACTAGATGAGGTCATGATAAATGAAGACTTGTATTGTAGTTGCCACGATCTTGCATACATCCTTTGACCGAAGATAGTTATACATCTATATGTCCAAGTATATGCATTAGACAGACCATTAGATTGAAGAACTAACCAAGGTCCATATGTCGGTGCCTTGGTGTGCATATAAGGGTATATAAGATGTGTGATTTTTCGAAGGAATCATACATGTTCCTACTTGATGAGTCGGAGACGGAACTCACTCATGAGATATTAGATTCAAATAGAATTCCATGTACGATCATCTTATTTATGAAATAAGACATGAATTCAGAAATTTGATATATACTTTTGAAGAGCATATGAATGATATTGTAGCCTAATGATCTATTGAGAATCCATTGACATACACTAGAAGGAAACAGTCAAACAAGGGTTTGAACTTCCATTTTATCTAAGTCTTCCAGTATGAAGGATGATTTAATATTGGAAATACTCTAGGTTGATGCGGTCATACTAGATTATATTCCATGATGCTTTTATTCTAAAGGATGATGAAACTAGGTGGCTTTTAGTGATTATGATTTATGGCTATATCATTGAGAATTAAATGGATTAAATCTCACATCACAAAACTCATTTCTAGTGCCAATTTCTATTATCCATCTCTAGATTCAAATGTTGGAAATAGAAATGGAAATGGAAATGAACTCACTTCTATAACACATTTCTAAGCTCCAAATGGTTCGGATAAATGATAAGAAATGAAATAGAGCTCATTTCTATAACCCATTTCTGTGCTCAATAAAAATGTGAAGAGATTAGAAATTGAAATGGAATCAAATGGACATGGATCCAAATGGTCATGCCATAAATGGTTGAAACCTTGATACTGGATATCAAGCAACTATACAAGGATAATATAATCTCCCTAATATTATTTTTAAGTACCTGAATATGCTACTCACGATTTCTAATTGGATTAGAAATCGTACATTAAGATAAAAATTATTATTATCATGGATATGATGGGAAAATATGAATATTATTCACATTATTGGCCATTGATTATTATGTGTATAGATTCATAATAATTAATAGTCATATCTATGTGATTCGTATATACAAAGCATGCGTGAATATGATTTACGTAGTTAAATGTGAATTGGACTATATTTATTTTTGGACTAATGAATTGTATTTATTTATTGGGAGGATGATTTCTAATCTTTCAATATTGATATTTGTAATTTTATTTCAAATGATATGAATAAATATATACTAAATTAAATATCAAGTCCTAATTAGAATTGAAATAACTGTCTCATGATGGGGCTACAATGGAAGTCTACCATGGAAGTTGGGAGCCAAGTTCATTGGCTCCATCAACTTCAATTAGGACTCTATTAATTGGTTATTATCTTGGTGATAATGTTGGCTAAGTAGTTGGCCAACTACTTGAAGGATTAGGATTGGATTCTAGAGATCGAAGAGAAAATGGGAGGCATTGATGTGGATATCCACTATGAGGAGAGGAATCATCATGGACAGCCACACCCTTTATATAAATAGGAGTTTGGTGTCTCTTCAATAACACCAATAAAATTCAATCCCAAGAAACAGCAATAATCTTAAAAAGTTGAAGAGAAAAGAGAGTACAAGACTCTCTTTGTGGTCGTCCCCTCTCCCGACAACTCTAGTCGTCCACCTTCTTTCCTACTTCATCATCTTGGTTGGCTTGGCCACTCATGAAAGAAGGCGCCTTATTCTTCGTGCTTTGTGCATGAGAAAGACTTGATTTCATATGATGAATCAAGAGATCTCTATTTTATGTGGACAACTTGGTGAAGAAGAAGTACTCAAGTTCACAGGAAGCATTACAAGTCATCGTCGTGCCCATGAGAAAAAGCAAGGTAAGATTAGAGTTGATTCAGGACATCTCTTCCTTTAGAGACTCATTATTCAATGAGTATTCATAAATACTCTTGTGATTATGCGAAACAGTTTGGAAAAAGTTTCTTATACCATGTGATTTCCCATTAAAATTTTGTTGTGCATCGTATCAATGTCCATACAATGACTACCTTTTGCAATTTGGTTTGTTGTTTCTGTGTTTTTGTGATATGCAAGTTATGAACTTCGTCAAGTGGTATTACAGAAATCGTTTAAAGGATTCAGATTCCATCTAGGTCCATTGAGAAATCGACTACGTTATCACACATGTTAGGTACATTGCTTTTTGCGATCGCTTTCGTATTTCGAATGATCCAGAGACATGTGATGATTCCATTATATCAACCTGTTTACAACATTGATTTTTGGATATATATACACATATACATATATGATGTCTAGAGGGTCTAAACTCATGCTCAAAAAGGCCTACCAAAAGTTGGTGGCACTTTGAATGAAGATTATAATGTCGAAAGCGCCCGTAGACTCCGATTTCGATAAAAAATCGTAAGGAATAATTATGAATTTTTTGTTAATGTTTTTTAATTATATAAAACCTCAATATTGATTAGTAAGTCATTAATCAAGTCATCAATCAAAGTAAAAAAGGTTTATGTGATTCCGATCGTACGGCCTCGAGAAGTTGGATTTCTAGGCGAAGTTGGAAAAGGACTCGATTATTACAATGACTTGTTTTTCCTATTTTTGGATTCAAAATCAAAGAGAATATATTTGATATATTAACATCGAGAGTTATACTTGGTATTTTGAAAATATTTGAGATCGCAACGATTTTTAATGCAATGTTATGTGATGCCTTCTAATTTCAAGTGTGGCGGATGCGAATTCCAAATTTCTTTCTCAAAAAATGTACAATCTGATGTACATGGTATAAAGAAAAGTATTATTTTGCGAATGATAATCCTCGATGATCTCCATACTACCCATACACATGCAACTTCATCCTTGAAGAGCCCCAAGTTGCTTCTCGAGAGTCTATGAAGGCAATGCTCTATGCAATCCCCATTCTCAACATACACATGTCTAAACAATCTATAAAGTAGGGTAAATGAAAAGTGAAAAAAGAGCATGAGATATAAAGGGAAAGGGTTATCGATGAAAAAGAACAAGCATTTAAAATAAAACCATCAATAGTTTCCTTTTCTTCTCTTTACAAGTATATTAAACTTTAGTTCATTCTTCTTCCATGTTTTCTAAACGCGTGCAACATGTAATGACCAGTCAAAGTAAGAACAATAGCTAGAGCCAACCGATGTCTCTACAATAATTTCTATGGTTTTTATCAATTGTGCTCCTATGAGATATTGCAATATCATTTATACCACTCCTTTTTTTGAATATCAGTTCAGCCCCTGATCGATCACTTGTGCTCTTCAGGTTAATTGTTGTATATCCCCCATCCCAAATAGACGTTAACTTTGGGGAGACATGAGTAAATAGATAAAATAGCAAAGGTAGAAATGTCTCCATCTCCCTCCAACCCCTCCTCCTCCACCCCATCCCCCACCTCCCTTTCTAGTCCCTCCTCGGATTGCTCTCCCCCTCCAGCCCATCCTCCTCCTCCACCTCATCCTCCTCATCCGACCACCCCTCCCTTTCCAACCCATTCTCCCCCTCTAACCACCCTCCCCTTCAAACCCCTCCTCTTCCTCCGATTGCCATCCCCTTCCGGCCCCTCATCCTCCACCCCATCCTCCTTGTCCAACCACCCCTCCCCTTCCAGCCCTCCTTCATCGTCGTTGTCCCTCCTCATCCCCATCTTCCACCATCCATTCCAACCCCTCCTCCTCCGACCGTCCTCCCTGTCCAACCCCTCCTCCTCATCCTCCTCATCTGACCACCATAACCCTTCCAACCCCTCCTCCGCCGTTGTCGCCCCATCCTCCACCTCCTCTTCTGACTGCCCTCCCCATACAACTTCATCTAATCTCAGGCTTAGCTTCCCTTCTTCTTCCTCCTCCAATTCGTATTCTTCTTCTTCCTCTTTATTTTCTCTCCTAATTGCACCTCCATCCATACACCAAATCACCAAATTTTTTGTATTTTTACAAATAAATCTTCCATTCCGATCATGAATATGATTTTTCTCTTATTTTTATGAGAATTTCTTGGATCAATTAAGCCATCATTTACAACTGCTAAACAATCCCCCCTATCGTAACAAACAATCCCTTGACGAGGATGGACAGGAGGAGGTGGATTTTTTTTTCATTTTATGCCTCTCTTAACTACACCATGATTTGAATAAACTATGACTTATTTCAACCAAATGACGGATAAACAGAAGGGCAGAAGTGGTCATTGAAGAACTACTCAAGGACTGAACTAATATTCCAGAAAAGAAAGGGTATAACAATACTGCAATATCAAGCACAACTAATAAAAACCCTAATTTCTAATTATTTTAGTAGTTATTTATTAGAATATTATGACAAGGAAACGTACACATAGATAAATATGTTAATAGTTGATGTGCATAATGCCATCATTTCTTTTGTGAATGCTATCCCACTATGAGCTCCACTCTAGTAGCATCAATTATGCTAACCCTCAATGTTAAGCACTTCTGTAATATTGATCATGCCCATACTTTATCTTAACATATGGCAAAAGTGTAAATTTTGTGGAAGATAAATGATGAACATAACTGATAGAGGAAAGAGAGCCCACTTAATGGAATAGGTAACCTTACCCATTTTGATAAAAAAATATTTTATGGAACCTGTCGCTCTGAATTTTTAACATCATATCCTTCTGATATGTCAATCAAATTTCATCGAAACAAAGACTACCCTCCATCAAAAGCAGATTGATTACAACAATTCTAAGACCATTAAAATTATCTAGTTTAGATAGAAGGCATAGGAGTGCATGTTTCCTGAGAAATTGGAATGACATTAGGAGGATATATTAAAATTATCTAGTTTGGATAGAAGGTATAGGAGTGCATGTTTCCTGATAAATTGGAATGACATTAAGAGGATATAGTGATGAAAATCAATGGTGATATTTTCTATAAAAATATAAACAAATTGGCCAAAATGAACATAAAGTAGGAAAGTTACCTACTTCATGAAACATGTTCCATTTCCGCTAACTAATACTGCAAAAGCTAAAAAGGCACAAGTGGTAAAACCCTGAAAAAAATGAATTCCATTTATATTAAATAATCGAGTGTGTAGAATGTAGATACGCAACGATTGTGTTCCTTCACCTATGTCAGAATCGATGAATTAAAATTGATAAACACCGACACATTAATGTAAAGAGTATTTAATCAAATGTGTTCGAACCCTCTTTCAAAAATAAATAATTACTTTGATCTAATTTTAAACTGTAAAGAGACTTAATCGATATTGACGGTTGCATGGCTGACAATTGAAAGCCCCCAATCCTTATCCTTGTCAAAAACAAATAACATATTTCTTGCATATATCAGAAAGATATAAATACCCAGACCATGTTCCCACCACTCGAATTGCAGTCAGTGGTTATAAATGTTAAGATGCCCAACATAGCTTAAAAATACACCAATATGATACATGCTAGACATAAAATATAGCACCCTAAGAATGCCCAGAACGAATTAAATAATGATCCAAAATACCAATAAAAAATATTTCATGACAACATAATATACGGCCATCGAAGCAGCATATAAGAACTTAATGCCATAAAACAACAGATTCCAAAGGCAAAAAATAGCATTTCCAGACTAGAAACTCAGTGGAGAAGAGCATAATGACTACCAGAAAGCAAAAAACAATAACTAGTTTGTTGTTCCCAAAAAAACTAATAAAGCTTTAAAGTCAGGGCAAAAAGACACTGTAGAAAAACAACCCAACAATACCTCATGAAAATTCAGTCCAATACAAGAACCGCTTACTTAAAGAGGTTAGGACGGAAGGCCTTGTAGGTCGTCTTAAGCTTTCGAGTAGGGGGTCGAACCTTCTTGAACACCAATGGGAACTTGATGTTCTCACTATGGAACTGCTTGGTATTTTCCCTCTTGCAAAGTTCATTTGGAACAGTGGCTGTCTTGATGATCTGGATGCATGGGAATCTCACTCGGTGACGCGATGCCATTTCATTGTACATCTGCTCAACAGCCCCATTCAGAGTGGTATCTCTATATTCTTTGTACATGTTGTGGTAGCCAGTCCTACTCTGGTACCTTACCCAAATTCCATAGTTCTTAATTCGGTTGGCTTCATCTCAAAAATCTAAAAACGCAGGAGAAGGTATCAACATCAAGAACAATTGTATACTGGAATAACACAATTACAAGCAACCAAAAAAAAGCATACTATAAGAAATACTGTGGTAACAGTACGTTTATAGACACTTAATACGATACATCAATCCCTTGATACAAAAAGTTCAATAATCGCAATAGCATTGTAGATTTTCTGCATAAGAACTGAACCTAAATAACAGCAACAGAACATTTAACATTTGGTCTACAATATACCAGACAGAATGGATACAATTTGTGAAAATTGAAAAAATAGCCTCCACTGGTATATACAAGTATTGAAAAAACTAAAAACGAAATGAAGCGGTTTCCCTAGAATCGAAGGCATGGCTTCGGAGCAGTCGAGGCATAAGCCTCAATTTATAGTGATAAATACCTTTAAAAACTACTATAAAATATATACAAATGAAATTGTATATACTTTGACTAACATATAATATATATCACTATAACATAGGATGAAATTATAAAGATTGGAACACCGAAAGAAAAAATATGACTATATGTTATTTTACTAAATTTACATTCAATCAGAGAATGAGACTATTGATATTTCCCTGAATTATAACAATCTAACTCAAGTTGAAGAATCATCATATGCACCCCCCCCTACACCATACCCCCAATAAATGGGGGTCTCGCTGCGGATTCATATGTTTAAAGGTATAATGGTAGGAGTTTATTGACATAATTGGATAAGTTTTATGGTAAATATGAACATGAAAGCTGCCAAATTTAAGCATTCTTATGTGATTATATCATAAACAACTAGACCTTTATAAACATCTGAAATTGTCAATAGGATAAATTATTTAAACTACAAAATACTCAGAAAATCAAAAAAAATTCTCGAGGACCGCCTCGAGCAATTGAGGCAATCGCCTCTCAATAGTCGGATGAGGTGGTTGTTCTGGGGCGTTTTGGGCCACCTCACCTCAAGGCATGTTTTAAACCATGGGTATATATTCCAGAGGATAATTAGTTTGTTGCTTAAACAATAGAATGAGGCCAAATATTAGCCATGAGAGAAAGATGCGGAGAGAAAGAGGGAGGTGACAAACACCTGGATGATGTTTTTACCAACGATTACTTCATTAGATTTCAATTTTTGTCTAATGTAAAAATCATCAGGACAGAATGCCCTGCAGTGGAGATCAAGGCTGCCCATCATCAACCAGATGGTCCAGATCAATCCCACAAATCATCAACTCTGTGACGAGTTTAGATAGCAGGAATATAAGCATGATTAGGCTTAAAAGGAATCGAAAAAACAGCAAATACATATATTTACTGGCTGAAAGAAAACAGATTTTTTAGATGTGTCATAATATGTGCAATACACCATACATGTATGTAAGGACAAACAACCAATTGATAGCAATCAAACTGTTGAAGCATCATATATAACAGTCAAAAACTGTTGACAATTATTATTAACTTGCAGAGAGTAAGAAATGAAACAAACCTCGTTAATAGCCAGCACTTGACCATTGCTTTTCTTCACTTTCTTCAGCTTCCTCAAAAAGTACCTAGAAATATGTTAGAAAAAAGGTTATGATTTTTGATATAGAAAGTGTGATCTCATAGGGCTTAATCGATCGTCCACATTACCAAAACTTCGACTTTGCCCTAACTTCATTAGTTGCCCACAGCTTCATTCTGTAAATCTTGGGGTGCTCATCAGTAGCAGTAGGATGACCCCGACCAACAACCTGGTACTGATGAAACTGATGCATAGGCAGAATAAAAGGCATGTCAAATGCATATACACAATCAACGAAGAAATTCATTAAAGAAAATGGGCGAAGATTCAGCAATGGTTGGCCAACCAGATAAACAGAACCCAGAGTGATGCTATATGATGTCATAAACATGGACGGCCATATCGCGATATATCGTCGATATATCGGTATCGACAGGTCACCGATATATCGCTGATATGGACGATATCGGGTATCGACAGGCTAAATCAACTTGCTGGATACGGGATGTCGGCGATATGCGTCGATATATCGCCGGCGATATATCGGTATCGACATTGTATCGATATGTTGTCGATATCGATATGTCCTTCCATGGTCATAAATTGTGCCCATACCACTAATATTATTTGATCTCACACATTGTTTATAAGCAAGGTCATTTTGTTCATTTTCTTTTTATTTGAAAATACGCTCAAACAGAAAGAAAATTTCCAACAATTAGGTTTTACAATGCAGCATGTGTAAATCTTCATCAACAATTTAGCGAAGATGACAAAATCTACCAGATCAATCCATAATCATCTTGAAGAAACAAATTTCAAAATAATGAAACAATATATTCCCCCCTCAAAGAAAGAAAGTATTCCTCTTTCGAGATCTAACACTCCGAAAATGTGGGAGCCATGGGGGAGAGAGAGTGTGGCGGGGAGGGTGGCGATGGGGGGGAGAGAGAGAGGGCCACACAAAATGGGAGAACCGAAAGCAACCCTTGCGGAAGAGGTGAGGCTTGAGGATGCAACCATGAAGGACCTTGTCGGGGAGGGCTGTGGAGTGCAGTAAAGCAAAATAGGCGACAAGGTCTGAACAAGCAGACGAAGACCCCCCCGTGCTACAGATATGGCATTGCTGACCACATCTCCCGGACATGTCAGGCCACTCAACAGCTCTATTTCAGGTGTGGATTGCCGGTCAATTGTCAGAGGGAGCGTCGGAAGGGAAAGATGCATCGAAGACGGCTTGTTCGAGGGAGTGGTGTCCCGACCTGCGGCTCCATCAAGCCATCTGGACAGGGTTTTGGCAGCTAGGTTGAAGGTAATGGTGAAGGGGGCTCGAATGGAGTGTCCCTTGGAAGATTTGTTGATCGAGAAGGGGATGCCCTTGTCGTGGAGAAGATGTCCTTCTGTCTTTGAGAAGCTGGGTCTGACTTCATCGACGTCATCTGCTTGTCAAACGGTTCGATTTGTGTGCAGGGTTTAGCATATGTCGAGGTGAGGATGGTAGTTCAAGAGGAACGAGAGGGGCTCCCGTCGAAGCTCGAGGGGGGGGGGGTGCGTAGGCAGAGGAACCGATGCATTGATGGAGCTTTGGTGTCCTTGATATCGGTGTATAAGCTCAGAGTCGCTGGAGTTCCATTGAGACTCATAAGCTTCAAGGCCATTAAGATGACGCTGGCGGAGGTTGGTGTGGGTATGGGAGCTGCTATGTTCGAGAGTTAAATCGGGAGAAGGTATGGACGTGGTGGTGTTGATCGAAGGTCTCAAGCTGCCGCCTGCAATGCTGACCAGCGTGGAGATGAGGATCGGGAGGAGATATGTAGGCTGTGTCTGGAGGTACCGGAGGTGCTTGCTGCATGAAGAGAAGCCTGGTGCGATGAGAACGAGGCGATGGGTGACTGTACAGCTGACGGCATGCAAGGAATTATTGCGGCAGTTGCAGAAGCTGGAGTCGCCAAAAGCTGAGGAGACGTGGAAGGCTGCATGACGGAGAAACCATACGTGGGGCATTTCGGCTCCCTTTTGAATCAAGCGCCTCCATGCTTCCCCACTTAATGATTCGAACCCAAGGTCATTTAAGGTAGCGCTTTGGGGGGGAGGAGGAATGTGGGTCCAACTTTCCTGTTCAATGCCATCGGGTCGAAACCTCTTCAGGATCTGGCTCAAACTTTCAGGGCTTTTTGGGTCCCATTTCCAGAGCCCTTTTATTACATCCGGGTCGCCCAATCTTTTAACTTGTTCCCCACTGGTGGATCCAGTGTCCCTTGCTTGGGAGGCAACTCTTTGTCTTGGTGCCGACCAACCATCAAGCAGAGGGATCCGACCCCCCTCCCCTCAGTTCATCTCCCCTTTTTTGATCCCCGGTTCCAAGAAATGGGTGGGATCCGTCAATCGCCATACACGTCACACGGTCGACGACAACCAAAAGCAAGCGGGGCTTTCACGGTCACCCCCGCTAGTGGTGGTGCAATCCTGGGCTCTGAATCTCCTGTTGGTTGTGCTGGTTCTGCAGGTAAAAGGGTTGGGTAAATGAGGTTTCGGAGGAATTGTGGTCGTCAAATCAGGCGACAAGATGGAAATGGAGTAGGGGGAGGTCTGCTCTGTGAGCGGGACATGATGCAGCGCTGCATGAAAGGGGAGGAATGCAGCGCAATGATCCTACATGGTAAGAATCCGGAGGCATCAACCGTTCACAGTGGAAGGCAAGATGGGTGATGATTAAAATTTGCTTCATGCAAGCGCTTGCACACTAATATGTGTGATTGGGAGGTTATGTGAAGTGAGCTATACCAAACGATGGAGCACAAGAATTTGCCTGCGAGGGACCAGCAAATAACTTGGTCTTTGAGGTAGGAGAAAGCATCCAACAAGGTCGGAATGAGTTTGATAGGCAGGGCGACCCAAGTGGGGAAGAAGCGGGCTCAGAAAGGCTGGCTTTCAAGATGGCAAAGGCACAAGTGGTAGGAGTCAATGTGACGGGTATCCCCCTACAATTACTAAATGAAAATCATATCATGGAATGTCTGAGGTTGGGTCAACCGGAAAAGCGATTCACGGTCAGCTTTTGCTGGTCGCATGGAGGGCGAATGTTGCTTGCTTACAGAAGACTAAGGTTGCGTCGTGGGGTCGGTGAGGTGGGACTCAATTTCCAGACCAAATCTCACGAAGTCTAAATATGTACCTACCATTGGGAGCTCTAGAGGAATTGTAGTTGCATGGAATGGCAATCTTTTCACACTGGTTGATGAGATCACAATGGTTCTTGATAGCATGAGGGAACATTCGCGATTTATGGTCTAATCAATTTATAACATTGTGGGCACATCGACGAATGAGGTCTTGTGGGATGAGCTGAGGGAGATCAGGAGTTGTTTCCCTTCGGAGGCATGGATGATGAGTGGTGACTTTAATGTGACCATGTTTGTTGTGGATAGACCTGGAGACAAAGGGATACAAGATCATGGCTCCAACCTGTTCTCTGAGGTGGTGGGAGAGTTGGCTTTGGAGGAAGTTGATACAGCTAATTGCAAATGCACTTGGAGGAGCTCCTCTTCTCGGTCGCACATCGACAGTTTCCTATTGTCTGTTAAGATGTTGGAGAATTTTAGCCTTGTCGGTGGTTACCAAGGTTTTAAATCTCGATTTCAATTTCATTTTGAGATGGTAAAAAATCAAACAATTTCAAAATTTCGACAAATTTTCACCCATTTCGGCCAAAATTGGCCTAGGTTCATGTCGAGATTTCAATTTCGATGAAGTGTCAAAATCAAAATTTTGACAAAATTCCGTCAAAATTTCACGAAATTTGGAACCCTAGTGGTTACCTCCCTTCCGAGATCAAGAACGGATCACACACCTATTTGCTTGGACACAGGCAGTGGGCAGTGAGCATCATCATATTTCAATTTCGAGCGTTGTTGATGGTCACATCTTTCTGGAGAGGGCTTGAAGTGGAGGGTTCGACCACAGTTAAGCTAGCCATGAGGTTGGCTATGCTCCGACAAATGTTGGTGGGGTTCATAAGGAGTCTCGTGCGGCTTAGGAGTGACAGAGATCGGCCTGGGAGGAGGTGGTGAGGCTGCATAGGGTGGAGGACTACCGTGAACTAGAGGAGGAGAAATTGGCGAGCAGAGGGACTTTATAGAAGATCCTCAAGGAAGAGGACAGAAAGGAGCTGGAGTGGAGACAGAGATCGTGGCAGAAGTGATTGAAGGAGGAAACACCAACACTAGATTCTTTCATGTGATTACAAGGGGAAGGCGAAGGAGGAACATGATCCACGAGGTTGAGGTTGGCAAAGACTTTCAGCGAGGATGAGGCAATAATTACAAGGTATTTTTGCACAATGTGGGGTTCATTAGGGATGCTCACTAGCCCCTTTGCTTTTTGAGCTAGTGACAGAAGCTTTGACGACAATGATTGGTTGTGCAGTAAACGGGAGTCTCTGCCACGATTACCATAGGAAGGGGATATCAATGCCCATCCTCTAGTACGCAAACGAAACGATTTCACTCGTGGAGAGGGGATCTGAGAATTGCAAAGGTATAAATGTGGTTCTTGACTTCTTCGAGGTTGTCTTTGGTCTAAGGCTCAACAGAGAGAAGTCCGAGTTCGTAGCTTTCCACTTGGTTGAAGAAAAGATGGAAAATGTGTGGGTTTTTTGATGTCTTTTAAAAGGGTGTTACCGATAAAGTACGTCGACATGCCCTTGGTTGTTAGGTGAATGCACTTGTGTCATTGATTGTCAGTAATTGAAAAGTTGGAGCAAAAACTCACGAGATGGAAATCTAAGTGTCTATTCAGTGGGAGCAGGTTTATGCTGTTGAATTCAATTTTGTTGACAATCCTCATTTTCTTCTTATTGTCAAACATTCTACCGGTGGAGGTCCAAAAAAGAATGGAGGTATCATGAGATGCTTCTTCTGGTCTTCTTCTGGTGATGAGAGCGACGTGTCTTTAGTAGAGTGGAAAATTGTTACCTATGCCAAGGAAGATGGTGGACTTGGAGTGTGCAACTTGGAGGGATGAATAATGTGCTACTTAGCAAGTGCGTAACATGTATCTGGGGCAATTGTGATAGCCTAATTTATAGGCTATTTAGGAAGATTCAGGGCTCCGATGACACCCTTCCTGGCCTTGGAGAAGTGGGGTGTTCACCATCTTTCTGCTAGTGTGGTATTTGTTGTGTGGTGCAGGATATTTGTCCCTTCTTGCGGCTTGTTGTGGGAGATGGAGTTGGTTTCAGGTTTTGGGCAGACAACTAGAGAGAAAACAATGTGCTTAGGGTGAGGTTTCCATGTCTTATGGCGATAGCTTCCGATGCCCGGTGGTGGATCTTTGTGACGGACACTCCTACTTCCCCCATTTCAAAGCATATATTTCTGATCAATGTTTGGAGGAACTTATGGAAGTGATAACGGAATTGGATAGGTGGTTGGGCCTACTACAGGCGAGGACCATTGGACATGATATGATAGGTGTTCCACAGTAAGGAAGGCAAACAAGGCAAGGAAGGCAAACAAGGCGTGAAGGGACCTGTGATTTTTTACCACGGAGGATGTGTGGCAGATTGCAAGGGCATCTGCAGCTGGAAGATTCCTGGGAGAATTAAGGTATTTCTATAGCTATTTAGAAGAGGGAGACTACTTACGAGCAGGAGACTTACTAGGTTTGTCCAAGGTGTCGTCCCTACTTGCCATTAGTGCCATGCAAACAGCGAAGAGGCGAATCATCTATTTTTCAGATGCAAGGGCTCTACGAAGACATCGATTCGATTTGGTAGTAGGAACACTTCTTATGGCAGCATCGCAAAATTCTGGGCATCTATTGACAATTGGCGTGGCACAGAGCAGGAGAGATTGGTTTGCATTGCCCTTGTTTAGGCAATTCAGTTGGCCAGAAATGGGGTAATTTTTCGATAGGAAAGATTCTTTGCCACAAATGTCGTAGCTCACGCTAGAGCCTTATTACCGTAACTCTTTTTTCTTTCACTTCATGATACGTGAATACATGCATGTAATTTTTTTAATGGTAATAAATGGTGAAGTTTTTTGGGCACACACCTACACAGTGGAAACCCTTTTTCAGAAAAAAAATACTCCCTCTTAAAATCAGGAGATGTACATCAAGTCCTAGTTTCTGTAGAGAGTCTGTCAATAGGGTAAGAGACCGAAATCATCAATGTAATATATTCCATCACAAATACTTTCCTTCACAAGATTCTCTTCGTTCCAGACCCATCTAAAGCCTTCGAGTTAAGATCAAACATATCCCACGGTTGTGATTCATATTAGATTCCTTTAACTTCAATTCTCGCGAGAACTCACCAACCGAATAACCAACAAAAACTAACTTCGACCCAGAGCACAAAGGATGGCAAAGACGCACTCGCCATTCTAAAGCGCCACAGAAGATAACGAGATGATGTACAATCGACATAATACAAATAAACGTGGACAACTATCGCTCAATATTCTCTACCAAATGATAAGGAAACGTGCATCTATCCATCACTGCAGATCGGAAAGGAGAAATCTTGCAGCAAAAAAGGCCATCAAAAACCGAACTATCCAATTCAAATGCCTGCGACGAGTGAATTAGCAGCAGAAAACCGCGAATATGAGATCCAACAGGGACGAGAAAAATACCCTGAATGCTACCATTGCCGTTGATGGGAGGGTTCCGCGAAGCTCAGAGATCGGACGCCCCTCTGCAACGAGTCGTCTGGGAGCGGCGGCACCAATCTGGAGGGATTTAACCATTAGAACCCTAGGGATACAATTTGACTCCATTGCCCTTCGCCTCGTGCTCGAGGAGCGATCCTGGTCGTTGGTGGTTTTTGTTCTAGTTTGGCCCGTTGGATCACTTTGTTTCGGGAAAGTTTACATTGAATGCTTCTATAATTATATCATTTCACGTACCCCAAACTTATTGGATATGTCTTTAAATTCGCAGGGTTTTGCACCAGCCATTTAAGGTTCGTTCGGTAAAAGAATAAAGAAAAGGATAAGGAGAGATAAGACTTCTTTCTGTTTAATTGGTAGAGAGGATAATGAGATATATATTAGTAGTTATTGTTGTTCTTTATTTTGTATGAGGAAGAAGATAAGGAGAGATAAGGGGAGCATGCTAGATAAGTTTTGTTACATATGTGGTAGTTATTTATCTTTTTTAAGGACAGGATGATGTCGGAGGAATAGTGAGCGAAATCTTACTCATCATTGTAACTAAAAGATCAAGATGTTGATTGTATAAACAACGGGAGGAATAAAGAGAGATATCCCTCCTTATTCCTCAAGCAAGTAGCCTCTAAGGCTCGGCGTTATTTAGGTCCACCCAATTAACTCGCCTAAACCTATAAAGTATGGTTGAAATAGACTGGGATATTTAATTATGGCTCAAATTAGACCCAAACCATAAAATTCACTTGGTTTTTGGGTTGAATGGTGGGTTTAATGTATTTCACCCTACCAACCCAAAAATAGATTTTAATGTCACTATCCTCATGGGAGACTCAAATTAACTACCTCAACTTTTTAATTTCTTGAGATATTTTTTGAAAATACATGATGGTACTTTCATGATTAGCATTCAATTTCGACTCAATTCGATACTTCTATCTCATCTATCGAGATCGTCAAATTTTCATGATTTCATTGCTGAAATCGACCCCTTTTAGATGGACGAGCTAGGAATGTCTACTTTTACATGAATTTTGAGTGAGAAAATGTGTCATCTAATGGACTTGATCCCCTCGGATTTTTTCAAGAAATGCCTTAAAAAAATAAGAAAAGTAAGGTTGGGGTAGCCATCCCCAAAGGGGTAACCCCATTAAACCCGCCTAACTAATCCAAACTGAAAAGTTTGTACAACCTATGCTTTCATATTAGTTCATAATGATGGAAATCCACTTAGTGCATATGTCCAAAATTATAATCTTTTTACAAACTTGAGATTAAGGAATATATATGTCCTATGGACATAGTTTTATATCTGAAGATTTTGAACACCTATTTAAATATATTTTTGATTTTTTCATGTACTAGATGTTATCTGAATTTAGATTTTAACTCAACCCCAAATGACCAAACCCATAACCCAAATAACTTCATCTGAATTATTTTGGTTGGGTCATGGGTGACAGAATTCTTAACCGAAAGCGAATGCAATTCAAATTATTTTAAACCTAAACCCATCCAAACTAATAGACTGTGTACCTCTACCAAACATCTTGGTCCTATTTGAATATGAGAAAGCATCCCTTTATCCTGGATAAATTGCCACATTGCGACTACATCATCCACTATATCTTTATCGACGATATTTATCCCTTCTATCGAGATACATTTTGTTGTTCCGCCATTTGAGGGATGTACCTTTTCTCAATATGATGATTATGTGACATGTTTTTAGCAAATGAAAATCGTTAAATAGAAACTCATCATGACAGTATTCGATCAAATATACAAATGAAGGATATGAGAAGATTTTTAAGTGCATCACAGAAGCATGATGATCGCATCATATGCGATCGGGAGCGACCAGTCGTACTAGTAGCTCGAGGTAGTGGAATTTAAAAAAATTTAAATAATGAAACCACATGATCCAAGAATACTTCTTGGACCGTTTCATCTAGACCATAGATAAGTATTAGGTTTACCTCTTGCAGCATGTGTGATTGAGTCTCTAAATGAAGAGACCTCCTACCTCAAGTCCGATCTGGCGAAGAAGACATTTGCGAGCGCCTTGATGAAACGTGTGATCCTCGCAATCCGTGTTGATGATCCATGCAGCGAATCTCCTGATCTTGTCACATAAGATCCGATGTCTTCTTCACTAGCGAGGCGCACTAAGGAGGCGTAGATCCATGAGCAAACAATCCAGAAGCATAACGACGATGATGCGACGATGGCGGCTCTCTCTAAGGCTCCATGGTGGACAGCCACAATAAGATAAATAGAGAGACATGGCGTGTAGAGAGAGAGAGAGAGGGAGAGATCATATTTTCATTGTATGAAGAATATATAGGGTTGCCTCTTCTTATATAGTATTTTGGGAGTACATGGATCACAATCCATGGGAAACACTAAATCAATAGGTTAGATTGATTTATGTTTTTAATCAATGATCATGATCTTTGTTGCTTAATAAAACAACAATAATTAATTTACGTTAAATTAAATATAAATATATATTGACTTATCATCAATATAATTCGATTTAGTTAAATCAATAGAGATAAGAGGATAAAGAGGGAGTCCACTTTCTAAAAATGGGGTGAATGACCACTCTTGAACAAGTCAAGGATGGTCGTCCACCACCCATGGAAGGTGGCTCCTCCTCTCTTTTTATGTGAAAAATATATCTCACATAATCCTCTAAATATTGCAACAACATTTGTTGCAATTTTATTCACACAAATAATTGATAATTATTTTTTGAACATTACAATCATGTAATTAGAAAATTTTGAATTGCATTCACAACCCAAAAAAATGTAAAATATATTTTCAATTAATCATCCAATGTGAATCCAATTAACATCAATAATTAATCAGCAAATATAAATTACAATGGGCTATCTTTAATATATTATAAATCACATTTAAAAAATATGATTAATATGGATAATGTTGTCCATATTATTCATATTCATGGTAATAAAATCACGTTTAATCATTTTGGATCTCTTATTCTCATGTGCCCAAATAACATGAATCGCATTCATATTATTATCATCTTTGATAATTAAATCATATTTTTTATCTTAGATAACTCTCGTTATAAAATGAATCAATTTCATAGTATTCATGATAATTAAATCACATTTAATTATTCATTTCTCAATGCTCGGATACATATATCAATAGTCAAATTATCTTTGAACTCTTTCAAGGATAATGCGCTTTCTCCACGGATACTTAGAGATAAGGACGGGGCGATTGTACGTTCCACGTATAGTGAATTGGATACTGAGATAAAATCTCAAATCCATATCTTGCGGACCTTCCATAGATGTTTGATTAAATCAAAGCCATAAATCTAATATTTTCATTGCATCTGAATAACATTCAGATCACTATCCAACATCCTGACCAATATCAGATTACTTCTCTATTGAGAGGAGTCACTAAAATCCAAACTCGTTTCATTACTCCATAGGAATAGAAGCGTTATGGTTATACAATCATTTATGATCACATCACCCTTATGTATTCCTAATACATGTACATCCTGCATACCAGAAGACCTAGGATAAACTTGAAGTTTTAGATCTATTTAAATTGTATCCTTCAGGGTTTTATCATTAAGTTTCACATTTGATCATTAGGAGTTTGTATCGATCATGCACTTTCCAATAGCATATATCATACCCAGGTATTGATCATATACTTTCTAAAAGAATATATTAAATCCATAAATTAATCAAGCTTCCAAAGCGAGACAATTGATGAATACCCATTCATCACTCTTTATTCTTATATTTTAGCTACAAAAACCTTTGCAAATGCATGTATATTTTTGTAAATACAAATAATTACCAAAAGCATGCATGGTGTAAAATGTAATAATTAGCATGTTTTTATGCAATAATAAAAAAAAGATTAAAAAGAAAAAGAGGAAATATTTAGAATAAATATTGAGCAACCTAACCCCAAGGGAGGGCTCAGCATGGGCCTGACCGCATAAAAGCCAAAGTAGAGGGAGATAGGGGCTCATGTGTGTAAATATACCTATAAATAGAATAAAAATATTTTCCTCCAAAAATAGAATAAAATAAGCTTGTATATATTTATACATATTTGTGAATACAAAATCAAAACAAAAATAGAAAAATTAAAAAGGAAATAAAAACATTCACCTTGTACATATTCATCATGTGTATAAATACACCCCTATATTTATTTCACATTATAAATAAATAAATAAATTTCTATAAAAACTTGTATATATTCTATCTTTTATGTTGTAAATAAATAAAATAAAAACAACAAAAACAAAAACAAAATAAAAAGAACAAAATTAAAAAAACCAAAAATAACATTGTAAATATACCATGTACATAGATGTATATATCTATTTATTTCACCTTTGTAAATAAATAATAAAAATAAAATAAAAATATCTTTTTATTCCTAATTTTATGTTGTAAATAAAAAAAATATAAAATAGGAATAAAAATGCATAAAAATAACTAATTAAAAATAAAAAATAAAAATCCTATATTGTATATATACCTATATATAGCCATATTATGTAAATACCTTATTTTTATTTTTAAAATCAATTAAAAATCACAAAAAATAGAAAAAATTAAAACAAACATTTTTCATGTTTTAAGTTTTTATTAAATCGGCCATTTGCTATTTTTAAATGAATTTACAAATATTTTCCACGTGGCCAATCCCCATTGGTCCATGGGGGATGTCGACCGCCCGGTCAACTCCCCCCTGTGGACCACTTCCCGCGGGTCGTGACGCCCGACCCGACTTCCCCGATTTATCGCGTCACGACCCGACCTCCAGACACCAAACCCAGGGTCTTAATTACTCTCCCATAATCCGGGAACCTCGCCCGATCTTCAGCTTAGGGATCCGTGCTCCACAGAGCCGGACCCATCCCTTTCTTCCCGGACCTTCCACCGCATAAAAGCCGAGCTCCGCCTCCCATTTCCGCATCTTTGGCTCCTCCATTCTTCACCCAAGGACCTCCATCACATCTGCGAGAGTCACAGCTCGCTCCCTGTGGTGTTGCAGCGAGGAGGGAGTGAGAGACCATCGATCCGGCGTCTTCGCGCCGCCGTGCTCCGCCTGAAGGAGGAGCTCGAGCCTCGGGCCTCGACGACCCGCGAGGCAACGACCCAGAGCTCCAGCAGCTCGAGCCCAGTCGATTCCTCCACCCAGGTAACCTTAGTTCCCCTTCTTTTTCTTTAATTTTGCATTACGCCCAAATCTCGCCGTCGCCGTTCATCTTTGATTCCGGCCATATCCGCCTTCACCTCGATCATCGGACCATCCCATCACGTCCGCCTCCTCCCCACGCACGTTCTACGCCCCTCCATTCAACCCAGCTTGCACATGAGCTGAGGTTTCGAGTTCCTCCGCCGTCGCATTGCCGGAGCTCGACCGCCCCGCCGCATCGATCATCTCCACCACCGCTAACGGGGTCAAGGCACTTTGCCCTCGACCCGCGAGTCTGCTCGTGTACTTTACAGGTATATCCGAGCCCATCTGAGGGCTTGGACCATTTGGAGCAGCAGCTTGGTCTCCGTCGGCCTCACCTGAGCTCCTCGGAGCTCCGTCGAGCCATCAGAGGTCACCATTGGACGCGGAAGGCCACAGCGATTCATCTCCGATCATCAGGGTCCCGCGAGGAGGCCGGGAGCGCGCGCAGCGGGCCGGCGAAGGTCACCGGCCATCAGTTCTTCCTCGAACTCCAGATACCGTCGGATCCCCTTCGACCTCCAGTTTGCATCTCAGCCGCTCATCTGAGGAGCCACCAGCAGCGTCAGATCCTTGGAGGAGCGATCCGCACCGTCCGATCAGCGAGGCTTTAGCCACAGCACCCCACGTCCGTTCGGTTTTGTGGTCATCAGAATGACGCTGTTGCCGGGGAGCACGGCTTAGTAGTCAGTTTTCGATTTTTCCCGCGGCTTTCTTTTCGCGGCTTTCTGTATAGATTTCTGCATATATATATTTTCTGGCATTGTTTATATAATAATTTGGTCTGATCACTCTTGTTTACTTTCTTGCGAGGGCCCGAGGACCGAGGAGGCGACTCTCGAGGAGTCGGCGCAACCGCGGGATTCGGAGGCGGCTCTCTTCTGCACGGAGCCGTTGGAGAGAGCGAGAGTAGCTGAGTGAGAGAGGAGTAGTTTAGATTTATTTCAGCACATTTTATTTGAATTGTAATAATACCGGGACAGCAGGACTTGGACTTCCTTCTTCGGTCTGTTTCGCCGAGCACCAGTGTGCCCGGGGGACCCTTTAGCTAGCTTAGATTTTTCGCGGCTTTCTCGCGGCTTTTGATTTTTCGCTGCCTTTTACGGTTTTACATGGTTTTTCTCGAGCCCCTAGCCTTAGGACTTTCTGCTTGACTGTGTCGTACTGAGTAGGATCCACACACTTAATTATCTGCCTGCACCTATAGTTCGTTAATTGGACCTACTAATAAAAGATTAATAAAAATAGCTGATTATTTTCCTTCGAGCCTACGCGCCGCGAGCCTGCCCCGTTAAGCGCTACTCCTGAACTCGACTTGTCGAGAAGAGGAGGGGTGGGTCTAGACCGGACTCTCTGGATCGAAGGTTGGTGACCAGCTAGACGGTTCTTTCGAGTAGAAGTTGCTTGCTTAGGACTCGGTTGTTCCCGCTGCACCATATAGGTAGTTTACTTTTCTGTCTTTACATTATGCGCGGATCATATTGCATGTAGAGTGCTGGAGCCAGGTACGCATTTCTGACTTTGCATGCATCATTGATTTTATCGCGCATCGGCTTTTTCGTCTTCTCCCCCTTGTTTTGGACTTATAACCAGGAGAACTGAAAAATTCGTTAGGCCTTTTCTTTTCATTGAAAAAGATCTAAAAAGAAAAACAATAAAATTGGAACTGCTAAAACTATTGACCCTAAAAGACACTTGACTTAAAAATTTGTCTTGGGGAGAGCAACCCCCTCATTGGTTGGTTTGCTTGAGCGAGAGAGTGACCCGAACACTAGGTAGAGCCCCCCGGTGCTATTCCCGACTGATTACCGACTCTTTAATGCGGGACAGTCGGTTGGAAGAGTATCAGATATCCCAGCAGGTCACGTAATCGCTCTGATATTTTGTTTGTTCACCAAAATAAAATTGACAAGATAATTTGACCGAGCCTTTACGGTCGTCAGCTCGCGTTGCGTTGGTGAACTGAGGGGTTTGTTTTCTGATCATAGTTTCTCCAGATCCCATCCGCCTTACTCGCTACATCACAATGATGGGTAGACGATCTCTTAGGCAGCCTTTGGCTGCACCGCTTTCGGGCACGTCTACTCGTTCATTTAGGTTGGCCCGCGAGAGCCGAGACCAGCTCTCCGAGCCCGAGTATGATTCCAACCTGTTCCCCCTCGACCCCCTTTCTTTCGGTTCCGAGAGATCAGTGCCAGAGGAGAGATTAGCAGATTTATCGACACCTGAGTTTGGATCGTTTGGTTTTGCAGACGCCATGGCCGGCAGTTCAGAGGATCGCTCCAGAGGTCCACAGCCTGAGCACTTTGTGTTGGACCAGGGTGCGATCAACTCCACCCTGATCGCCTCCCTCGAGTCAATGCAGCAACAGTTGAGGGATCAGGGGGCATTCATGATAGAGATGAGGCGAGAGCTTGAGCAGTTGAGAGCCGACCGCGAGAACCGCGGAGGAGGACCCGATGATGCGGCAGCTGCCGCAGCAGCCGCAGCCGCGACAGTAACCGCAGCAGCAGCAGCAGGAGGAGGACCACCGAGACCGATGTGGGAGAACCACAATCCCGGATCGACTTTGACGCACCGTTGGGTGGTGCTACCAGCTATCGTGGGGGACTTCAAGTTCCCCCCGAACACTCTGCAGCTCCTTCCCCGGTTTCACGGGTTGGCCACCGAGGAGCCCCATCTCCACCTGCAGGAGTTCGAGATGATTTGCAGTACTGTCCACGATCGTCAGGTGGACCAGGATACCATCAGGATGATTGCCTTCCCCTTCTCTTTGGCAGACAGAGCAACCACCTGGCTGAAGCATCTGGGGAAGTTCGTCTACACTTGGGAGCAGCTCCGTGCCGAGTACTTGCACAAGTACTATCCACTCGGGCGGACCAATGCCGCGAGAGCCCTGATCAGCAACTTCTCCATGCTCCCCAACGAGCAGTTCCATGAGGCATGGGAGAGGTTTCGAGAGCTGACTGATAGATTCCCACACCACGACATTTCCAAGCCCAACCTAGTGCAGAGCTTTTTCAGCAGGCTGACACCAGAGCTTCAGGGCTTGGTGAACGCTTCTTGTGGCGGGTCTTACTTCGTCAAGGATCACGACCAGGTCTAGGACATCTACGAGGAGATGGCTGAGAACTATATGGTGATGTCCCCGACCCGGTTGTACACTCAGGGCAGACCCCAACAGCCAGGACCCGTGCAGTACCAGAGGATCGCACGGGTCGACGCTGGTCCATCCAGTTCGTCCGCAGTAGCAGCAGCACAGGCAGAGTCTTCAGCTGCGGACATGGCATCATTAACGAGAAGTTGGATCGGATGGAGCTGATTGAGAAGAAGCAGTGCCAGGGAATCACTCAGATGGAGCAGATGGCACAGACTCTGAGCGACATGAAGACCCAGCTCATGTGTCTCCAGGAGGCACAGACGGCTTCCCAGCCCCATCTTCAGTCGCGAGGCGATCATGGCAGCAGCAGCAGCTCGTCCCAGCGCTCCAACTCACACCAGCAGCCTAGACAGGTTCACCTTGTACAAGCGGAGCCGTACCCGCAGCCGCAGCCCACCTACCAGTCGCCACCGTCTCCAGACATGCAGATGGTGGTATACCAGCTGGATCAGCCTCTGGCAGTACTCCCGCCAGCCCAGTACAATGCAGAGCCGTTGATGGACGTCAACGGGATTTGGTATGATCGCCCTCAGCCTGGTATCCGACGAGACCATCCCGGATTCAGGTGGGGGAATGGAGGTACCCAGCCCCAGCAATAGCCATCCAGTCAGGGAGGCCAGTACAACCAGCAGAGAGATCACCAGCCGCAGCAGCAGCCCCCAGTGTATCCACCACCACAGCAGCAGCAGTCATTCTATGGCCCTCGTCCCTATCAGCAAGGACAGTCTTGGAGGCGTGAGCAACCTCACCACCAGCAGCAGCAGCATCACCCATACCCCTCTCAGCAGCAGCAGCAGATCCAGCAGCCTCACTACCAGAGAGGCTACCTGTCGGGTTCCCATGAGAACCCTGTCTTGGATGATATAGCCCGCATTCTTACATATCAGCAGGCTACTTTTCGATGGGAGATGGATGAGTTCCGCCAGGAGATGCGGGACATCGTGAGAGGAAAGGCCGCCATCCCTGCCCAGATCGAGCCGAACCCCAACAGCCTGAAGCGGAAATCTGAGCAGGTAGATTACACTGAGCATGTCACTCCTCGTGATCCACTTGGTGATATGTCTGCATATCTTTTTGATGCTGATTTTGTCACACTTAGGAGCGGTAGGACACCAGCAGGCGGCGCCTCGTCTGAGCTACACCACGAGGAGATACCTAGAGCGCCAGATGAGGAGGATGAGAGCGGTACTGAGGCCGCTCGTGACGATGACGGTGGTATTGATGCCACCAAGGATGCTGACTCCACAGGCGGTACTGAGGCTGCCATTTCACCAGTTCGAGGAGGTGGTACTGACGCCACCCTTGATGCCGAGCCAGAGCGTGGTACTGAGGCCGAAAGAGCCAGTAGACCTTTTCCTAGTCCTTCATCTGAGAAGGACCCAGTGATCCCCTTCCCTAGAGCCCTTCAGTTGGGGAAGGGGAAGAAAAAAGAAAATCCAAAAAAGAAAGATTAGGAAGAGTTCAGCCAGCAGATGATAGATCGATTTCACATACAGCTGACTCTTCAGGAGGCTTTGCAGCACATCCCCCTTCTTCAGCGTTCGTTGAGAGACAGGACTACAGTCAGGAGGAAGAGGAGGAACCACCATTCAGAGATCCATGTGCTGACGAAAGCCACGTGTTTCGCCATCCAGAACCGTCTGCCCGGCCAAGAGGCCAGATTCAGGAGCCCCGTATGTCAGATGTCACATTAGAGAGCAGAGGTTCGACCGGACTCTATTGGATAGCGGATCGTCTATCAACCTCCTTCCGGCAGCCCTTCTCGACCGCTTCGAGTTGGGCACTCTTAGACAGAGCAGGACAATCCTTCAGTTTGCTGATCGATCTGTCAAGAGGCCGAAGGGGTTGTTGCGAGACGTTGTCGTCACTATTCAGGGTTTGCAATTCCCCGTGGACTTCGTAGTGTTGGACATGGAGATCCCTGATTCAGTGACCGATACCCCCATCATTCTCGGTCGTCCGTTCTTGGCCACAGCCAAGGCGGTGATCGACCATGATAGCGGGAAGGTATACTTTCGCGTCGAGGGCGAAAGTGTACAAATAGAGACGGTCGAGGACAGCAGAGCCAGAGACAGATCATGCTCAGAGACCACTTCAAATACAGAGCAGCTGACAGATGCAGGGCTAGACATCCATCAGGACTGTGACTTTGTGATCACAGACGATGAGGCAGTTTGGGCAGACCCTGCAGCACAGGCCATCCTCTCATTTTCAGACCCGCTGATGCAGAGATGACAGCAGAGGAGAGCTTGGAGAGCACATTCCTGGTCCAGGATACTTCGGAGGCAGCAGATCCGGTTCTTGACCGTGACACAGATTTTTGTGATGATGGTGGTACTGATGCCACCTTAGATAATGCAGATCCCTCGGAGTCAGAGTCTGATTGGGCAGATTGTGATGATTACATGCCGGACATGATTTCCACCGAGCCTACAGATAGAGAGGAGGTAGATGCCGAGCAGAGCAGAGATAGTTCAGTTGAGCAGCCTTCTCCAGATCCAGTTTGTGAGAGAGAGCTCTCATTTTCCCGGGCAGATTTGGCCGCATACACTCGGATTCTTCAGAAGCCAGATTTGCCAGCGCCAGTTTGTCCAGAGCTGAAGCCGCTTCCTTCGTCGTTGAAGTATAGATTCCTTGCGGGTGAACCTGAGATGTTCCCAGTCATTATCTCTGCCGATTTGACTAGAGAGCAAGAATCCTGTTTGATGGGGGTTCTTGAAAAGAACTGCAGTGCGATAGGATGCAGCGTAGCAGATCTCCAGGGGATCAGTCCGGCTCTGTGCTCTCACCACATCTATCTCGAAGATGAGGCAAAGCCGTCGCGTGAGTTCCAGCGGCGGCTGAACCCGAATCTGAGAGAGGTTGTCATGAAGGTAATTTCGAAGTGGTGGAGCGTCGATTTTATCTATCCCATCTCCGACTCCAAGTGGGTCACCCTTTGCATGTGGTGCCCAAGAAGACGGGCATCACTACAGTGGTTACGGAGTCCGGAGAGGAGATTGCTACACGAGTACCTACTTCTTGGCGGGTCTGTGTTGACTACAGGAGACTTAACCAGGCCACCAAGAAGGACATTTCCCCCTGCCCTTTATTGATCAGATCATTGAGAGATTGGCAGGGAAGAGCCATTATTGTTTTTTGAATGGGTACTCGGGCTACAATCAGGTAGCCATCGCTCCCGAGGACCAGGACAAGACTACCTTTACCTGTCCCTTCGGCACATACGCCTTTCGACGCATGCCATTTGGGCTATGCAATGCCCCTGCGACGTTTCAGAGATGCATGCTGTCGATCTTTTCGGACATGGTAGGGGAGTGCTTGGAGGTCTTCATGGATGATTTCTCGATTTATGGCGACGGATTCGACTCCTGTCTTGACTTCCTAGACCGAGTACTTCAGCGATGTATAGAGGTTCGCTTAGTTCTGTCTTGGGAGAAGAGTCACTTCATGGTGACTCAAGGGACGGTGCTTGGCCACATCATCTCCAACAGGGGTATGGAGGTGGATCCGGCCAAGGTCGATGTCATTAGCAAACTCACACCACCGTCCAACTTGCGACATTTGCGGTCTTTTCTGGGGCACGTTGGTTTCTACCGGTGATTCATTCGTGATTTCAGTAGAGTTGCCCGACCGTTGACTGATCTACTGACGAAAGACACCGAGTTTCTTGTCGATGACAAGTGTCTTTCGTCCTTTGAGACTCTCAAGTAGAGTGTTATAGAGGCTCCTGTTCTCCAGCCACCCGATTGGTCTCTCCCATTCGAGATCATGACGGATGCCTCCGATTTTGCCGTAGGGGCCGTACTGGGACAGAGGAGGGATGGAGTCCCGTTTGCTATCCACTACGCTAGCCGCACATTGGATTCCACGCATCGAAATTATACGGTCACAAAGAAGGAGATGCTAGCCGTAGTGTTCGCCCTAGATAAGTTCAGATCTTACATCATTGGATCTAGAGTGACCTTGTATATTGATCACACCGCCATCCGATACCTCATGGCAAAGAAGGATGCCAAGGCCAGACTGACTAGATGGATCCTTATACTTCAGGAGTTAGACATTGAGATCAAGGATAAGCCTGGAGTCAAGAATGTGGTGGCGGATCATCTCTCCCGTTTAGAGCAGTCTGAGGAGTCCGAGCATATAGATCCCATTTGTGAGACCTTGCCAGATGAGGCGATCCTTGCTATCACCTCACTCCCGTGGTATGCCGATATTGTGAACTTTCTCGTTGTTGGGAAAGTCCCACAAGATTGGCCCAGACAAAGGCTTGAGACCTTCCTTGCGAAGGCCAAGTCCTACCACTGGGAGGATCCCATCCTTTACCACGAAGGAGGGTATAGCGTCTGGCGTCGGTGCATTCCTCAGGAGGAACACCATAGCGTCCTCACTTACTGCCACAAGCTTGAGGCAGGAGGACATCATTCTGGGAGGAGAACGGCACTGAAGGTGCTCCAATCCGGCTTGTGGTGGCCTACCCTCTTCAAGGACTCTGATGAGTTCGTGAAGAGGTGTACTGTCTGTCAGAGGATGGGCACGTGTGGACAGCGTGATATGATGCCGATGCAGCCCATTCACTTCTGTGAGGTTTTTGACGCATGGGGCATCGATTTCATGGGTCCATTCCCTAAGAGTCAGGGATTCGAGTACATTATGCTAGCCGTTGATTATGTTAGTCGTTGGGTTGAGGCTATTCCCGCCCGAGCCGCTGATGCGAGGACAGTTTGCAGATTTTTGAGGAAGCACATCATCACGCGGTTTGGGGTACCTCGAGTATTGATTTCAGATGGGGGGTCTCATTTCATCAACGACCAGGTGAAGGCCCTTGCTAGTGAGTTCGGTATAGACCATCGTGTTGCTACACCATACCATCCACAGACGAATGGTCTAGCCGAGGTGTCGAACATGGAGATCAAGACTATTTTGCAGAAAGTCATCCGCCCTGACCGAAAGGATTGGTCACAGCTTTTGGACTCGGTCTTGTGGGCATATAGGACGTCTTTCAAGACACCATTGGGCACATCTCCCTTTCGCCTCGTATATGGCAAGCCGTGCCATTTACCTGTTGAGCTGAGGCACAAGTCACTTTGGGCAGTCACTGAGATACTTATGGATCCAGATAGTGTAGGAGACCAGAAGAGGGCAGAGTTAGCAGCCTTGGAGGAGCTTAGAGATACCGCCTTCTCAAACAGCCTACATTATAAAGAGAGAGTGAAGGAGTGGCATGATTCTCATATCAGCCACAAGCATTTTGAGCCTGGACAGAGAGTATGGCTGTTTGATGCTAGGCTTCGTCTATTTCCAGGGAAGCTGCAGAGCAAATGGAAGGGACCTTATCTTGTGAGAAAGGTACACGACAACGGTAGCATTGATATATCTGAGTTGTCTTCTGAGAGTACCTTTCGAGTGAACGACCAGCGGCTCAAGCCATTTCTTGATCATGAGCCGCGGGTCGTTGATGTTGCCCCTATTCATTTTGCGTGAGATGTGGTCTCTTGACTCACATCTATTGCATCTCACGCCTGATTATCACTGTTCTTCCGACCTGTATAGATCCGGTTGTCCATATCACTCTATTCTTTAGTCCCACATCCCTTTTCTCATCTTATGATTTTGCTATACTTAGGGTGTACTTTACCCTAAGTATAGGGGGGATGTCAGACCTTCGGGTATTCTTTTCATTCTTTCTACCTCTGTTTTGCTGCCTATACTTAGGGATATTTTACCCTAAATATAGGGGGGGTAGACTCTGTATATTCTTCACTCGGATTTCCCTTCATGTACAACTTGCTATACTTAGGATTAATTGATCCTAAGTATAGGGGGAAATCACCGAGTTCTCCTCGTTCTATTCTTTGATTCATCTCTATATATAGCCGTCCTTTTAACTTCCCTATACTAAGCACGAGTTATGTCTTCTTCATCGCTCTTGACTCTGAGGACATCGTTCGAGCTAAGTACAGGGGGGTGTGTATATATTTCATATATACTTTAGCCATAACTCGTACTTTGTGTGAGTGTGTTAATAAATAAATGGCTAAAAACCCTAAAAATCACAAAAATTAAAAATTTTTCCTGTAAATAATCATTCTTTTATTGCACATACATAGCCAGTGTACAAATTATTTTTGTAAAAATGTTTTCAAAAAATCTTTTGTGTAAAGCTTGTGTGAATATTTTCTTATCAAAATTATGTATATAGTACAAAATTTTTCCAAAATGTTTTGAAAATCAAAAGTTTGCAAAAATCTTGTGTAAATGTGTGTAAATACTTTTGCAAAACTTGCATTTCATGCATTCATCCATTCATGATTTTAAAACATTTTTCAAAAATTTTGCACGATTGTAAATATGTGTAAATAACATCTTTGTATATATGTATATAGTTTTCCTGGATGATAGTTGACATTTAAACTAAGCCTGGAATTAAATTGGGAAATGGAGCTTGATTAAGATCTTAATCCACCTAATTCTAAGAGGAACCCTATAGGGATTAGGGTTAAGGTTTTTCAGGTCCATAAGGACTTAATTCTTTGAGTCCACTAGGCTATGAGCATATGTCATCTTGATGAGCCTAAGTAGAGCACTTAACAACACACGCATGACTCTTAGAGACAATGGCTTGACTTGCACCAGCACTTTACACATAGCTCTCCACGGATGAGGTTGTGAGGAGGCAATTTCCTTTGGTTTGGGGTAGCATATGAGGGTAGTACTTCTAGGCGGAACCTCTCTTCTTATTCTAGTGAAGGAAGTGCGTCTCAACTTAGTCTAGTGGTGATGAAGTCTAAAGACAGAAGCCGTGGGTTGCAATAAAGCTTCAAAAGAGGGATAGTCTACTGGCTCAAGAGGAAAATTTCTTGTATATATGCTGCACCATGTAGATATGTTGTACAGATGCACTTGAAAAAAAAGCAAAAAGAACTCCAAAAAAAGTGGTGGGTCGGATTGAAAATTTAATAACCTCACCGGAGTGTATATAGTCAAATAAAGCAAAAGCTTATGGTATCCATGTTACATCTCACGAAGCTTGCAGCGGGAGACTTAGCTACACTGGTTGAGCTCCCAAAATTCTATACCTCTTATTCCCCCTCTTCTTGAGCCGGTTGCCCTTGAACTTAGAAGGGAATACCCCGCTTCTCGAGGAAAGAGTTGCTAGACCGAGGCATTAGAGTTACCAGGTTGGGGGAGGTTGTTTCTTTGTTACTTCTGAGGTGGGGAGCTACATATCACTTACACTGCATGGAAAGATTCATGGTCATTCGAGTTTGTGTATGTAGACTTGTTTTGATCTGGTTTATTGAGGAGTCTTGTCCATAGATTGGTGGAACTTAGAGGCTGTTGAGTTTTAAGCTTATGTCCAAATAAGGTTCCGACATATTAATAATCCAAAGATCTGATCGAGCTCCATAATCCAATTTATTAAGGGCAAGTTTAATAATCAACCTTGATCCATGAGCATTCTCCTCTTTTTCTTTTTCTTTCTTTCTTTTTCACTTCTTTTTCAAATAAGTGTTTGCTAAGGGACTAGCAAAGTTAAGTATAGGGGGGTGATGAATACCCATTCATCACTCTTTATTCTTATATTTTAGCTACAAAAACCTTTGCAAATGCATGTATATTTTTGTAAATACAAATAATTACCAAAAGCATGCATGGTGTAAAATGTAATAATTAGCATGTTTTTGTGCAAAAATAAAAGAATAAAGATTAGAAAGAAAAAGAGGAAATATTTAGAATAAATATTGAGCAACCTAACCCCAAGGGAGGGCTCAACATGGGCCTGATTGCATAAAAGCCAAAGTAGAGGGAGATAGGGGCTCATGTGTGTAAATATACCTATAAATAGAATAAAAATATTTTCCTCCAAAAATAGAATAAAATAAGCTTGTATATATTTATACATATTTGTGAATACAAAATCAAAACAAAAATAGAAAAATTAAAAAGGAAATAAAAAAATTCACCTTTTACATATTCACCATGTATATAAATACACCCCTATATTTATTTCACATTATAAATAAATAAATTAATTTATATAAAAACTTGTATATATTCTATCTTTTATGTTGTAAATAAATAAAATAAAAACAACAAAAACAAAAACAAAATAAAAAGAACAAAATTAAAAAAAACCAAAAATAACATTGTAAATATACCATGTACATAGATGTATATATCTATTTATTTCACCTTTGTAAATAAATAATAAAAATAAAATAAAAATATCTTTTTATTCCTAATTTATGCTGTAAATAAATAAAATATAAAATAGGAATAAAAACGCATAAAAATAACTAATTAAAAATCAAAAATAAAAATCCTATATTGTATATATATCTATATATAGCCATATTATGTAAATACCTTATTTTTATTTTTAAAATCAATTAAAAATCACAAAAAAACAGAAAAAATCCGGGAACCTCGCCCGATCTTCAGCTTATGGATCCGTGCCGATTTATCGCGTCACGACCCGACCTCCAGACACCCAAACCCAGGGTCCTAATTACTCTCCCATAATCCGGGAACCTCGCCCGATCTTCAGCTTAGGGATCCGTGCTCCACAGAGTCGGACCCATCCCTTTCTTCCTGGACCTTCCACCGCATAAAAGCCGAGCTCCGCCTCCCATTTCCGCATCTTTGGCTCCTCCATTCTTCACCCAAGGACCTCCATCACATCTGCGAGACTGACAGCTCGCTCCCCGTGGTGTTGCAGCGAGGAGGGAGTGAGAGACCATCGATCCGGCGTCTTCGCGCCGCCGTGCTCCGTCTGAAGGAGGAGCTCAAGCCTGGGGATTCGACGACCCGCGAGGCAACGACCCAGAGCTCCAGCAGCTCGAGCCCAGTCGATTCCTCCACCCAGGTAACCTTAGTTCCCCTTCTTTTTCTTTAATTTTGCATTACGCCAAATCTTGCCGTCGCCGTTCATCTTTGATTCCGACCATATCTACCTTCGCCTCGATCATCGGACCATCCCATCACGTCCGCCTTCTCCCCATGCACGTTCTACGCCCCTCCATTCAACCCAGCTCGCACAGGAGCTGGGGTTTCGAGTTCCTCCGCCGTCGCATTGCCGGAGCTCGACCGCCCCGCCGCACCGATCATCTCCACCAATGCTAACGGGGTCGAGGCACTTTGCCCTCGACCCGCGAGTCTGCTCGTGTGCTTTGCAGGTATATCTGAGCCCATCTGAGGGCTTGGACCATTTGGAGCAGCAGCTTGGTCTCCGCCGGCCTCGCCTGAGCTCCTCGGAGCTCCGTCGAGCCATCAGAGGTCACCATTGGACGCGGAAGGCCACAACGATTCATCTCCGATCATCAGGGTCCCGCGAGGAGGCCGGGAGCGCGCGCAGCGGGCCGACGAAGGTCGCCGGCCATCAGTTCTTCCTCGACCTCCAGATACCGTCGGATCCCCTTCGACCTCCAGTTTGTCATCTCAGCCATTCATCTGAGGAGCCACCAACAGCGTCAGATCCTTGGAGGAGCGATCCGCACCGTCCGATCAGCGAGGCTT
Organism: Ottelia alismoides; assembly: GCA_037367405.1. Taxonomy (NCBI): domain Eukaryota; kingdom Viridiplantae; phylum Streptophyta; class Magnoliopsida; order Alismatales; family Hydrocharitaceae; genus Ottelia; species Ottelia alismoides. The sequence goes on from JAZKJV010000123.1 coordinate 724,124, forward strand.
TAGCCACAGCACCCCACGTCCGTTCGGTTTTGTGGTCATCAACAATCGTACATGTAATTTGATTCCCAATATCCCATGAAGTGAGCTCATGTCTTCTGTTTAGTAAATGAACATGTATTATCCCTTTGAGAAATCATATTACTCATATGCCCTTGTATGCACACCAACGCGTCGGTGTATAGATCTTGGTTAGGTCATCAACATATTGATCTATCGAATATACATACTCAGACATATAGTAACACATTTGTCTCCAATCAGAGGATGTGTGCCTATATCGTGACAGCATACGACATATGTCTTTGGTTATCTCGATCTCGTTAAGTCAACTCTTTGACCTAGCTTATCTGGCATCTCTGAATCTCTATTCCTATATAGAGAACCTACATAACCCTACTTGTACTAAGGGACCTATTATGCAAATTAACTATTCTTCATTTTAAATCAGGGAATGATATTTGCAATAACATTTATTGCATAATGGCCCATCATGGGCTCGCTTGTCCAACAACACATTGGGAAGATTGCAATTAATGAGGTGAATTATTAAGTTATTATGAGTTAAGTTAAACATAACAAAAGTTTGCATGGATATATTGTCTCAAATTCTACGACAATGATTTTTCCAACCTTACCAGACAGTGGCCAAGCAGAGCCTATGCCAAATTTTGCAATAATAGTTATTAAAGGAAAACATTCCTTGTATTATATAGGTAGGTACTATGACCCATTATGCAACCAAGGTGTGCATCATATCCATGATAAGGCTATAGGAATTACAGTTAAATAAGAAAGAGCATAAAGTACTCTTCATCGTTGCGTTAATAGCATGTTTTTAGACTATCTTGGATACTGACTTTTCTATGAAAGAATAAACAAGAGACGAAAATGATATGATGCGGAATGTAGCAATTGAAATCTTATGGAGTTTATCAATACCACATTCCTATTTGTATCCAACAACCATAGGGGAGCGAAGTCTATAAACAGGAGCCTAGACCTCATTATTCAGCAAACAACAACGAGCAACAAATCCTCCTCTCTGCTCTCCACTCCATTCTCTGATAGACAGATCTGGAGCTATTTTATGCTTCGCGCTCCATGTTTACAACTCAGAAGTTCCATGATTCATCTTAGAGCACGCTCCTTACTCTGTAAGATTATTCTAATTTTTACCTTGTAACTTTTATTTCACATTTTCTTATATATTAAGGTTATAAGATTGATATTATTGCAATATTGTTGTAAACCATCCGCATAAACTTATTGTAATATGATTGTGTTATCTGCATAAGCAATTCAGTTTTGTGATAAGACCTAGTTGGGCCTGGTTGAGAGCTCGCATCAAGAGACTCCCACCATACTTTTTACTATAAGGGTTTCATCATTAAATTCAAGCACACATGTGATTTAATTATCTATTTTAATGTTGTGATTGTTTTTTAGAATAATATTGGGAAAGATCCAATTATTTGTTCAGTCTAATCCACACTTATTGTGGAACCAACAATATGTTAATCTTTTATTTTTCTAAGTGTCCAACAATATGTTAATCTTTTATTTTTCTAAGTGTTGTTTTGTTCTATATTGTAAATTCACGTGGTCAATATATTCCATATTTCAATGTATTCCATAATTATTTTTCTCTTACTCCAAATTTTGGTTTGCATAATATTACAATTTATATCTATTAAAATTAAAAATAAAAAAATATCTTTCTAATGGAAAAAATCTAGTAATTTTCTCTTGAAAAAATTGAAATAATAGGAGTTATGTATTCCTATAAATACACAAATCCACCAAAAATTTTGAAAAAAATCCTTATTTTGTTTTAAAATGTAAAAAAATGAAAAAAATCATTGTTTCTATAAAATTGACGAACTTCAAAATCAGAAAAACAAGTTACCATTTTATGTTGTTTTAAATACTCTATTATCTAAAAATAAGTGTATGTATTTACGGTGTTATTTCCTATTTTATACCTAAATTTCTATATCCTTACATCTAGCCTTGTATTTATCTAATTACTTATCTATTTCCCAAAACACTTACAAAATTAAAGCCTCATAAAACACTTTAAAATATCTTATAAAAAATTAAAAACCAAAATATTTTCTCTCATTTATTCAAAAACCCTAAAGTAGATATTGAAAACAATCATTTCTTAAAATTAAATATCATTTCAAAAATTAATTAAAAATAAAAATACAAATAGGAAATAAAAAATAATTATAATAGGTAAAAATACTTTAGGATATCATACCTAATGCTTATCTTAGAGTGCAGATATGTTTTGATCACTTGTGTAGTTTGACTTAGAAACCCTCTCCTGGTTGACTTAATTGCTTGTCTACACTCCACTTAGGAAACTCTATTTAATGTATGCCTCATTTAGTTTGACCCTAGGGCTTGCCCAGGTTAAATAAACATCCTCTTATGATCACATCTTCCTCTTCTTATTTTGATTACGGTTTCATTATATTACACTAACAATTAATTACTTGAAATTGACATTTAGTGGATAAGTTGCATCACTTATTTCTACCGTGGTAAAGAATCCTAGTATATGTCCAAATTTCTTATAGAATGTGTATTGATTGGTAGTGCATCCTCTGCTATGTCGTCATAGAGCAACAAAAGTAGTAGTTAGTCCATGAACATCCAGATTGGCAATGTTGCTAGTAACCACTAGATGACTAAGTGTGTTGTATGTTTCTTTTAGTACTTGTAGTGTGATGATTGTAATCATTTGATTCTGTATCAAAGCATAGCTTTCATCAAGCTTGGTAAGAAATAGAATGTTTTCCATGTGTTTGCGATAATACTTCTATTTCAGATATTCATATACTGGAATACGTCCATTATATTTTTAAAATAATGATTTCAATTAAGAAGAATATCGCTAAGAGACATCATGATTGCTTCATATTTATCAGATCTTATTAAGATTGAAACATCATGCTTGAATTTTTATCCTATCTATGCATGGTTTTAAAGGAAGTCCACATATCATATGCTTGTTTGTAAAATACCATTTCATCAACGACTCTGCTAATGACACTTACCATGAATCGAGGAACATATCATATCACTATATTTTATCCCAAATGGTGTATTTTCCTATTTTTAAAGCGCATTCCGTCTTAAAAAGAATGTGCTCTTTGTCGTACCTTCATACATTTATCGGAACATCCATGACCATTTGAGATAATTAGCCTCGTCCAATTTTGAAATCGAGCCAAATGAGGGGTGGGCGTGCTCCTTCGATCATATCACATGGATGACCTTTGAGTATGTTGATTTCTTTATTATACTAGTATATTCTTGCAATAAATAATCCTGTGTTATGGAATTATACAATATCATGCATGTATGATACCTTGAGTATTGCAGACTCAAAATATTGTGTTACTTGAATAACTAATCAACAAATGATTGTCTTGCTTTCCATCATTAATATGAGTCGTTATGAATGCCAGAGGTCATGGGAGGGTCTATAGGAGGCTGCTGGAGGGCTCAGATTGGGGAGGTGTGGGGGAGTTGTTGCTGCTGGGATTGGCTCAATGGGGGAGGTGGACAGTTAGAGGAGCTTCTAATACCAATTTGAAAAAAGATGAGAAACTTATTATAATATGATACCATATAGCTCCATATATGGGAAAAATGTTGATAAGTTTGACCATAAAAGTGAAGAATTTATATTTCTATGATACTCTTTATGCAACAAATATTACAAGTTATTCAGAAAGAAAATAATGTGGAATCAATCAACCTTTCATTTGATAAGAACTTGAGAAAATCTTCTCAATTACATGAATTAAAAAATGAGGAATAATCTCAAGCAGATAATCCTTCAAGTATACATGAGAAAGATAATTCTCACATATTAACTAAGGACTTCAGTTTTGCTAGATACCGTCCCTAGGGTTGGTGATTGGACATATTTTAGAGGGAATGCAGACCAGATCCTACTTAAGTACATTCACACTTTATGCTTATGTATCCCTAATTAAGCTAAAAGTCAGTTGGTGAGGCTTGCACAATGAATTCTTGTTAATGCCAATGCAAGAGGAACTTGTCTAGTTTCGAAGGAATCAGGTATGGGAATTTGTGCCAAGGCTTCAGAACTACACAGTTATAAGAACCAAATGGGCCTTTTAAGAATAAAGTGGATGATATTAGGAATGTTGTCAAAAATGAGGCAAGACTTATTGCACAAGAATGCACTTAGCAAGAAGGCATCGATTTCTACAAACCCTATGCTCTCGTTGCTAGAATTGAGCTATGTAGAATGATGTTAGCATTTATTTATTTCAAGGGAATTAAGTTGTATCAAATGGGTATTACAATGCCTTTCTGAATGGTTTTATATAAGAAGAAGTCTATGTCAAGCAAAAACTAGGTTTGAAGACTCCTCTATACCAGAACACACTTCCAAACTCAAGAAATCTCTATAAGGCCTTAAGCAAGCTCAAAGAGTGTGGTATGACAGATATAGAAACTTTCTACTCACCTCATGTTTTAAAGTAAAAAAGTACATTGCACTTTATTTGTTAAATATGTTTTGTCTAATTTATTAATTGCGTAAATTTATGTCGACACTGTTGTACTTGGTTTCAGTAATGCATCTCTTTGCAAGGAATACTCTAAAGATATAAAGGAACATTTGATATAAGAACATTGGGAAAAATGAAGCTCTTGTTAGTATCACAGATCACTTAAACTGAACATGATATGTTATTTCACAATAAAAGTACACAAAGGGGACCATCAAGAAGTTTGGAATGGGCGAGTGCCTGTAAAGTGAACACTGATTGCCCCGATACACACTTCGATTTTGACGAGTCATGAAAATTAGCAGACTAGAAGCTATATAGAGGTATGATTGACTCTCTTCTCTAACAAACTGTAGGCAGACCCGATACAATCTTTAACCCTTATTTAGCAACACATTTTTAGTCGACCCCTAAAGAAAGCAACCTAAAAGTTATAAAAAGGATTTTTTTGTTATATTGTCTTTATATAAAATTTAAGTTTGTTTTTTCATAAGATGTGTTGGATGTATTTATTTTCATAGAGTGGTGCAGATTATACTAGCAACATCACTGTATGAAAAGTATGAATGTCACATACTGATTCATGGGGAATGTCCTTGTATCTTGGTTTTCTAAAAAGCAAACATGTATAGCACTTTTGACTACATAGTGGAGTACATAGGCACCTCTTTAGCATGTTCCCAACTACTATGGATAAAGAACACTCTCTCTGATTAATCCCATTCTCCGTGACAACACCTCTTTATCAACCTAGCCAAGAACAATGTTAATCACTCTAGAACAAAAACATGTTTATGTTAGAAATCATTCATTTCGTGGATATATTCTAAAAGGGGAAATCTGTGTGGGATATATTTCCACAGATATGAAACTTGGAAACATTTGACTAAACCCTTATGTTCATCTCAAATTGAAAACATTAGATGAGAATTAGGCTTGTATAGTTTGAGAAATATTTGTTGAATCAATTTCGTGCAAAGAATTTATCAAAGATCATTATTGATCCATCCTAAACATGTCCAATCGAACACCTCTGATCGATCACTCAAGGTGTCCGATCGATCGTGTATGATAACTTACACAATGAAACCTCATCGATCATTCTAGGGGGGTTGGAAATTTTCATTTTAAATTCAAAAATTTACCTAACATTTTTTTAGAAATTTATGTCATGATTACCTTGACTTATTAGGCGTGTGACACATCAGAAGCTTCTTTTCAGTAAGTTATCAAAACCATCTTTATTTGGCATTTTTCCATCTTTTTTTGATTCAACTCATTGATTTTTATCTCCTACATCGCCTTTCTCCTATCTATTTAGGGAGACCTGCAGACAATACCTCGAACCGCATCTCTGGCTCCACCAAAAACCATCAAAATTGTCTCTCTTTCAAGGTAAGTAGCAGAGTCTAGATCGGTCATTCTGTATGGCTTGATTGATCACTCTGATCGATCAACTCTTGTCGTTAATTCATCATATGAGTTTCCAAGCTATTGTTTCCCTTTTTTTTCATTTTTTATGTTTCCTTGTTTTGATAGGACGTAAACCTCTATAGGAACCTCTATTTCTCTTGCATATCTCATTGGAAATCCAGGACGGGGAACCCTAGTCCTCGTCTTCTTAAGACCACCTCTACATTATTTTGTACCTCAATCTCCCCACCTGAAGACTATTCCTCTAGAATATTTGTAGGGATCATTTACCTGAGTATGGTACCATCTTTGATTAAAATTGTATTTGATCATGTTTTGACCCCTCTTCTATCCTGGATCATCTGATTGTATTGTCGAATCCATCTTTATGTCATCCATCACAGAATTTTATGCAAATCTCAAGGATATCGATGATTCCTCTTATTATCAACTATGGAGAACTATCTACATACTTTCATAATGGATAGTTTGGTTATTATAGTTATGTTCTGTGTCTCCCTGACCTTGGCCCAACCTAAATGACATTATGGAACATCTTAATCACAATGAGTGTCGTAATACCTTTATGTCACTGCAGGCGTTAGCTGCACACCACCCTCTCGCTACTTCATACTTGAAGACCCTCCCTTGTTTCCTCAATTGCATATTCTCTTGGAACTTCAAGAACATGCCACCAATTTGACCCATGTCACCAATGACACGCTGACCCTAATCTACAATTTTATTAACCATCACTCGTTTAGGGGATGTCACTTTATTTTGTCTATTCGGACACAACAACCTCTTCACCACCCATCTATAGGGATTCTAGTCCCCTACATCCTATCCCAATTCTCTGTGATCGTGCCATGTAACCCTGAGCATGTCAAGAAGGTCAAGCCCTTTGGCATAAAGGCTATGGGATTTAGCCAAAATTTTGATGATAACTTCCTCCTCCACCTCCCTTTGGACCAAGATCCACAATACATACTCCTACTCCCATATTTTTGTGGATTTGTCCCTCTTGTTATACGCCCGGTCCCATCGTACTATGACAAAGTATGGTCTTACTTAATAACTCTCACTCGAGCATGACTTTACCTAGCATGACTTAATTTATGCATGTTCTATAGAGTTTCACAAGATCCAAGAGAATGTTGACATGATGATGTCTCACAATATCAACATGGCACTTTGGGCAAATGACTATTTGCAATTTGCCAATGCACAAGTCGAGGTCATCTACAAGCTCTCGGATGATGTTCAATGACTCTCTTGCTTTGAACCCTCCTTCAACCATACCTTGCCCCAAACAACACCACCCCACTCCTCCCACTAGAGCACCTTCTTGTACCCCATCCCAACCTCATCCTTGCCTTTCACTTCATGGTTTGTCTTCCTCCCCAAGAAGATGATTGTGTTGCTGTGGCATGAAGAAGAAGAAAAATGTGAAGAAGAAGTAGTAATAGAAGAAGATAACGATGATGAGTCCTCTAATTACAACTTTAACACTTGGCACACCATCATTGAAGTATGCAAACATTATCATCTGGCACGCCATGTCGACGATAGTAATTATGACCCTCAACTTTGGATCCTTTTCTAGTATTATGTTTCCTTTATCTGATTGTTCTTTGTTTTTATTTAGTTTTAATATAATAAAATCAGTTTGCGTTATATACATTTTTGTAATTATTCCATCATTTAATTAATAAATCTTGCATTTGATTTTTATCTCTAGATTTTATTTTGTTAATCTTTTTATTGACAACAAAAGGGAGAGGACTTAAAAAGGAACTTCCTATTTTAGTAATCACATATCTTATAATTGAAGAATTACAAATGATTTTATGATTTTTTTGTAATGGAGAGAAATTAAAGTTTGAGAAATTAAAATTATGTTCAACATAAAGTTTCCTAACTTCTCACATTAATTGCAAGTTATATGCTTACTTAGACCTAGGTATTTAATCTCTATATGTTTTGTCATTAATAAAAGTGGGAGATGGTTAGTTCTTGTTTATCTCCAACATTATTTTAAATATGACACACATATATTTGCAATTGCTATCTTGCGTACTTATTTACCAGACTGGGGGATAATTTTAGCTTGGATAAAATTTACGAAGTGAACTACAAACTACATCTTGTCTAGGGTGGGGCATTGTGTCGGGCCAGCTCGGACCCAACCTGCAAAAGCCCGAACCCGACCCGAACTCGATAAGTATATGGACTGGGCCCGGATCTTAATTCTTTGAATTTTTTAAGGATGGGATGGACCCAACCCAAACTTGTGGAGGCTAGATAAAACCTGGCTTGATCCAAAATGATAACTAGGAATTTTTGCACAGGATTTGATTTGCTTGAAATGATTTCATGATTTGAAACCCACGAAACTTGCAATGGAATACATGTTTTGTTGGGATATGATTTATGTCTCATAGGAAACCCACGATTTATTGGAGTTTTATTTGCCAGAAGCTATTGCATATTCCTCTCCCTCTCTCCCAAAAATCTCTCCATACTATAGAGTAATTGACGACCCCCTCTGCTCCATGCCACGCATGCCACTAGCATGCTCCCTCCGCATGATCGTACATGTCAGACAATCAGTCTTCAGCCCCCCTCCTTGTGAATAGGATGTCACTCCGAGACATAATCCTCTCACCAAGATTCCCGCACTTGCACTCATCTCCACGCCACCTTCCTGACCGTCGTCTCGCGTCGGTGCATCAAACCCTCACCAATGCCTGCTCCTCACGTCTCTCCGGTGCTAACTGAAGGATATAGGAAAATCTTTAAGCACATCACAAGAAGCGTGAGGATCACACCATATGCAATCGGGAGTGACTAATCACACTAGTTGCTTGGTGTAACGAAATTTAAAATTTTAATCTATTAAACCACATGTTCCGAAAACAATTCTTGGATCGTTTCATTTAAACAATATACTAAATAAAGGAATACCTCTTGTAGCGTGGTTGTGATCAAGTCTCTAAACAAAGAGACCTCATGTCTCACGTCCTAATTGTCAGAGGAGATGCTTGCCGGCACCATCTGACGAGTCACGAAATACCATAGGTTAATTTGTGTGAATTATCATACGTTTAAAATTATTATCGTTTCGTTGTACGCGGGCAATCGGAATCGATCAAGAAATAATCACAATTAATTAAGTCAATTTTCAATCGCGTGGTTTTTGTTTATTTTACTTGGGTAAGTCCTAAGGTCGAACTCAAGAAGGCAAAAGAACAACCTAGAAATTTGTCTATCAAAGTTCGAGTACGGTTTTCAAAATGTTTTTTTGTATTTTTAATGCACGTTTGGGATGCAAAATGCAACTTTGGCCGATTTAAGGACTAGAAAATGAATATCAATCAAACGATGTCCGAAAAATATGAAGCTAGGCCAAGATGACAATTATGATGAATTTAATGCATTGTAAATTTTTTTGTAATTTTTGGATGCAAAATAAATATTTTATGAATTTATGAATGCAAATGTAATGAATTTCAATAATTAATTATAATAAATATTAAACCTAAATATTTCTAAGAGATAAAATTATCCAAGATATTCACTAGGTGATTGATCTCAGAAAAATCCTAAACCTCAAAAATACTATATTTAATACCTACTAAAAATTAAATATTGAAATATGCAAAATGATTTTTATAAGGCAAATTATGTAAGCAAATGCAAATCTTTTTGGGCACGATGTAACATACAACTAATCCTTCAATCCTTGAATTTTCGACAATTTTCAGAGCAATGGTTAATTAGTTATGGATTTTCAAGAACAAAATGGGCAATATGCAATTTTCCACTAAACAATTAATTATTAATTAACCACATATCACAAAAATGTCAAACATGTGCCAAAATGTAGAGAATTAATTGAAGAATACATTGCTATTTTTTTATAATACAAATAATGCAATAAATATGTTCAGAGTGGAGGGGGAACACAAGGATATAACTGCAATTACAATAATTAAAAATAAAACAAAATACAAGTAGAGGGACTGGAATGTAATTACTGCAACTCATGTAGTTCAACTGCAAAAGTTCCAAGCGCATGTGCCCTTGGATGGCGGGGTCTGATGGAGAATATGTGAGAACTCGAGGCGGGGGGGGTCTTCCGCAATTTACCCAGCGGTCACGTGCATAGCACGTGACCCTGGGGTGGCTGGAGTCGTTCCCCCAGTGCACGTGCCTCGCGTGAGCGTGGGGGCCTCCAGCTTCACGCCCAGCGTTGGCTTGCGGCAGGGCGGTGGTTCTCTATGGCGGTCAAGGGGGAGTTGGTGGATGCGACCGACGAAGGAGCGATGCTCCGGTGGTGGGTGCCTGTAGCCACTGGCGCTGAGGGGGCGACCGGCGGAGGAGGCAAAGCTGCTGGCAAAAAGGCATCTAGTTGGCGTTGTGGATGCAGCGTTGTCGTAACTGAAGGAGGGTGTCGATGAAGCTTGCTTCAGAGGTGGCTCCTGGCCGTTGACGATGCGTCGAATTGCAGGATAAAGGTCCGATGATTGGAGATGATGCAGCTTCGATGGTGGAGTTGATGACGGGGGTGGAAGGTATCGGGGGGGGGGGGAGATCGGGGATGCAGAGATTGCGAAGTAGATCGTGCAGGGATGACCGTGGTGGAATCGGGTAGTGGCTAGATCAAAGTAACCAACAGAGAAGATGATTCGGAGGGGTACCTGGGTGGTGGAGCTTGACAACGTGAATGCCGGAGCAAAGCAGTCTCACCGGAGGTGAGCTGCGACGAGGTGCGAATCACCTCGAATCTCGCTGTAGGAACAGTGCAACCGAGTTGTCACTACAAGGGATGGATTCCTCTGAAGTTTGAATGGCGGATTAGATCGACAATGAGTGGCGGTGTGAGTTAAATAGGATGATGGAGGTTAGCCGTGTTGGGAAGGGGATCGGAGATGGACATCGGGAGATTGAGGGAGATCCGGGATCGAGTGAATCGCGTGATGACAGTGGCCCAAAGAGGAAAGTTGGAGGTGACAGAGGGATTTGCGGGGCTTTGACGAAGATTGGATGAGGTACGCGAAGGGGGCGATCGACAGAGATTTCAGAGGAAGGCGACAATGCCTGCTGATCTGGAATGGGGGAGTGGGGAAGACGGTATAGCGGTCGTCCGATCGATCGAGATCGGACGGCCAGGATTCTGCCACATGGCAGTAAAAGGAGGCGCGAGTGAAGAACGTGTAGGGCACATGCGCAGGAGGCACGTGCTCTGCACGTGCAAGTATTTTTTTATTTTTATTATAAAAACGATATTAAAAGCCCAAAAATAAATGACACGTGGTAGCTCTAGGAGGTGCCATGTGTCAGCCCCATAAAATTAAAAAGTAAAATAGAAAGATAATTCTGTAATAAATAGTAAATGACTCGGATCGAAAAAGTTTCTTCGCAAAAATTGCTCGTCTTGATGAGATCTACAACTTTTATGAAGGGACCAAAACCAAAATCGATCATTTGCACAACGTAATATTTTTGGGGTGTCCCATGTACATAGAATACCTTGTTTTTTGGGTTTTATAATTTTTTGTTATTTTTAAACCAGATAAAAAATCTAGAAAAAATATGATAAAATCAAAGAGAAATATTTACACATAAATCTATTTTTTTGGAATTTTATTAATTGAAAAAATAAAGAAATAAAATAAAATATGGAAAAGATAATTTTTGTACAGATTGTTAGTGAGGACCTGGACTCAGTTAGTTCCTTTGATTTCAAGCTTAGTTTAGATTTGGATTTTTATGCATTTTAATAAAACTTTTATCAAAGGAGACAAATGAAAAATAAATTAAATAAAACGAGTCAATTATATATATAAAAATAATAAGTCAAAAACCACTAAAATACAAAATGTACAAAAGAGACCCAAAACCAAACTTTCACGTATGAGCTTCGATTAACTTGAACTTTATCTTATTTTGAAGGTATTTGAATGTACATTAGTTTCAAAGCGAGTAGGATAAAATCAGACACCGATTGGGGAAGATATCAAGGTTTTAGTCCGGGAATCATGGACTTAGGTTTTGGGTTTTTGGTCCACTTATTTAGGTTAGTGATTTTTTGTATTTTTATTTATTCTTGTTATTGATATGTACATAGTGGAGGTGGTTTCTGATCAATTGGAGTTAGCATGAATTAGTTAAAAATCATGGGAATTAGGCTATTTTACATGTCATTTTGGATGTGATTTTCAGCTTCTTAGTTTGTGAAAAAATGAGCTATAAAATGCCATTCTTATCAAAACAGGCATGAATGTTAATTATGCAAAATAAATGAAGAAATGCTAATGAATTTTAGGGATTTGAGCTTAATTCATGACTTTTAGAGTGATGAATCTGCGATTCATCAAGCACGGAGAAGAATCACGTGCCTGTTGCAATCCAAGTAGTTGATCCAAGCGATGGATCTCTTGGTCTCGTTTGACAAGATCAAATGTCTTATTCACAATCGAGGCGTAACAAAGAAGACGGAGATCCACGAGTAGTCGAGGCGACAACACAACGCCGATGCGACGATGGCGATGACCTTCTCTCTAGGGTTAGAGAAGACGACCACTCAAGGGAGAGAGAGAGAGAGAGGTGGCGTGAGAATGAGGGAGAGACAGAGAGAAATTGATGATGTAACTTGAAGATCAAGGGGTACCTCTTCTTATATAGTATTTTGGGAGTCCATGGATCTCAATACATGGACAACACAAAATCAATGGATGAGATTGATTTCTGTTTCTTTCAAGGGCCGCCATTTTGTTGTAAAAATACAGCACTAATTAATTAAATTTAATTTAAATATATATTGAGTAATCAATATAAATTAATTCCAAATTAAATCAATCAAACTTGGATATAATTATGAAGAAAATTGCATCCTCCTATAGGGGATGGACGACCACCTATTCCTTTAAGGACTTGGTGGTTGTCCACCTCCTCAAGTTGGAAGGTGGCAATCTTTCTCCAATCCATGAGATTACATTATCTCATGAAATCTCAAATATTTACAACAACACTTGTTTTAAATTATCTCACAATATAATTCATAATTATCTTGTGAATATTGCAATCATGCCATTGGAAATATGTGAATCACATTCACAACCAAAAATAAAATGTAAATTATATTTTCAATTAATTATCCAATGTAAATCCAATTCACATCAATAATCAATCAACAAATATAAATTACAATAGGCTCTCTCTAATATATTATAAATCACATTTATAATATACATATATAAATAATTGCATAGTGCTATCCACATTATTCTTATCCATAATAATTAAATCGCATTTAATTATATTGGATCATCATTCTCATGCATCTAAATAATATGAATCAAATTCACATTATTCATGACAATTAAATCATATTTAATTACCTATTTCTCAATTCTTAGACATAATTCAACAATGGAATTATTCTTGAACTCTTTCAAGAATAACACGCTTTCTCCGCATATACTTGGAGATAAGGACATGCCGATTGTACATTCCACGTATAGTGACTTGGATATTGAGATCAAATCTGACATCCATATCTTATGGACCTCTCATAGATGCTTGATTAATCAAGGCTGTAAATTTAATCTTCTCATCGCATCTGAATCATATTCAAATGAATGTCCAACATTTGGACCAAGATCAGATTACCTCTCTATTGAGAGGAGTCACTAAAATCCAGACCTATTTCATCACTCCTTCGAAATGGAAGCGTCATGGTTATACAATCGTTTATGATCACATCATCTTCAAGTATTCCTAATACCTGTACATCATGAATAATGGAATACCTATAATAAACCCAAAGATATAGATCAATTTTCACTGTCGTCTTCATGATTTCTTCATCGAGTTTCTACAAAGCATATCCCTACAAAAGCATATATTATACCTTCAAATTCTTGTCATGCTTCCAAAGCACGATGACCATGCGTGGAATTTGATTGGTCCCAATACCTCATGAGTGAGATCATGTCTTCCGATTCACAAGTGAACATGTATGATCCCTTTGAGAGATCATACTACTTATATGCCCTCATATGCACACCAGTTCATTGGTGTATATACCTTGATTATGCATCAACCTAGTACTCTGCCAAATGTACATAATTAGACATATAGTAACACATCTGTCTCCGATCATAGGATGTGTGCTTATATCATGACAACATACGACATAGGACTTGGTTATCTCGATCTCGTTACGCTCACTCTTTAACCTAAGTAATATAACACTTCCGAATCTCTATTCTCATGCAGAGGACTGATATAAGAGGTCGGTCAAATATCAACCTAATGAGAAAGGATTGCCATCTCCTACTCAGGTTGGAGACCATCTCTTAACAATCATTTGATGGTGCTTGATGAGTCCTCAATCTAACTCCTTGGACATTCATCCAAGAACCATCCTCTATGATTCAATTATTGAATTAACAACTGTATGATCATTAAGATGGCCATGGTACATAACCCTAATTATACAGAGGAACCCTATAATGCATTTATTCATTTAATCTCAGATAGGGAGTGAAATAACCAATAATTTTTATTGATAAATCGAACATTACAATAACATTAATTGCAGGAACGGTTCTCCTCAGGCTCACATGGCTAACAATCTCCCACTAGCCCTCAAAACCGCTCAGGTAAAATCCTTAAACCCTTACTCATTACATGCTGGTCGAAAACCTTTTGTGTCAAAGTTTGGTAAGGGGATCAACAACGTTGTCGGTAAAGACCACCTTGGTGATGATGATGTCACCATGCTTTTGAATCTCCCGAATGATGTGGTATTTCCTTTCCACGTGCTTGCTCTTTTGATGCCATTTGGGTTCCTTCGCTTGGGCAATGGCTCTCGTGTTATCGCTGAGTAGTGGGATGGGAGTATCCAAGGAAACTATGCCAAGTTCCAGGATGAAATTGCGCAACCACACCGCCTCCTTTTGCAGCATCCGATGCGACAATATATTTGGCTTATGTTGTTGATTCTATTGTAGTATGCTGCTTCTTGCTTCTCCAGCTTATAACACCAACGTTCAACAGGAACACAAATCCTGATGTTGACTTTCGATCATCAATATATGAATGGAAGTCTGAATCTGTATATCCCAAGACTTGGAGATCACCATCTCCATAGATCAAGATGTAATCTTGCGTCCGTCCTAGATACTTGAAAATGTTCTTCATTGCATTCCAATGTTGTTCTCCGTAGAAAGATTGGTAATGACTTACCACTCCCTGAAGGATATGGAAAATCCTTAAGCGCATCACAGAAGCGTGATGATCGCATCCAATGCGATCGGAGTGACCAGTCGCACTAGTTGCTCGGTGCAGCAGAATTTAAAAATAAATAAATCATATGATGAAACCACATGATCCAAGAACATTTCTTGGATCATTTCATCTAACCACAGAGTATTAGAAATACCTCTTGAAGCGTGGTTGCGATCACTTGATATCTAAAGTAAGAGATCCTCCTGACTCAAGTCCGATCCACAAAGAAGGCATTTGCAGACGCGATGATGAGATGCATGCTTCCTGCAACCCAAGATGAAGATCCAAGCAATGAATCTCCTAATTTCATCCGACGAAATCCGATGTCTTCTAGTTGTGCTATAAGCACTAAGGAAGACGGAGATACACGAGCAATCGAGGCGATAGCACGACGTCGTAGCAACGACCACAATTCTCTCAAGACTTAGGGTGGATAGCCACACTTAGAGAGAGAGAGAGAGATGGGGCGTGAGAATGAGGGAAAGAGAGAGAGAAACTAGATGTGTGTAAAGAAGGGCTAGATTTGTGTTATAATGTGAGCCCAGGCGAACCATTTCTACAATAAATGTTATTGTAATGAATAAATTATCAATGAAAGTTATTGATTATTTTTCACTCCCTTTCTGAGATTAATGAATGAATGCACTATAGGGTCCCTCTGTACAATAAGGGTTATGTACCATGGCCAACTTGATGATCATATAGCTGTTGATTCATTAGATGAATCATAGAGGCTGATGCTTGGATGAATATCTAAGGAGTTAGATAGAGGACTCATCAAGCATCATCAAATGATTAGTAAGTGATGATCTCTAGCCCGAGTAGGAGATGGCAATCATATCTCATATGGTTGATATCTGACTGACCTCTTGATGCAGGTCCTCTGCATGGGAATAGTGATTCGGAGGTGTCAGGTTAGTTGAGTCAATGGGTGGACTTAACGAGATCGAGATAACCGAAGACCTATGTTGAATACTGTCACAACATAGGCATGCATCCTCTGACCGGAGACAGATGTGTTGCTATATGTCTAAGTGTGTACATTTGGCAGACCAATAGGTTGATGACCTAACCAAGGTCTATACACTGGCGAGCTGGTGTGCATGTAAGGACATATGAGTAATACGATCTCTCAAAGGGATCATACACGTTCACTTGTGAACCGGGAGACATGAGCTCACTCATGAGGTATTGAGACTGAACAAATTCCATGCATGTTCGTCATGCTTTGGAAGCATGACATGAATTTGAAGGTAAGATATATGCTTTGTGAAAGCATATGATCTATACCAAGTCCCAGTGACCAAGATTGAGAAACTTAATGATCTAACCCTGAAGATAACAGTGTAAAATTGATCTTTATCTTCAGGATGATCATAGGTCTTCCAGTATGTAGGATGTACAGGTATTAAGAATACCTGAGGGGTGATTTGATCATATACGATTGTATAACCATGATGCTTCCATTCCGAGGGAGTGATGAAACATGTTTGGATTTTAGTGACTCCTCTAATTAGAGAAGTGACCTAATCTTAGTCCATGAACTGGACATTGATATGAATGAGATTCAGATGCAATGAGAAGATTAGGTCTACGGTCTTGATTTGATCAAGCATCAGTGGGAGGTCCATGGGATCTGGATTTGAGATATGATCTCAACATCCAAGTCACTATACGTGGAAAAATACAATCGCCCTGTCCTTATCTCCAAGTATTTGCGGAGAGATTGCATTATTCTTGAAGGGTTCAAGAATAATTCCATAAGATCTAAGCAATGAAGAGATCATGATTAAATGTGATTTAATCATCTTAATGTATGAAGAAATTATCCAATATAATTAAATGTGATTTAATTATTATGGATAAGAATAATGTGGATAGAAATATCCAATTATTCATAATATATTATAAATGTGATTTATAATGTATTAGTGAGAGCTAATTATAATTTATAAGTGTTGATTAATTATTATGTGTATTGGATACACATTGTCTAATTAATTGACAATGTAAATTATATGTTGTTTTGGGTTGTGAATATGATTCACAATTTTTCCATTGCAAGATTGCAATATTCTCAAATATAATTATGAATTATTTTTGAAGAATAAATGCCAACAAAAGTTGTTGGAAATAAATAAAGGAGATTTTCAAGGAGATATGCAATCTCATGGATTTCAATGAGATTGCAATCTCCATAGAAGCCTTGGGCGGCACATCATTCCTATAAGGAATGTGTGGCCGTCCACTTTGGAAGGTACATGGAGATGAAATCTCCATGTATCTTCTCTCCTTATTTTTTGAGTTGATTTAGGATTAATTTATATTTGATTTTGTCAATTGTATTTTAACCTAAATTGTTGTTTTTAACAACAACAATCTTGGCCATTGGATTGACATAAATCAATCTCACCCATTGATTTTATGTGTCCCATGGATTGAGATCCATGGATCCCAAAACCCTATAAATAGAGAGGCATACCATGCTCTCTCTTTACTTGCAATATTGGATCTCTCTCTCTCTCTCTCTCTCTCATTTCTTCATACATGACAGCCCTCTCTCCCTCTCTTGTTGGTGGCCGTCCACCATACCCTAGAGGAGGGAATCGTCGACGCCATCGCCACCACGCCGCCGCTTCGACATTCTTCGGTTCTCCGTCTTCTTGGTGTGCCACACCCACAAAGGAGACGTTCGATCTCGTGCGACGAGATCAGGAGCAACCGCGCTTGGATCAACTTATTGGATTGCGAGGACAACGCGGTTCATCCCCGCGCTCGCAAGCAGTCTCGCCGACGATCGGACTTGAGACAGGAGGTATCTTCTCTTAGAGACTCGATCAACCATGCTTCAAGAGGTATTGCATTATACTTGTTGTGATTATAGATGAAATGATCTGAGAATGGTTCTCGGATCATGTGGTTTCATCGAATAAAAATTTTAAATTCCGCTGCATCGAACAACTAGTGCGACTAGTCGTTCTTCGTCGTATCCGATACGACGATCACGCTTCCGTGATGCTCTTGAGGATAAATTCCATATCCTTCAAGTGGTATCAGATCCTTAGGTCGACGGTTTCGAATATGATTCGAAAAACGAGGACGATTTGGGTTTGTTAAGGTCGCAAAACTTTTTCATTGCATTTGATTTCGAAGATCTGTTTAGTAAATAATATCGGCCATGTTTAAATTGTTTAAGCACGAATTATTTACTTGAATTATGTTCCCCATTAAATAAGGAAACCATAGGATCTGAGTTTGCGTAAATCGGATTTCGTATGCTCAAGATATGGTTGTTTTAATGAACATGTATGCACTGTTGCGGGAATAGTAGATTTTAACATGATTAAAGAGTTAATTACTGTTATCATCTGTCTTGAAATGCATGCAACTCCACCTAGGTTCTGTCCTAAATCAAGTTAGCAATCTATGAAAATTGAGTTTGCTTAATTTGGATTTAAATTGATTGAGATATGTTAATTTTAGTGAGTAGGGGTCACGACTAAAATTGCAGTCCTAATCAAGAACCAAGTGATTGTCAATTAGTGAAATTAATTGTTAATTTCGTGAAATAATCTTGAAAAATATTTGTGAAATTTTGGAACATGATTATTTGCCTAATTGACTTGGCCTCAACTAATAAATTGATTGGATATGATCCAAATCATAATTGGAAACACAATCTTCAAACTTGATGCTTGAATAGGATTGGGAATTTGTGTAGCAAATTTGCTTATAATCAAAAATTGTTTTTGATTACTATATGGTATAATTTCGGTTGAAAAACCGATGATCATCTCAAGTACAAATTGATATATCTGGCATTATGCTTTCCCGAGGTGGATATGGTGTCTAGTCGGAGAGCATTGGGGTAGCGGGTTGCAACGTATGTGGTCCGTCCCACTCTCGTCGGTACTGGCCATGACAGGGGTAGGGACTGTATAATGCCGGAGAAAATCAAGGTGTATTTTCTAATTATTAAAATTCGAATTAACACGTATTTTGAGATATTACCATATATATATTCAAGTAAAATAATTAAGTTTGATTGATTGAATTGGACTGATAATTAATTTAATATGATTAAATTAATTATGTTCAATTGAGACACTCTATTATAAATAGAGTTGTCACTTTTCTTAGAAGAATTAATTATATGAATATGATTCATATTAATTGATTAAAATTTGAATATGATATGGAGGATCACATAAGTGACATCCATGGTCTCCCGTCAAGGCGAAGGGTTCCGTCGCCAGGGATTGCATGTGGGAGACGCCTGTCCGAAGTGACAGCTCCTGTATGCAAGCGCATCTGGATCGGGCTCATCGCTTCTCGAAAGAGTAAGGACGTATGCGTAGTGACCCCAATATTGGATCCTCATATTATTGGGATGATATTGGATTGCGCATAGCGAGTTGTATTCCTGTTGACGGTTGGTTCAATTAATGACGGGTCAACATCATCTTAGGGGTGGTGGGCCCGGGTATTAAAGACTGAATTGGGAGATGCAAGTTGGACTTGCAAGGCGGAATGTGTTCCCGCTTCTCTTTATTGGAGTCATAGGTTCTCATATTATTGGGATATGACAAAGATAAGGAGGAGATCCCAGATCTTGCTTGAGATATATTGGTAAGTATATCTCTTACTTTGAAAGTGATTAAGGGAATGGACTTTCAAGGTTGACAAAGCAAGAACAATTTGATTTAAAATACCTTAATCAGATATTATAAATTTGAATATATTTTTTATATTAATATAGTGCATTCTTAATTTCAGAAAATGAAGTCTTTGAACCCACTTAGTAGGCTTCTTGAGGTCAACCAATTGACCGGCCCAAATTACCCGTATTGGATCTGTAATTTGGAGCTTGTTCTCTCTGCTGAGCGCATAAGTTATGTGCTCTCCGAGGACAAGCATGAGAACCCTAAATCCAAGGAAGAAAAAGCATTCAATGACAAGTATGATGAGGATCATGTCTTGGCTAGGTGCTATATCCTAGGTTCTCTCTCCAATGTTCTGCAGAAGCAACATGTGGAGATGAGTACATGTCAGGAAATAATGCAAAATCTTAAGGATATGTTTGGTGACATTAACCGCACCCAGCGGTACAATGTTATGAAAGACCTCATTCGCTGCAGGATGCAGGAAGGGACTTCGGTCCGTGAACATGTACTCAAAATGTTTGGGTACTTGTCGGAGCTGGGGACTCTTGGGGCAACGATGGATGCAAACATGCAAGCTGACTTCATTCTGATATCATTGCCCAAATCTTTCAATAACTTTGTAGTGTCATTCCACATGAACAAGTTGGAATTGACTAGTGCTGCTCTCCTTGCTGCATTAAAGTCTGCAGAAGACGTAATGAAGAAGGATGGTCCTACTGGCAGTGCAATGATTGCACAGGTCAAAGGGAAGCGCGGTCGAAAGCATGGTTCTCGGAAGGGCCCGGACCAGAAGAGAAAGAAGAAGGGACAAAGTGTTGGCTCTTCTTCCAATGCATCCACTCTCATGGCGTCGAAGAAAACCGACGTCTGTCACCACTGCAAGAAACCGGGGCACTGGAGGCATAACTGCCTAGATTACCTGAAGTCCTCAGACAAAGGCAAAGCCCCAGCATGTATGAAATCTACTTTCATCATTGAAACTAGCTTTCTCGTCGGACGAGAAGGAAGTTGGGTTGTAGATTCTGGTGCTTCTGTTCATGTATGCAATTTGTTGCATTTATTTCAGGAAACTAGAACTCTTGAGGAAGGGGAGATAGTCATCCAGATGGGATCTGATGCAAGTGTTGCAGCAGTCACCGTCGGGACATGTCGACTATCATTATCTAGTGGTAGAGTCCTAGTACTTAAAGAGTGTCTTTATGTACCTGAAGTTAGAAGGAATTTGATATCTGTATCTAAGCTAGTTAGAAGTGGATATTCATTCCTGTTATGTAATAAATTAGTCATAAATCATTATGATAAATATATTGCAGAGGGTATTTTAACTTCTAGAGGACTCTATGAATTGTGCATTAATGAGAATATCATGAATGTTACAACCACTAATAAAAATCCTAAGAGATCCAGGGAGAATAAAAATCATTCAAATATGATTTGGCATTAAAGGCTTTGTCATTTGTCTGTTGATAGGATCAATAGATTGATAAAGGATGGACCTTTAGATTTTCTACAGGTTCAGTCTTTACCTACCTGTGAACATTGTATTCGAGGTAAAATGACTAGGATTCCTTTCCGTAACAAGGTTACAAGATGAGAAGGTATTATTGACCTAATACATACCGATGTATGTGGTCCCTTCAGTACCGCGACTCGAAATGGATATCGATATTATTTGATGTTTATTGATGACCATTCACGATACGGGTTTATCTTCCTACTACGTCATAAGTCTGAAACCTTTGAAAAGTTCAAAGAATTCAAGGCTTTGGTTGAGAACCAAACCGATAGGAAGATTAAACGGATTCGATCAGAACAAGGTGGAGAGTACCTATCAGATGAATTCAAGGAATACCTTAAGGAGAATGGAATTGTTTCCAATCTCACTCCTCCTGGAACTCCCCAACTAAATGGTGTTGCTGAAAGACGCAACAGGACCATTATGGACATGGTCCGTTCAATGATGAGTAAAGCACATTTACCTCTTAGTTTCTAGGGATATGCAGTAGAGACTGCAATATATATCCTGAATAAGATTTCTAGCAAATCCGTGTCTAAGACTCATCATGAGCTATGGTATGGAACCAAACCTAGTGTTAATCACTTGAGGGTTTGGGGTTGCTTGGTCCATGCGAAGAACGTCGATGCAAGTAAGCTAGAATCTCACACTCGTGAGTGTTACTTCATTGGGTATGTTAAAGATGGTATTGGATACCAGCTTTATGACCCTGAGACCCAAAAGGTTTTTATCTTTGGAGATGTGAAGTTTCTGGAGGATGATTTCCTTAAAGGTCAAGACAAAAATGAAGTAGAGGAACTCAGAGAATCCCAAGAGGATTCTGAGCTTCCAAGACCGGAAACTGAAGAAGTAAATAAAGATGAAACACACATACCTCTTCGAAGGAGTTCGAGGGTGGTTGCACCAACTGAAAGGTATGGATTCCATGTGTCAGGTGAGACTGACATTGATCCTACTTCATTTGATGAAGCACTCGCGGATCAAGACATGGATAGATGGATGCTAGAAATGAAGTCAGAAATTGACTCCATGCATAAAAATGGTGTATGGACCCTGGAGGATCCACCTAAAGGGGTAAAACCCATTGGGTGTAAATGGATCTTCAAGAGAAAGAGGGGACCTGATGGGAAAGTAGAGACTTTCAAGGCACGGCTTGTAGCCAAGGGCTACACACAGAGAGAAGGCATCGATTACGATGAGACATTCTCTCCTGTGGCTATGCTTAAATCCATCAGGACACTGCTAGCTATAACTGCATATCTTGACTACGACATCTGGCAGATGGACGTCAAGATGGCTTTCCTCAATGGATACCTCGAGGAGGACATCTACATGGAGCAGCCCCAGGGCTTCATGACTGAGGATGGCAAAGTATGTAAGCTGAAGAAATCCATCTATGGGCTCAAGCAAGCTTCTCGTAGCTGGAATATCAGATTTGACGAAACCATAAAGAGTTATGATTTTGTGCAAAATCCTGATGAACCTTGTGTATACAAGAAGACTAGTGGGAGCGCCATTGTGTTCATCGTGCTTTACGTAGATGACATCCTTATCATTGGGAATGATACAGGGATGATGACCAGTGCGAAGATTTGGCTGTCCCATACCTTCGAGATGAAAGATCTTGGAGAAGCCTCTTATATCTTAGGCCTAAAATTATTCAAAAACCGAGAAAAGAGGATTTTGGGATTGTCACAACATGGATACATTAAGAAGATTCTTGAACGATTCCGTATGGATAGTTCTAAGAAAGGATTCCTACCCTTAAGACATGGTATCCACCTGTCTAAAGGAATGGCTCCTCAAACTGTTGAGGAAAAGAAGGCCATGGCTGGATGTCCTTATGCATCAGCCATAGGAAGCTTAATGTATGCCATGATGTGTACTAGGCCAGATATCTACCATGCAGTGGGAGTGGTAAGTCGTTACTATGGAGAACAACACTAGAATGCAGTAAAGAACATATTCAAATATCTAAGACGGACGCAAGATTACATCTTAGTCTATGGAGATGGTGATCTCCAAATCTTGGGATATACAGATTCTGACTTCCAATCGGATGTTGATGACCGAAAGTCGACATCAGGGTTCGTGTTCTTGTTGAATGGTGGTGCTGTGAGCTGGAGAAGCAAGAAGCAGGACACTACTGCAGATTCGATAATAGAAGCCGAATACATTGCCACATCGGATGCTGCAAAGGAGGCGGTGTGGTTGCGCAAGTTCGTCCTGGAGCTTGGCGTAGTTTCCTCTGATACTCCCATCCCGTTACTCTGCGATAACACGGGAGCCATTGCCCAGGCAAAGGAACCCAGATGGCATCAAAAGAGCAAGCACGTGGAAAGGAAATACCACATCATTCGGGAGATACAAAAGCGTGGTGATATCATCATCACCAAGGTGGCCTCTGCCAACAACATTGCTGATCCTCTTACCAAACCTCTGACACATAAGGTTTTCGACCAGCATGTAATGAGTATGGGTTTAAAGATTATACCTGAATGGTTCTGAGGGCTAGTGGGAGATTGTTAGCAATGTGAGCCCCCGGGCGAACCATTTCTACAATAAATGTTATTGTAATGAATAAATTATCAATGAAAGTTATTGATTATTTTTCACTCCATTTCTGAGATTAATGAATGAATGCACTATAGGGTCCCTCTGTACAATAAGGGTTATGTACCATGACCAACTTGATGATCATACAGCTGTTGATTCATTAGATGAATCATAGAGGCTGATGCTTGGATGAATATCTAAGGAGTTAGATAGAGGACTCATCAAGCATCATCAAATGATTATTAAGTGATGATCTCCAGCCTGAGTAGGAGATGGCAATCCTATCTCATATGGTTGATATCTGACTGACCTCTTGATGCAGGTCCTCTGCATGGGAATAGTGATTCGGAGGTGTTAGGTTAGTTGAGTCAATGGGTTGACTTAACGAGATCGAGATAACCGAAGACCTACGTTGAATACTATCACAACATAGGCATGCATCCTCTGACCGGAGACAGATGTGTTGCTATATGTCTGAGTGTACATTTGGCAGACCAATAGGTTGATGACCTAACCAAGGTCTATACACCAGCGAGCTGGTGTGCATGTAAGGACATATGAGTAATACGATCTCTCAAAGGGATCATACATGAGCTCACTCATGAGGTATTGGGACTGAACAAATTCCATGCATGGTCGTCATGCTTTGGAAGCATGACATGAATTTGAAGGTAAGATATATGCTTTGTGAAAGCATATGATCTATACCAAGTCACAGTGACCAAGATTGAGAAACTTAATGATCTAACCCTGAAGATGACAGTGTAAAATTGATCTTTATCTTCAGGATAATCATAGGTCTTCCAGTATGTAGGATGTACATGTATTAAGAATACCTGAGGGGTGATTTGATAATATACAATTGTATAACCATGACGCTTCCATTCCGAGGGAGTGATGAAACAGGTTTGGATTTTAGTGACTCCTCTCATTAGAGAAGTGACCTAATCTTAGTCCATGAACTGAACATTGATCTGAATGAGATTCAGATGCAATGAGAAGATTAGGTCTGCGATCTTGATTTGATCAAGCATCAGTGGGAGGTCCATGGGATCTGGATTTGAGATATGATCTCAACATCCAAGTCACTATACGTGGAACAATACAATCGCCCTGTCCTTATCTCCAAGTGCGGAGAGATTGCATTATTCTTGAAGGGTTCAAGAATAATTCCATAAGATCTAAATAATGAAGAGATCATGATTAAATGTGATTTAATCATCTCAATGTATGAAGAAATTATCCAATATAATTAAATGTGATTTAATTATTATGGATAAGAATAATGTGGATAGAAATATCCAATTATTCACAATATATTATAAATGTGGTTTATAATGTATTAGAGAGAGCTGATTATAATTTATAAGTGTTGATTAATTATTATGTGTATTGGATACACATTGTCTAATTAATTGACAATGTAAATTATATGTTGTTTTGGGTTGTGAATATGATTCACAATTTTTCCATGGCAAGATTGCAATATTCTCAAATATAATTAGGAATTATTTTTGAATAATAAAAGCCAACAAAAGTTGTTGGAAATAAATAAAGGAGATTTTCAAGGAGATATGCAATCTCATGGATTTCCATGAGATTGCAATCTCCATGGAAGCCTTGGGCGGCACATCATTCCTATAAGGAATGTGTGGCCGTCCACTTTGGAAGGTACATGGAGATGAAATCTCCATGTATCTTCTCTCCTTATTTATTGGGTTGATTTAGGATTAATTTATATTTGATTTTGTCAATTATATTTTAACTTAAATTTGTTGTTTTTGACAACAACAATCTTGGCCATTGGATTGACATAAATCAATCTCACCCATTGATTTTATGTGTCTCTTGGATTGAGATCCATGGATCCCAAAACCCTATAAATAGAGAGGCATACCATGCTCTCTCTTTACTTGCAATATTGGAGCTCTCTCTCTCTCTCTCATTTCTTCATACACGACAACCCTCTCTCCCTCTCTTGTTGGTGGCCGTCCACCATACCCTAGAGGAGGGAATCGTCGACGCCATCGCCACCACGCTGCCGCTTCGACGTTCTTCGGTTCTCCATCTTCTTGGTGTGCCATGCCCACAAAGGAGACGTTCGATCTCGTGCGACGAGATCAGGAGCAACCGCACTTGGATCAACTTATTGGATTGCGAGGACAACACAGTTCATCCCCGCGCTCGCAAGCAGTCTCGCCGACGATCGGACTTGAGACAGGAGGTCTCTTCTCTTAGAGACTCGATCAACCACGCTTCAAGAGGTATTGCATTATACTTGTTGTTGTTATAGATGAAACGATCTGAGAATGGTTCTCGAATCATGTGGTTTCATCGAATACAAATTTTAAATTCCGCACCGAACAACTAGTGCGACTAGTCGTTCTTCGTCGTATCCGGTACGACGATCACGCTTCCATGATGCGGTTGAGGATAAATTCCATATCCTTCAGTTTTCCCCTTCTTATGTAGTAGTTTGGGAGTCCATGGATCACAATCTATGGGATACACAAAATCAACGGTTAGATTGATTTGTGCTTTTAATCAACAACCATGATCATTATTGTTTAATAAGGCAACAATTATTAATTTATATTAAATTAAATATATGTTGAATTATCATAAACATAATTTAACTTAATAAAATTAATCAACAAAAGATAATAAAGAGGATAATAATCACCTCCTAAAAAAGGGGGGCGCCACTCTTGAACATAAGGGTGATGCCACCTCTTTATTAGGTGAATTTTATCTTCTTTATTTATGAGATAAAATCTCATTATCTTTTAATTGTTTGAAAAAACATTTATTGCAAATATATTTACTAAATTAATTCCAAATTAATTAATGAATATGTCAATCATGCCATTGAAAAAATGTGAATCACAATTACAACCCAAAACGAAATGTAAATTATATTTCCAATTAATTGCCCAATGTGAATCCAATTCACATCAACAATCAATTAGTAAATATTATTTACAAATGAGCTCTCTCCAATATATTATAAATCATATTTATAATATACATTGATATTATGGATAGAATGGATAGCACTATGAACATTCTGCATGTCCTTGATAATTAAATCTCATTTAATTATCTTGGATAATCATTCTCATAATATGAATCTCATTCATATTATTCTTGATAATTAAATCTCATTTAATTATCAATATCCTATTGCTTGGATACATAATTCATCAAAGGAATTATTCTTGAACTCCTTCAAGAATAGTGTGCTTTCTCCGTAGATACTTGGAGATAAGGACAGAGCGATTGTACGTTCCATGTATATTGACTTGGATATTGTGATCATATATCAAATCCAGATCTCGGGGACCTCTTATAGATGCTTGATTAAATCAAGTTCGTAAATCTAATCTTCTCATTGCATCTGAATCTCATTCAGACCAATGTCTAACCCTTGGATCAAGATTAAATTAGTTCTCTCTACTGAGAGGAGTCACTAAAATCCATACCTGTTTCATCACTCCCTCGAAATGGAAGCGTCATGGTTATACAGTCGTTTATGATCACATCACCCTCAGGTATTTCTAATACATGTACATCCTGCATACTGGAAGACCTAGAATAAACCCGAAGTCTAAGATCATTTTAGACTGTCTTCTTCAGGGTTTTATCATTAAGGTTCTCATTTAGTCATTGGGACTTGGTATCGATCATATGCTTTCCAAAAACATATATCATATCTATAAATTATGTCAAGCTTCCAAAGCAAGACGAACATGCATGGAATTTAATATATCCCAATACCTCATGAGTGAGCTCATGTCTTCTGGTTCGATAATGAACCTATATGATCCCTTTGAGAGATCGTATCACTCATATGCCCCTTGCATGCACACCAGTTCGCCAGTATATAGACCTTGATTAGGCCACCAACCTATTGGTCTGCCAAATGTACATACTCAGACATATAGCAACACATCTGTCTCATGTCAGAGGATGCATGCATACATCATGACAGTATACGACATAGGTCTTTAGTTATCTCGATCTCGTTAAGTTAACTCTTTGACCTAACTTATCTGACACCTCCAAATCTCTATTCCCATGTAGAGGACCTGCATCAAGAGGTCGGTCAGATATCAACCTTTAGATATAGGATTGCCATCTCCCACTCAGGCTGGAGATCACATCTTGACAATCATTTGACGGTGCTTGATGAGTCCTAAATATAAATCTTTAGATATTCATCCAAGCACCGACCTCTATGATTCAACAATTGAAACAGCTTTATGATGTCAAGACAACCATGGTACATAACCCTATTTGTACAGAGGGACCTTATAGTGCATCCATTCACTTAATTTCAGACAGGGAGTGAAATAAACCAATAACTTTTGTTGATATATCAAACATTACAATAACATTTATTGTAGGAATGGTTCTGAAGGATATGGTGAGATCCTTAAGTGCAAGCGTGAGGATCGCATCGTATGCGATCGGGAGCTACTAGTCGCACTAGTTGCTCGATGTAGCGGAAATTAAAATTGTTCATGTGAAGAAACAACATGATCCAAGAACACTTCTCGGATCATTTCATCTAAACCACAAACAAGTAATAGGATTACCTCTTGAAGCGTGGTTGCGATCGAGTCTCTAAACGAAGAGACCTCCTGTCTCAAGTATGATTCAACGGAGGAGACGCTTGTGAGTGTGTTGATGAAATACGTGCTCCTTGCAATTCATGTTAATGATACAATCAATAGATCTCCTGATCTCGACAAATGAGATACGATGTCTTCTTCACGAGCAAGGCACGCCAAAGTAGACGGAGATCCACAAGCAAACGATCGGGCAACACAACGACGATGCTGCGGCGATGGAGACTCTCTCTAGGGCATCCATGGTGGACGACCATATAAGAGAGCGAGAGAGTGGGCATGTAGAGGGAATGAAAGAGAGAGAGAGAGAGTTGTTGTCTAACTTGTAACCTAGAAGAGCAAGGGGGGGGGGCTCTCCTTTTATAATATTTTGGGATCCATGGATCTCAATCAATGGGACAACACAAATCCAATGGCTTACATTGATTTGTATTTCTTTTAATGGCCATGATCTTGTTGTTAAAAATATAACAATAATTCAAATATATACTCAATATAATTTGATTTACATTAAATCAATCTTCACTGGAGAAATAGGAAGGAGGCAAGCCTCCTTCCATAATAGGAGTGGACGGCTACCATATTCCATGGTGGAATTGTAGCCGTCCACCCTCTATATGAGGAAGGTAGATCTCCTTTATATATTACATGAGATTACATTATCTCATGATTCTCTCCAATATTTGCACAACTTTTATTATTTCACAAAAAATAAATCCACTTTATTTTGTGAACATTGCAATCATGCCATTGGAATTTTGTGAATCATATTCACAACCCAAAATAAAATGTGAATTACATTTTCAATATAATGTCCAATGTGAATCCAATTCACATTAACATTTAATTAACAAATATAAATTATAAATAGCTCTGTCTTATATATTATAAATCACATTTATAATATATATGATTAATATGGATAATGCTATCCACATTATTCATATCCATGATAATTAAATCACATTTAATCATCTTGGATCTCTATTCTCATGTTCCCAGATAATATGAATCGCATTCACATTATTCACATCTTTGATAATTAAATCACATTTAATTATCTTAGATGACTCTCCTTATAATATACTTCAAATTCATATTATTCATGATAATTAAATTACATTTAATTATCATTTTTCTCTATGCTCGGATACACATATCAACAATGAAATTATCCTGAACTCTTTCAAGGATAATGCGCTTTCTCCGCAGATATTTGGAGATAAGGTCAGGGCGATTATATTGTTCCACGTATAGTGACTTGGATATTGAAATCACATCTCAAATTCAGATCTTAGGCCTCCCATAGATGCTTGATTAAATCAAGACCGCAAATCTAATTTTCTCATTACATCTGAATCACATTCAGATCAATGCCCAAAATTTGGACCAAGATCAGATTACTTCTCTACTGAGAAGAGTCATTAAAATCCAGACCCATTTCATCACTCCCTAGGAATGGAAGCGTCATGGTTATACAATCGTTTATGATCACATCACCCTTAGGTATTCCCAATACCTGTACATCCTGCATACTGTAAGACCCAGAATAAACCCAAAGTATTAGATCAACTTTATACTGTCTACTTTAGGATTTTATCAGTAAGTTTCTCATTTTAATCATTGAAAGTTGGTATCGATCATATACTTTCCAAAAGCATATATCATACCTAGGTCTTGATCATATACTTTCCAAAAGTATACATCAAACCTACAAATTCATTCAAGCTTCCAAAGCGAGAAGACTGTGTACAGAATTTGATTCTTCCCAATATCTCATGAGTGAGATCATGTCTTCCGGTTCAGTAATTGAACCTGTATGATCCCTTTGAGAGATCGTACCACTGATATGCCCTTACATGCACACCAATGCACCGGTGTATAGACCTTGATTAGGTCATCAACCTATTGGTATGCCAAATGTACATACTCAGCCATATAGTAACACATCTGTCTCCGATCAGAGGACGTGTTCCTATATCGTGATAACATACGATATAGGACTTTGGTTATATTGATCTCGTTAAGTCAACTCTTTGACTTAACTTATCTAACACATCGGAATCTCTATTCCCATGTAGAGGACCTGCATCAAGAGGTCGGTCAGATATCAGTCTAACTGAGAAAGGATTGCCATCTCCTACTCAGACTAGAGATCTTCTCTTAACAATCATTTGACGATGCTTGATGAGTCCTCAATCTAACCCTTTAGATATTCATCCAAGCACTAGCCTATATGATTTAATGGTTGAATCAAGAGATGTATGGTTATTAAGATGGCCATGGTACATAACCCTAATTGTACTAAGGGACCTATTATGCAAATTAGATATTCTTCATTTCAGATCAGGGAATGATATTGCAATAACATTTATTGCATAATGGCTCGCTGTGGGCTCGCATGCCCAACAATCTCCCACTAGCCCAAAGAGCCATTAATGGTCTAATCATTTAAACCCACATTCATGTGACAATCATAGGCTATTTGGAAAATAGCTAGGTAAGCTGATTAGTCACTCTGTTCCCATGAGACTACGCCAAGTCCTTTTACGACACTTGCATATCCCAAGTAACAATGCTCGCATCTAATGCGAATGTTGCATCTCATGCAACCAATACTCAATCTTATTGAAGAAGTTATAGTGTCCTGGACACTATTGCTCAATAATTATTATAACCAGTATTCCCATAATCCTTATCAGAATACCTTTATTCCCGGAGATCACTATCTCTTAAGGTATCCACAGTTAAGACCTTTTAGATCTCTATCTAAAAAATCTTAAGCTTTTGAAGATAAGACTTTAAGATCACTATCTTAAAAAATCTTGTCAGCTATGCAGATTTTGTTATTATTGCAATCAAGTGTTTTATCTCCATAGTAGGATTAGCAATACTTTACTACTCCTACTGCATGGCAGATATCTGGCTTTTGTAAACATCTAGCATACACTCATCTACTCATAACTGATGCACAAGTGCAAGCAGTTCTAGCATTCACTTCCTCAACTCTTTGAGGTGTTATTCCTTTAGATAGGTTAGTACCAAATCTTAAGGGAAGGAAGCCTTTCTCGGAATTTCCAAGAATGGAATATATCCAAGGTGTACTACAAATGTTACAGTCCCAATACCCTCTTCTCTTTGCTTTTGAACAACTTCAAAACTAAGATGTAAGAGGTATCCTTGAAATCATATTTCAAGATATGGAATAACCAGTCTATAAAATACTTATTATCATCACTATATCATTTTAAAATGATTAATATATTATCTACATTTAGCATGATGAACACAATGGCACTCCCACTAAGCTTCACATGGTTCATCAAGATTATATCTGAAATCATAACATTTACAATTTCATCAAATCTTATGTTCCAATTTCAAGAAGCTTATTTGAGTCTATAGATAAAGCTCTCTAGCTTGCACACCTTGCTTTCCTCAACCATGAAGACCTGGGGCTACTTCATGTGAATATCCTCAGAGAGGTATTCATAGAGGAATAATCTTGACTTACATCTTGAAGATATCAAAGTCAAGTTATGTAGCTATAGTTAGCAATATTCTGATGGGTATAAGCATGGTTACTGAAGATCAAGTCTCATTGCAAGCAATGTCTTCTCTTCAAACGTGTAGCTCATGGCTACGAGCCGTGCTTTGAAGGTCTCTACCTTCTCATCAGGTTCCCTCCTTCTCTTGAAGATCCATTTACACTTTAATGGGTCTAGCCCTTATAGGTGGATCCTTGAGGGTCCATATACAACACTTGTATATGAAGTCTACTTTATACTTTATTGATAAAATCCATCTTTCCATGTCATGATCCTCAGGAGCTTCATCATATGAAGTTCGATCATTGTCAGACTTAACTGACACATGGAATACATCCTCAAACTCATTTGAAGAGGTATTAGTGTTTCATCTTTAATTGTCCTTTTGGTTTCCAATTTCAGGAGCCTCATTATCTTCTCAAGATTAAATGAGTTCCTACACTTCATTTTCATCTTGATTCTCATGAGTCTCAACCTCTAAGAATCACATTCTCAGAGATGAGATATTTTAAGAATCTCAAAGTCATAAAGTAGATATCCAATACCATCCTTTATTTCCTTAGTGAAATCACTCACTGGTGTTAGATTCCAGCTTGCTTGCATGGAACCTAATTAAGGATATATATTGTAGTCTCTACTACATATATACCTGGAAACTAAGAGGTAATTATGCTAAATTTAATCATTAATCGAATTATGTCATACATGATCCAATTGTATCTCCCTACAACTCTATTGAGTTTAGGAGTATCAAGAGGAGTGAGATATAAATAATATTCATATCTCCATAAGGTATTCCTTGAATTCATCTAATAGGTACATGCTACCTAGATTAGATCAAATTCATTTTATCTTCCTTCAAACTTTGGTTCTAAACCAAAATTATGGAATCTTTGAACATTTCAAAGGTTTCTTAGGTGAAGAGAAGAAATCTCATATCATACATAATCATCAATAGATATTACATACCCATAATGTTCATTATGATATGGATGATCCACATACATCAATATGTATGAGATCCTGAATACCTTGACATCTTATACCATTCCCAAAGAAGGGTGTATTGGACATTTTACTTTGAATACAATATTCATAAGTATGTAAGTTTTGAAATTTTAGACATTCTAAAGTTTCATCTCTTACAAGTCTATTGATCAAATCAATAGAAAAATGTCCAAGGCTTGATGCTAGATCATTTTTAAATGATCTTCATCCTCATATTGATCTTTTAAGGTTTTAAATTTTCAATATTAGAAATCTTAATGAACCATTTATTAATTTTCTACTGAAATATGTCCATCACAACCTTTTATGATAGGTCTATTCCAGAATTAATGTTTATTTCTAACATTTAGAAATGAACTATGAGTGTATTCTTATATCTAGGTCATAGAGACATTTTTTACGACTAAGGGCTCTCCCACTGAAAAATATGAAGTCCATGGAGATTGTTGCAACAATTGCATCAATATCCATGTAGATGAATATTAAACCTTAAGATCAAATTTGTAATCTTTTAATATATATGCAACCAATTGCAAGTGTCATTAGAAGATTGGGATACAATTATCAGACTTTATCTTATCAAATAAGTAAGTCAATGTCAATGATTATATGTAGATTATTCTTATGCTCTATCTGAGTCCTTCACTAAGGATTCTAGATAGACTTGATAGTCATACTATTAACACATCCACTTATTGCAGTATTGGCATTCATCCAACTCTTGGATGTCATATGGAAGTCATAGAAGTACAATAAACTCTTTAACTATCCTTCTCATCTTGGGTCTAACCCATGCTTACACTGTGCTCCTTTCATATATAAGCAATCATTGCTAACTAAGGATCTCTTATGTTGAACTCAAAAGAATTCAATGTAAGAGTATTTTAACATTTATACGTGCTTCAATCAATTCATACAATATGAACATTGTGAAGGCTTCATGAATGGCTTGAGTATAGACAATAGAAAGATGACGATCATCATATCTACATACATCTTAACTCTTAAAGAATCTGATTCAGGTAGGTATTTAAATATTTTGAATACATCATCTCTTATAGAGCCACCATTCTGCATGATGCAGAGAACCATGCCACTCATGATTAAATGTCAAGAGCACATATATATGCCAAAAACATCTTCTTAGATTTTGTAAGGATTATTTGACAATTACGATCATGACGCTTCAGCTGAAACATGGAATCCGTACCTTTCAGATGATGCAACCACCCTCGAACTCCTTCAAAGAGGTGCGAGCGTTTCATCTTCATTTACTTCTTCAGTTTTTGGTTCAGGAAGCTCGGTATCCTCAGGGGATTCAATGAGTTCCTTTATTTCATTTTTATCTTGACTCTTAAGGAAGTCATCTTCCAGAAATCTTACATCTCTAGAGACAAATACCTTTCGAGTTTCAGGGTCATAACGTTGGTACTCTAACATACCCAATGAAGTAGCACTCTCTAGTGAAAGATTCTAGATTACATGCATCCACGTTGTTCGCATGGACCAAGCAACCCCAAATCCTTAAGTGTCTTATACTAGGTTTGGTACCATACCAAAGCTCGTGAGGATAGACTTGCTAGGAATCTTATTCATGATATATATATATATATATATATATATATATATTGCAGTCTCTACTGCATATCCCCAGAAACTAAGAGGTAAATGTGCTTTACTCATCATTGAACGGACCATGTCCATAATGGTCCTGTTGCGTCTTTCAGCAACACCATTTAGTTGGGGAGTTCCAGGAGGAGTGAGATTGGAAACAATTCCATTCTCCTTAAGGTATTCCTTGAATTCATCTGATAGGTACTCTCCACCTTGTTCTGATCGAATCCGTTTAATCTTCCTATCGGTTTGGTTCTCAACCAAAGCCTTGAATTCTTTGAACTTTTCAAAGGTTTCAAATTTATGACGTAATAGGAGGACAAACCCATATCACGAATGGTAATCGATAAACGTCAAATAATATTGAAATTCATTTCATGTCGTAGTACTGAAGGGACCACATACATTAGTATGTATTAGGTCAAGAATACCCTTGCATCTTGTAACCTTATTACGGAAAGGCATCTTGGTCATTTTACCTCGAATACAATGTTCGCAGGCAGGTAAAGATTGGACCGGTAGAAAATCTAAGGGTCCATCCTTTATCAATCTATTCATCCTATAAACATATAAATGACCAAGCCTTTGATGCTAAATCACGACAGAATCATCCTCCGTGGTTCTTTTAGGATTATTATTATTATTAGTGGTAGTAACATTCATGACAGATTCATCAATACACAATTCATAGAGTCCACCAGAAGTCAGAACAACATCTGCAATATATTTATCATAACGACTTATGACAAGTTTATTATAGAATAGGAACGAATATCCATTTCTAACAAGCCTAGATACATATATAAGGTTCCTTCTAACATCTGGAACATAAAGACACTCTTTAAGTACGCGAACTCTCCCACTAGATAATGATAGTATGCAGGTCCCGACGACGACTGCTGCAATAGTTACATCATATCCCATCTGGATGACTATCTCCCCTTCATTAAGATTTCTAATTTCCTGAAACAGATGCAACAAATTGTATACATGAATAGAAGCATCAGAATCTACTACCTAACTACCTTCTCGTCCAACGAGAAAACTAGTTTCAATGATAAAAGTAGATTTCATACCTGTTGGGGCTTTACCTTTGTCGACTGACTTCATGTAGTTTTGACAGTTACGCTTCCAGTGCCCCGACTTCTAGCAGTGGTGACATACATCAGTCTTCTTCGATGTCATCAGTGGGGAAGCACTAGAAGATGAGCCAACTCCTTGATTCTTCTTCTTTCTCTTCTGGGATGGGCCCTTCCGAGAACCATGCTTTTGACTGTGCTTCCCTTTGACCTGTGCAACCATTGTAATGCCAGAAGGACCATCTTTCTTCCTTACGTCTTATGCAGACTTTAATGCAGTAAGAAGTCCATCATTAGACAAGTCCAACTTGTTCATGTGGAATGAAACCACAAAATTATTGAAAGACTTCGGCAAAGACAACATAGTGAAGTCAGCTTGCATGTTTGCATCCATATTTACCCCAAGGGTCTCCAGCTCAGACAAGTACCCAAACATTTTGAGTACATGTTCTCGGACTGAAGTCCCCTCATGCATCCTGCAACGAACGAGTTCTTTCATAATATTATAATGCTGAGTACGGTTTATGTCACCAAACATATCTTTCAGATTCTGCATTATCTCCTAGCGTGTGATCTGAAGGATACAAAATAATACTCAAGCGCATCGCGGAAGCGTGAGCATCGTATCGTATACGACGAAGAATGACTAGTCGAACTAGTTGTTCAATGCAGCAGAATTTAAAAATTTTCATGTGATGAAACCACATGATCCAAGAACGTTTCTCGGATCATTTCATATAAACCACATAAAGTATGCAGGAATGCCTCTTGAAGCGTGGTTGATCGAGTCTCTACAAAAAGAGACCTTCTGTCTCAAGTCCGAGCTTCGGGGAAGACGCTTGCGAGCGTGGGGATGAACCACGTGATCCTCGCAATCCAAGATGTTAAATCCAAGCGTGGAACTCCTGATCTCGTCGCACGAGATCAAACGCCTTCTTTGTGAGTGAAGCACACCAAAGAAGTTCTCCCGTCCACGTCGAAAGTCTCGCATCTCGAGGACTAAGAGGTCGGGTTTCTGGCGGCCATTTTCTCGGATATGGTTGGTGATTTTCTCGATGTTTTGATGGCCATATTTTTGAACTCATTTTAGACTCAATAATGGAAAACAGGTCCTCAAACGGTGTATTGAGGTCAATCTCGTGGGAAAAAAGTCATTTTATGGTCCGAGAAGGGATTGTACTGGGCCACATTGTTTCCGAACGTGGAATTGAAGGTGCGTAGCGGGACGAAGGCTACGAAGGTGCGTGCGCAGCGAGGACGTTGATTTCGGAAACATATGATTTTAGGAAATGACCTCATCCCCACCTTTGCTTCTCAAGTAGAACTAGCTAATTAGACATCTGCCCCGCCCGGCTCTGCCATATCCTGCCTTGTCTTGATCGCTCTATCAATCAGCACACTGCCCTGCGCATCTTGCTTGGATGGATGCCCTATGAGTGGACTCGCTGTGCTTCATCCTTTTGTGTGAATCATGATAGGAAGAAGATCTCTCCGTGTTGAGTTTAGCCCAATGTTCCGTAGCTTGATTCCTAAACTAGCTAAATCTCTTTCCTTGGGCCAATTAGAGTGAAAATGGAAAAGGTCGAGTCGAAATCTCATTCTTTCGATTCCTGCCTGGGAAAAGTGAGTCAGCCCAGTATCAAAGGCAGTCATCAAAGCCTGACGTGACGCATAGTCGAGGCGAAGAATAAAGGGGCTGTCAGCTTTGTTGGGAGCTAGCTTGTTTGTGAGTGAAGGCCTCGTAGACTGCTGATGTCTTTTAGTGCCCGGGTTCAGCCCCAAAGTCTATACTATGCCTTCACCCTATATGTTTATTGAAAAGTAAAGTGTCGACATCTACCCCTGGTGCTTGCTTATAGTCCTACGACTGGGCAAGATCCGTGTCAAATCTCTCCCGGGTGCTTATTTATAGGCGGCTGGCTGATTATTGGAGACTGCTGCACGGTCCTTGTCAGGAGCTTTCCACTCAACCCGGAAACGAAGTGCGTTCCCTTTCGAGGAGGGGGTTTCAAAGGGGGAGGAATCATACAGTGAGAGTAGTCGATGTTGGAGTCTCGGGGAAGGAGCTGAACTTTGCATTGTTTTTTCTGATTTGGCGAGCATCCGGAATAACCGGTAAAAAGAAGGTCCCACGGGAAGATATCAGTTCCAAAACAATGGGAGCGAGGCGCTCCGACGGTGCCGACACGTGTTCTTCAAATTGCCACAACACTGGACCCGCTTAGTTCGCGTTCCCATGTCACTTCACACTCTGGCAAGTTCTTCCTCTAATCTCAGACCTGGTCTCCAATCCGGGAACCTCTCTGCGGCACAGGATATGTGCCGGATTATGCGGAATTCTCTCTTTGCTTGGTACGCAGTGCTATGCATCATTTGCTTGCTTTGTCTGCCGCCTTCTCATTTCATTCTTCTTCCTTAATACCCTTAGCTCCGCCACGGCCTACAGAACCGAGAGTCGTCGAGGCGACGTTACAACGACGAGTCGATGAGGAAGATGTCTTCTTCTTCTCTTAGGGTGGACGGCCACCAATATGAGAGAGATGAAGGGAGGACGTGTGAAATGAGAGAAGTGTTAGACATGTGAGCCCTGGGCGAACCTTTCTTATAATAAATGTTATTGTAATATTTATGTTTATCAATAAAAGTTATTGATATTTCACTCCCTTTCTGAAATTAAATGAATTAATGCACTATAAGGTCCCTATGTACAATTAGGGTTATGTACCATGGCCATCTTGACGATCATATAGCTGTTGATTCATTAAATGAATCATAGAGGCTTGTGTTTGGATGAATATCTAATGAGTTAGATAGAGTACTCATCAAGCACCGTCAAATGATTATTAAGAGATGATCTCCAGCCTGAGTAGGAGATGGCAATCCTTTCTCACATAGGCTGATATCTGACCGAACTCTCGATGCTGGTCCTCTGCATGGGAATAGTGATTCGGAGGTGTTAGATTAGTTAGGTCAATGGGTTGACTTAACAAGATCGAGGTAACCTAAGTCCTATGTTGAATGCTGTCACAGCATAGGCACACATCCTCTGATCGGAGACAGATGTATTGCTATATGTCTGAGTATGTTCATTTGGCAGACCGATAGGTTGATGGCCTAACCAAGGTCTATACACCGGCGAGCTGGTGTGCATATAAGGGCATATGAGCAATACGATCTCTCAAAGGGATCATACATGTTTACTTATGAACCGGAAGACATGAGCTCACTCATGAGGTATTGGGACCGATCAAATTCCATGCATGATCATCGTGCTTTGGAAGCATGACATGAATTTGAAGGTATGATATATGCTTTGGGAAAGCATATGATCGATACCAACTCCCAATAACTAAGATTGAGAAACTTAGTGATCAAACCCTGAAGAAGACAATGTAAAATTGATCTTGATCTTCGGGTTGACCATGGGTCTTCCAGTATGCAGGATGTACAGGTATCGGGAATACCTGAGGGTGATGTGATCATAAACGATTGTATATCCATGACGCTTCCATTCCGAGGGAGTGATGAAGTAGGTCTGGATTTTAGTGACCCCTTTCAGTAGAGAAGCAATCTGATCTTAGTCCAAGTGTTGGACATTGGTCTGAATGAGATTCAGATGCAATGAGAAGATTAGATTTACGATCTTCATTTAATCAAGCATCTATGGGAGGTTCGTAAGATCTGGATTTGAGATAAGATCTCAACATCCAAGTCACTATACGTGAAACAATACAATCGCCCTGTCCTTATCTCCAAGTATCTGCGGGGAAAGCACATTATTCTTGAAGGGTTTCAAGAATAATTCATTTGATGAACTTCATATCCAAGCAAGAAGGACTTGATGATAAATGAGATTTAATCATCAAGCATAATATGAATGAGATTCATATTGTGAGAATTACTATCCAGGATAATTAAATGGGATTTAATTATCAAGGATTAGAGAATGTGGATAATACTATCCATAATATTTGTGTATTATAAATATGATTTATAATATACATATATTGAAGAGAGAATTTATGTAAATAGCATTTGTTAATTAATAATGTGTATTGGATTCACATTAATCAATTAATTGGAAATGTAATTTACAAATTTATTTGGGTTGTGAATATGATTCACATATTTTCAATGGCATGATTGAAATATTCACAAATTAATTTGGAATTAATTTGGTGGATAATTTTGTGATAATGGTTGTTACAAAATAGATTAAGAAATAATAAAAAGAATATAAGGGAGATAAAAATCACCACAAAAAAGGTGGCGTCACCTATAGGTGACGCCCCCTAAATTTGTAGGTGATTTAGTTATCACCTTTTTTATTTTATGTTATTATCTCTTGATGAATTAATTTATGTTAAATTAAATTGTGTTGATAATGTTACAACACATATTTAATTTAAGTATAAATTAATATTGTTGGTTTTAGCCAACAACAATCATAGCCATTGATTATTACATAGAGTCCCATAGCCGTTGGATCTATGTGTCCCATGGATTGAGATCTATTGGATCCTAAACTAATATAAAAGGAGGGCTAGCCTAGACTTTCTTGGTACATTATTAAGAGTTGTAGAATCCTTCTACTCTCTCTCTCATTCTCGCCCTCTCTCTTTCTCTTCTCCATCAAGTGGCCGTCCACTTTGTGTTGAGAAGGAGAGACTCTCGCCTTCGCCTTCGACGACTCGAGGATCTCCTTCTTCTTTGGGACTGCTTGATCTAAAGGAAGACGACAGATTTCGTGTGACAAAATAATGGGATTCATTGCTTGGATCTTCATCGAGGATTGCGGGAGGAACGCGACTCATCATTGTGCCCGCAAGTGCGTTCTTCGTGGATCGGACTTAAGACAGGAGGATCTCTTGTTTGGGATCTCACGATTACAACCACGATCCAAGAGGTATTTCTTATACTTTGTGGTTTGATGAAATGATCCGAAAAGTGTTCTCGTGATCATGTGATTTCATCTTAGATTTAAGAATTTAATTTCCGCCGCATCTAACGACTAGTGCGACTAGTTGCACCGATTGTATACGATGCGATCGACACGCTTCCGTGATGCACTTAAGGATTCTTAATATCCTTTAAATGGTATCGGAGCCTTAGGTCGAATAAGGTTTTGGATATGATCCATAGACCTTGGACGATTTGGGTTTGAAAGGGTCGTGAAATTTTTGTCGCATTTCAATTTTCGCACCTCTGTTTAATTGATTTTTTCAGTACTGTTTAAATTGTTTAAATGCAAAATTTTCAATTGGATTTTGTTCCTCATTAATAAGGAAACCATAGGATCTGAGTTTATGAAATTTGGACTTCATTTTCCCAAGATATGGCCTTTTGAATATACATGTATTCACTGTTGCGGGAACTGCAGATCTAAACGTGATTAATGAGTTAATTACTGTTTTGATCCTCCTTGAAATGCGTGAATTATCACTTGGGTTCTTTATTAAATCAAATTGGCAATATTAGAAAACTGATTTTGCATTTTTTGGATTTAAATTGATCAAGATAAGTTAATTTTGGTGATTGGTGGTCACTGCTGGAAATTGACATTTTTTATCATGAACCTTGTGATAAGTCATTCAAATATGATGACGAAAATTAATTGTTAATTTTCTGAAATAATTAGTGATAAATATTTGTGAAATATTTAAATAGATAATTATTTCATTGAATGACATTTGCCTAACCATGATGATAAGATAATTGATCTTGATCATTGGTTGATATGAATCCATCAACAAACATTGATTTCATGAAAAACCATAGTTTATCCTACAATAGTTGTAGGACAACATTTACGTAAAAAACCCTCTTGCTTGAATAGGATTGGGGATTTGTTTAGCAAATCTCCTTATAATATAATCAAAATTATTTTGATGTATATTATATGGTATAATTTCGGTTGAAAAACCGATGAGCATCTCAAAGTACATGATGATCTATCTGTTGGACATGCGAGCCCATGTCGAGCCAATGCAATAAATGTTATTACAAATATCATTCCCTGATCTGAAATAAAGAATGAATAATTTGCATAATAGGTCCCTTAGTACAATTAGGGTTATGTACCATGGCCATCTTAATGATCATACAGCTGTTGATTCAATTATTGAATCATAGAGGCTGGTGCTTGGATGAATATCTAATGAGTTAGATTGAGGACTGATCAAGCACCGTCAAATGATTGTTAAGAGATGATCTCTAGCATGAGTAGGAGATGGCAATCCTTATCTCTAAAGGCTGATATCTGACCGACCTCTTGATGCAGGTCCTCTGCATAGGAATAGAGATTCGGAGGTGTCAGATTAGTTATGTCAAAGAGTTGACTTAACGAGATCGAGATAACCAAAGTCCTATATCGTATGCTGTCACGATGCAGGCACGCATCCTCTGACCGGAGACGGATGTGTTGCTATATGAATGAGTATGTACATTTGGCAGACCAATAGGTTGATGACCTAACCAAGGTCTATACACCGGCGTGCTGGTGTGCATGTAAGGGCATATGAGTAATACAATCTCTCAAAGGGATCATACAGGTTCATTACTGAACCGGAAGACATGAGCTCACTCATGAGATATTGGGAAGAATCAAATTTCGTGCATGGTCGTCTCGCTTTGGAAGCTTGACTGAATTTGTAGATTTGATATATACTTTTGGAAAGTATATGATCAAGACCTAGGTATGATATATGATTTTGGAAAGTATATGATCGATACCAACTCCCAATGATCGAATGAGAAACTTACTGATAAAACCATGAAGTAGATAGTATAAAGTTGATCTAATACTTTGTGTTTATTCTGAGTCTTCCAGTATGCAGGATGTACATGTATTGGGAATACCTGAGGGTGATGTGATCATAAACGATTGTATAACCATGATGCTTCCATTCCTAGGGAGTGATGAAACGGATTTGGATTTTAGTGACTCCTCTCAGTAGAGAAGTAATCTGATCTTGGTCCAAATGTTGGACATTGATCTGAATGTGATTCAGATGCAATAAGAAGATTAGATTTGCGGTCTTGATTTAATCAAGCATTTATGGGAGGCCCGCGATCTGGATTTGAGATATGATCTCAATATCCAAGTCACTATACATGGAACAATACAATCGCCCTATCCTTCTCCAAGTATCTACGGAGAAAGCGTTATCCTTGAAGGAGTTCATGGATTATTCTATTGTTGATATATGTATCCAAGCATTAGAAAATGGATAATTAAATGTGATTTAATTATCATGAGTAATATGAATTTGATTCATATTATAAAGAGAGTCATCTGAGATAATTAAATGTGATTTAATTATCAAAGATGTAAGTAATATGAATGTGATTCATATTATCTGAGAACAAGAGAAATGAGCTCCAAGATGATTAAATATGATTTAATTATCATGGATATGAATAATGTGGATAGAAATATCCATATTAGTCATATATTATAAATGTGATTTATAATATATAAGAGAGAGATATTTGTAATTTACATTTGTTAATTAAATGTTAACGTGAATTGGATTCACATCGGACATTAAATTGAAAATGTAATTTGCATTTTATTTTGGGTTGTGAATATGATTCACAAATTTCCAATGGCATGATTGCAATGTTCACAAAATAAATTGGATTTATTTTTTGTGAAATAATTTGCAACAAAAGTTGTTGCAAATATTGGAGAGAATCATGAGATAATGCAATCTCATGTAATAGAGAAAGGAGGCTCCCTTCCTAATAAAGAGAGGGGACAGCCACCAAGTCCTTATAGGACTCATGGCCGTCCACCCCCCTTTATGGAAGGAGGCTTGCCTCCTTCCTATTTCTCCAATGGAGATTGATTTGATATAAATCAAATTATATTTATTATATATTTGATTTTTATTAAATAAATTGTTGTTGGTTTTTTACCAACAAAATCTCAGCCATTGAAAGAAACACAATCAATGAGGACCATTGGATTTGTGTTGTCCCATGGATTGAGATCCATGGATCCTAAAATGCTATAAAAGGAGAGGCACCCCTTTGCTCCTCTTTGCACAACAAGTGAGAAAACAAGTTTCTCTCTCTCTTTCTCTTCACACACCTACTCTCTTTCTCCCTCAGATGTGGCCGTCCACCATGGATGCCCTAGAGAGGTTCTCCATCACTGCGGCGTCGTCGTTATGCTGCCCGATGGTCTGCTCGTGGATCTCTGTCTACTTCAGCGTGCCCTGCTCGTGAAGAAGACGTCAGATCTCATGTGTCGAGATCAGGAGATCCGCTGCTTGGATCATCAACATGGATTGCGAGAAGCACACGGTTCATCCCCGCGCTCGCAAGCGTCTCCTCCGTCGGATCGGACTTGAGACAGGAGGTCTCTTCGTTTAGAGACTCAATCGTAACCACGCTTCAAGAGGTAATCCTATTACTTGTTTGTGGTTTAGACAAAATGATCCGAGAGGTGTTCTTGGATCATGTGGTTTCGTCGCATAAAAATTTTAATTTCCGCTGCTTAGAACAACTAGTCCGACTAGTCGTTCTTCGTCGTATTCGATGCGACGCTCACGCTTCTGTGATGCGCTTGAGGATCTAACCATATCCTTCACTATCTGGTATTATCCTTTCCTGAGGTGGATATGGTGCCTAGTCGGAGAGCATTGGGGTTGCGGGTTGCAACGTATGTGGTCCGTCCCACTCTCGTCGGTACTGGCCATGACAGCGGGTAGGGACTGGATAATGCCGGAGAAGTCAGAGTGTATTTTTCTAATTATTAAAATTCGAATAATATATACTTTGAGATTATACCTACCATTCAAGTAATAATTAAGTTTGTTGATTGATGATTGGATTAATGATTAATTTAATGTGATTAAATTAATTATATCCAATAAACACTCTATTATGAATAGATGTGTATTTCCTTTGGAAGAATTAATTATGTGAATATGATTCACGATAATTAATTATAAAATTTGAATATGAGGTGGAGGATCATATAAGTGACATCCA
Organism: Ottelia alismoides; assembly: GCA_037367405.1. Lineage (NCBI taxonomy): Eukaryota > Viridiplantae > Streptophyta > Magnoliopsida > Alismatales > Hydrocharitaceae > Ottelia > Ottelia alismoides. The sequence continues at coordinate 769,009 of JAZKJV010000123.1, forward strand.
TGGTCTCCCGTCAAGGCGAAGGGTTCCGTCGCCAGGGATTGTATGTAGGAGACGCCTGTCCGAAGTGACAGCTCCTATATGCAAGCACATCTGGATCGAGCTCTTTGCTTCTCGAAAGAGTAAGGTCGTATGCGTAGTGACTCTAATATCGAGTCCTCATATTATTGGGGTGACATTGGATTGCACATAGCGAGTTCTAATCCTATTGACGGTTGGTTTAATTAACAACGGGTCAACATCATCTTAGGGGTGGTGGGCCCAGGTGTTAAAGACCGAATTGGGAATGCAAGTTGGACTTGCAAGGCGGAATGAGTTCCCGCTTCTTTTTTCGGAGTCGCAAGTTCTCATATTATTGGGATGTGAAAAAGATAGGAAAAGAGATCCCAGATCTTGCTTGAGATATAGGGGTAAGTATATCTCTTATTTTGAAAGACAATTACGGAATAATCTTTCAAAGTTGACATAGCAAGACAAATTTGATTAAAAATGCCTTAATCAAATATCTTAAAATGAATATATATTTATCTATATATTCTAATATAGTGCATTCTTAATTTCAGAAAATGAAGTCCATGAACCCACTTAGCAGGCTCCTGGAGGTTAACCAGTTTACCGGACCAAATTATTCGGATTGGATCCGAAATTTGGATCTTGTCCTTTCTGCGGAGCGCATCTCGTACGTGCTATCCAAGGACAAGATAGCAAACCCTTTAATTGCGAAAGATAAATCATATAATGAAAAATATGATGAAGACCATAATCTGGGAAGGTGTTACATCCTTGGGTCATTGTCCAATGTGCTTCAGAAGCAACATGTAGAAATGAACCATTATCAATAGATTATGCTGAATCTGAAGGAGATGTTTGGTGACATAAACCGCACACAGCGTTACAATGTGATGAAAGAGCTTATTCGCTGCAAGATGCAGGAAGGGACCTCTATCAGAGAACACGTACTCAAAATGTTTGGGTACCTCTCTTAGTTGGAAACCCTGGGAGCCTACTTGGATTCTGAAATGCAAGCTGATTTCATTCTCCTGTCGCTCCCTAAGTCTTTCAACAACTTTGTCGTGTCTTACCACATAAAAAGGCGACTTCACTAACGCTGGACTGTTAGCTACATTAAAGTCTGCAGAAGACGTGATGAAGAAGGACAGCCCCTCTGCTAGTGCAATGGTTGCACAAGTGAGAGGAAAGCGCGGGCGGAAGCAAGGTTCTCGGAAGGGCCCGACCCAGAACAGAAAGAAGAAGAATCAAGGAGTTGGTTCGTCTTCTAGTGCTTCCACACTAATGACATCGAAAAAGACCGATGTCTGTCACTACTGCAAGAAGCCGGGGCACTGGCGGCGTAACTGCCCGGATTACATGAAGTCTGCTGACAAAGGTAAAGTCCCAGCAGGTATAAAATCTACTTTCATCATTGAAACCAGTTTTCTCATTGGACGAGAAGGAAGTTGGGTTATAGATTCTGGTGCTTCTATTCATGTATGCAGTTCGTTGCATTTGTTTCAGGAAACTAGTAATCTGGAGCATGGAGAGATAGTCATCCAGATGGGATCTGATGCAAGTGTTGTAGCAGTCACCGTCGGGACCTGCAGACTATCATCATCTAGTGGTCGAGTCATAGTACTTAAAGACTGTCTTTATGTACCTGAAGTCAGGAGGAATTTGATATCTGTATCTAAACTTGTTAGACATGGATACTCCTTCCTATTCTGTAATAAATTAATCATAAACCGTTATGATAAATATATTACGGATGGTATTTTGACTTCTGGTGGACTCTATGAATTGTGCTGATGAATGTGTCATGAATGTCACTACCACTAATAATGAAAACCCCACGAGATCCAGGGAGGATGGAAATCATTCGAATATGATTTGGCATCAAAGGCTTGGTCATTTGTCTGTTGATAGGATCAATAGATTGATAAAGGATGTACCTTTAGATTTTCTACAGGTTCAATCTTTACCTACCTGCGAACACTGCATTCGAGGTAAAATGACTAGAACACCTTTCCGTAACAAGGTTACGAGATGTGAAGGTATTCTTGACCTAATACATACTGATGTATGTGGTCCCTTCAGTACCGCGACTAGAAATGGATATCGATATTATTTGACGTTTATTGATGACCATTCACGATATGGGTTTATCTTCCTACTACGTCATAAATCTGAAACCTTTGAAAAGTTCAAAGAGTTTAAGGCTTTGGTTGAGAACCAAACTGATGGGAAGATCAAATGGAATCGATCTGACACAGGTGGTGAGTACCTCTCAGATGAATTCAAGGAATACCTTAAAGAGAAAGGAATTGTCTCCAATATCACTCCTCCTAGAACTCCCCAACTTAATGGTGTTGCTGAAAGACGCAACAGGATCATCATGGACATGGTCCGTTCATTGATGAGCAAAGCACATTTACCTCTTAGTTTCTGGGGATATGCAGTAGAGACTGCAATTTATATCCTAAACAAGATTTCTAGCAAGTCTGTACCCAAGACTCCTCACGAGCTCTGGTATGGTACGAAACCCAGTGTTAAACACTTGAGGGTTTGGGGATGCTTGGTCCATGCGAAGAACGTGGACGCAAGTAAGCTAGAATCTCGCACTCGTGAGTGCTACTTCATTGGATATGTTAAAGGTGGTATTGGATACCAGCTTTATGACCCTGAGACCCAAAAGGTTTTTATCTCTAGAGATGTGAAATTTATGGAGGATGATTTCCTTAAAGGTCAAGACATGAATGAAGTAGAGGAACTCATTGAATCCCCTGAGGATTCTGAGATTCCTGAACAAGAAATTGAAGAGATAAATAAAGATGAAACACCCATACCTCTTCGAAGGAGTTCGAGGATGGTTGCACCACCTGATAGGTATGGATTCCACGTGTCAGGTGAAACTGACAATGATCCTTCTTCATTTGACGAAGCACTCGCGGATCATGACATGGATAGATAGATGCTAGCAATGAAGTTAGAGATTGACTCCATGCATAAGAATGGTGTATGGACACTAGAGGATCCACCTAAAGGGGTAAAACCCATTGGGTGTAAATGGATCTTCAAGAGAAAGAGGGGACCTGATGGGAAAGTAGAGACTTTCAAGGCACGGCTCGTAGCCAAGGGCTACACACAGAGAGAAGGCATCGATTACGATGAGACGTTCTCTCCTGTGGCCATGCTTAAGTCCATCAGGACACTGCTAGCTATAGCTGCATCTCTTGACTACGACATCTGGCAGATGGACGTCAAGACAACTTTCCTCAATGGATACCTCGAGTAGGATATCTATATGGAGCAGCCCCAGGGCTTCATAGTTGAGGATGGAAAAGTATGCAAACTGAAGAAATCCATCCATGGGTTCAAACAAGCTTCTCATAGATGGAACACCAGATTTGACGAAACCATGAAGAGTTATGATTTTGTGCAGAATCCTGATGAGCCTTGTGTATACAAGAAGCTTAGTGGGAGCGCCATCGTGTTCATCGTGCTTTACGTAGATGATATCCTTATCATTGGGAATGATACATGAATGATGAACAGTGTGAAGATTTGGCTATCCCATACCTTCGAGATGAAACATCTTGGAGAAGCTTCTTACATCTTAGGCCTGAAGTTGTTCAGAAACCGAGAAAAGAGAATATTGGGATTACCACAACATGGATACATCAAGAAGATTCTTGAACGATTCCATATGGATAGCTCAAAGAAGGGATTCCTCCCCTTAGGACATGGTATCCATCTGTCCAAAGGGATGGCTCCTCAAAGTGTTGAGGAAAGGAAGGCCATGGCTGGATGCCCTTACACATCAGCTGTAGGAAGCTTGATGTATGCCATGATGTGTACTAGGCCAGACATCTACCATGCAGTGGGAGTGGTAAGTCGTTACCAATCCTGTTATGGAGAGAAACACTGGAATGCAGTAAAGAACATATTCAAATATCTAAGACGGACGCAAGATTACATCTTGGTCTATGGGGATGGTAATATCCAAGTCTTGGGATATACAGATTCAGAATTGCAGTCAGATATTGATGATCGAAAGTCGACATCAGGGTTTGTATTCCTGTTGAACGGTGGTGCTGTGAGCTGGAGAAGCAAGAAGCAGGACACTACGACGGATTCAACAACAGAAGCCGAATACATTGCCTCATCGGATGCTGCAAAGGACGCAGTGTGGTTACGCAAGTTCATCTTCTAGCTTAGCATACTTTCCTCGGATACTCCCATTCCGTTACTCTGTGATAACACTGGAGCCATTGCCCAAGCAAAGGGACCCAAGTACCATCAAAAGAGCAAGCACGTGGAAAGGAAATACCACATCATTCAAAAGATTCAAAAGCGTGGTGATATCATCATCACCAAGGTGGCCTCTACCGACAACATTGCTGATCCTCTCACCAAACCTCTGACACAGAAGCTTTTTGACCAGCATGTAGTGAGTATGGGTTTACGGATTGTACCTGAATGGTTCTGAGGGCTAGTGGGAGATTGTTAGACATGTGAGCCCTGGGCGAACCATTATTACAATAAATGTTATTGTAATATTTATGTTTATCAATAAAAGTTATTGATGTTTCACTCCCTTTCTGAAATTAAATGAATGAATGCACTATAAGGTCCCTCTGTACAATTAGGGTTATGTACCATGGCCATCTTGATGATCATATAGCTGTTGATTCATTAAATGAATCAGAGATGCCGGTGTTTGGATGAATATCTAAGCAGTTAGATAGAGGACTCATCAAGCACCGTCAAATGATAATTAAGAGATGATCTCCTGCCTGAGTAGGAGATGGAAATCCTTTCTCACATAGGCTGATATCTGACCGACCTCTTGATGCAGGACCTCTGCATGGGAATAGTGATTCGGAGGTGTCATATTAGTTAGGTCAATGGGTTGACTTAACGAGATCGAGATAACCTAAGTCCTATGTTGAATGCTGTCACAGCATAGGCACACATCCTTTGACCAGAGACAGATGTATTGCTATATGTCTGAGTATGTTCATTTGGAAGACCGATAGGTTGATGGCCTAACCAAGGTCTATACACCGGCGAGCTGGTGTGCATATAAGGGCATATGAGCAATACGATCTCTCAAAGGGATCATACAGGTTCACTTATGAATCGGAAGACATGAGCTCACTCATGAGGTATTGGGACCGATCAAATTCCATGCATGGTCGTCGTGCTTTGGAAGCATGACATGAATTTGAAGGTATGATATATGCTTTGGGAAAGCATATGATCGATACCAACTCCCAATAACCAAGATTGAGAAACTTAGTGATCAAACCCTGAAGAAGACCGTGTAAATTGATTTTGATCTTCGAGTTGACTATGGGTCTTCCAGTATGCAGGATGTACATGTATTGGGAATACCTGAGGGTGATGTGATCATAAACGATTGTATATCCATGACGCTTCCATTCCGAGGGAGTGATGAAACAGGTCTGGATTTTAGTGACTCCTTTCAGTAGAGAAGCAATCTGATCTTAGTCCAAGTGTTGGACATTGGTCTGAATGAGATTTAGATGCAATGAGAAGATTAGATTTGCGGTCTTGATTTAATCAAGCATCTATGAGAGGTTCGTAAGATCTGGATTTGAGATAAGATCTCAACATCCAAGTCACTATACGTGGAACAATACAATCGCCCTGTCCTTATCTCCAAGAATCCGCGGAGAAAGCACATTATTCTTGAAGGGGTTCAAGAATAATTCATTTGACGAACTTCATATCCAAGCAAGAAGGATTTGATGATTAAATGAGATTTAATTATCAAGCATAATATGAATGAGCTTCGTATTGTGAGAATTATTATCCAAGATAATTAAATGAGATTTAATTATCAAGGATTAGAGAATGTGGATAATACTATCCATAATATTTGTGCATTATAAATATGATTTATAATTACATATATTGAAGAGAGAGAATTTATGCAAATAGCATTTGTTAATTAATAATGTGGATGGGATTCACATTAATTACTTGGAAATGTAATTTACAAATTAGTTTGGGTTGTGAATATGATTTATATATTTTCAATGGCATGATTGAAATATTCACAAATTAATTTGAAATTAATTTTTGGATAATTTTGTGATAATGTTTGTTACAAAATAGATTAGGAAATAATAAAAAGAATAAAAGGGAAATAAAAATCACCACAAAAAAGGTGGCGTCACCTATAGGTGACGCCCCCTAAATTTGTGGGTGATTTAGTTGTCACCTTTTTTATTTTATGTTATTATCTCTTGATAAATTAATTTATGTTAAATTAAATTGTGTTGATAATGTTGCAACACATATTTAATTTAAGTATAAATTAATATTGTTGGTTTAGCCAATAAAAATCATAGCCATTGATTATTACATAGAGTCCCATGGCCGTTGGATCTATGTGTCCCATGGATTGAGATCCATTGGATCCTAAACTAATATAAAAGGAGGACTAGCCTAGCCTTTCCTGGTACATTATTAAGAGTTGTAGAAGCCTACTACTCTCTCTCTCTCATTCTCGCCCTCTCTCTTTCTCTTCTCCATCAAGTGGCCGTCCACTTTGTGTTGAGAAGGAGAGACTCTCGCCTTCGTCTTCGATGACTCGGGGATCTCCTTCTTCTTTGGGGTTGCTTGCTCTAAAGGAAGACGACGGATTTCGTGTGACGAAATCAGGGGATTTATTCCTTGGATCTTCATCGAGGATTGTTGGAGGAATACGACTCATCGTCGTGCCCGCAAATGCGTTCTTCGTGGATCGAACTTAAGACAAGAGGATCTCTTGTTTGGGATCTCACGATTACAACCACGCTCCAAGAGGTATTTATTATACTTTGTGGTTTGATGAAACGATCCGAGAAGTGTTCTCGTGATCATGTGATTTCATCTTAGATTTAAAAATTTTAATTTCCGTCGCATCTAGCGACTAAAGCGACTAGTTGCACCGATTGCATACGATGCGATCGACACGCTTCCGTGATGCGCTTAAGGATTCTCAATATCCTTCAAGAAGAGAGAGCTTATGTTGTTTGTTCTTGTTGTAAAACCTAGAGAGCATGTAGTGCCTCTCTTTATATAGGGTTTGGGAGTCTTATGGATCTCAATCCATGGGACACACAAAATCAATGGATGAGATTGATTTGTGTTTCTTCTAATTGTCAAGATTGTTGTTGGTAAAACACAACAACAAATAATTTAATTTGAATTAAATATATTTGATAAATCAAATACAATTCAATCCCAATTTAAATCAAGCAAATATGGAGACAATTGCATGGAGATTACATCTCCCCATGGAGATTGGTAGGACGGCTACCAATTTCCATATTGGAGATGGTAGCCGTCCACCATATTCCATGGTGAAGGTAATCTCATGCAATCTCATGAGATTGCATTAGTACATGAAAATCTCCAAGATATTTACAGCAACTTTTGTTGTGAATTATTCTACAAAAAAATTCACAATTAATTTTGAGAATATTGCAATCTTGCCATTAAAAAATTGTAAATCACATTCACAACCCAACACAAAAGTAATCTATATTTTCAATTAATTATACAATGTGAATCCAATTCACACCAATAATTAATCAACAAATATAAATCATAATAAACTCTCTATAATACATTATAAGCCACATTTATAATATATTATGAATAATTAGACATTGTTATCCATATTATTCATATCCATAATAATTAAATCATATTTAATTATATTGGATCATTATTCAAATACATCCATTAATGTGAATCAAATTCACATTATTTAATATAATTAAATCACATTTAATTATCCATTTATCAATGCTTAAATATAATTCAACTATGGAATCATTCTTGAACCCTTTCAAGAATAATGCGCTTTCTCTGCAGATACTTGGAGATAAGGACAGAGTGATTGTATTATTCCACGTATAGTGACTTGGATGTTGAGATCTCATCTCAAATCCAGATCTCACGAACCTCTCATAGATGCTTGATTAAATCAAGACTGCAAATCTAATCTTCTCATTGAATATGAATCTCATAAAGATCAATGTCCAACACTACTGAGTGGAGTCACTAAAATCCAAACCTGTTTCATCACTCCCTCGGAATGGAAGCGTCATGGTTACACAATCGTTTATGATCAAATCACCCTCTGGTATTCCTAATACCTGTACATCCTACATACTGGAAGACCTATGATCAACCAGAAGATATAGACCAATTTTACACTGTCATCTTCAGGGTTTGATTACCAAATTTCTCAATCTTGGTCATTGGGAATCGTTATCGATCATATGCTTTCCCAAATAATATATCATACCTACAAATTCTTGTCATGCTTTTAAAGCACGACGACCATGCATGGAATTTGATCGGTCCCAATACCTCATGAGTGAGCTCATGTCTTCCGGTTTACAAGTGAACCTTTATGATCCCTTTGAGAGATCGTATTACTCATATGCCCTTACATGCACACCAGCTCACCGGTGTATAGACCATGTTTAGGTCATCAACCTATTGGTCTGCCAAATGTACACAATCGGACATATAGTAACACATCTGTCTCCGATAAGAGGATGTGTGCCTATATTGTGACAATACTCAATATAGGACTTAGGTTATCTCGATCTCCTTAACACATCCAGCCATGGCCTTCTTTTCCTCAACACTTTGAGGAGCCATCCCTTTATACAGATGGATACCATGTCTTAAGGGGAGGAATCCTTTATTGGAACTATCCATATGGAATCGTTCAAGAATCTTCTTAATATACCCATGTTGTGATAATCCCAATATCCTCTTTTCTCGGTTTCTAAACAACTTCAGACCTAAGATGAAAGAGGCTTCTCCAAGATCTTTCATCTCGAAGGTATGAGATAGACAAACCTTCACACTGGCCATCATCCTTGTATCATTCCCAATGATAAGGATGCCATCTATGTAAAGCATGATGAACACAATGGCGCTCCCACTAAGCTTCTTGTACACACAAGGTTCATCAGGATTCTGTAAAAAATCATAACTCTTTATGGTTTTATCAAATCTGATGTTCCAACTACGAGAAGCTTGTTTGAGCCTATAGATGGATTTCTTCAACTTGCATACTTTACCATCCTCAACTATGAAGCCCTGGGGCTGCTTCATATAGATATCCTCTTCGAGATATCCATTGAGGAAAGCTGTCTTGACGTCCATCTGCCAGATGTTGTAGTCCAAAGATGAAGCTATAGCTAGGAATGTCCTGATGGACTTAAGTATAACCACAAGAGATAACGTCTCATCGTAGTCGATGCCTTCTCTCTGTGTGTAGCGCTTGGCTACGAGCCGTGCTTTGAAAGTCTCTACTTTCCCATCAGGTCCGCTTTTTCTCTTGAAGATCCATTTACACCCAATGGGCTTAACTCCTTTAGGTGGATCCTCTAGGGTCCATACACCATTCTTATGCATGGAGTCAATCTCTGACTTCATTGCTAGCATCCATCTATCCATGTCATGATCTGCGAGTGCTTCATTGAATGAAGCAAGATCATTGTCAGTTTCACCTGACACATGGAATCCATACCTTTCAGGTGATACAACCACCCTCGAACTCCTTCGAAGAGGTATGGGTGTTTCATCTTTATTTATCTCTTTAATTTCTGGTTCAAGAAGCTCAGAATCCTCAAGGGATTCAATGAGTTCCTATACTTCATTTCTATCTTGACCTTTAAGGAAATCATCCTCCAGAAATTTCACAACTCTAGAGATAAAAGCCTTTTGGATTTTAGGATCATAAAGTTGATATCCAATACCATCTTTAACATACCCAATTAAGTAGCACTCACGAGAGCGATATTCTATCTTAGTTGCATCCACATTCTTCGCATGGACCAAGCAACCCCAAACCCTCAAGTGATTAACACCGGGTTTGTTTCCATACCGGAGCTCGTGAGGAGTCTTGGGTATTAGATTTGCTGGGAATCTTATTCAGGATATATATTGCAGTCTCTACTGCATATCCCCAGAAACTAAGAGGTAAATGTGCTTTGCTCATCATTGAACGGACCATATCCATGATGGTCCTGTTGCATCTTTCAGAAACACCATTAAGTTGGGAGGTTCCAGGAGGAGTGAGATTGGAGAGAATTCCTTTCTATTTAAGGTATCCCTTGAATCATCTAAGAGGTACTCGTCACCTCGGTCAGATAGAATCCGTTTAATCTTGTTATCGGTTTGGTTCTCAACCAAAGCCTTAAACTCTTTGAAATTTTCAAAGGCTTCATATTTATGACGTAGTAGGAAGATAAACCCGTATCGTGAATGGTCATCAATAAATGTCAAATCATATCGATATCCATTTCGAGTCGCGGTACTGAAGGGACCACATACATCGGTATGTACTAGGTCAAGAATACCTTCGCATCTTGTAACCTTGTTACGGAAAGGCGTTATAGTCATTTTACCTCGAATGCAATGTTCGTAGGTAGGCAAAGATTGAACATGTAGAAAATCTAAAGGTCCATCCTTTATCAATCTATTGATCCTATCAACAAATAAGTGAGCAAGCCTTTGATGCCAAATCATATTCGAATGATTTCCATCCTCCATGGATCTTTTAAGGTTTTCATTATTAGTGGTAGTAGCATTCATGACACATTCATCAATGTACAATTCTAGAGTCCACCAGAAGTCAAAATACCATTCGTAATATATTTATCATAACAATTTATGATTAAATTATTACAGAAAAGGAATGAATATCCATTTCTAACAAGCTTAGATACAGATATCAAATTCCTTCTGACTTCAGGTACATAAAGACACTCTTTAAGTACTATGACTCGACCACTAGATAATGATAGTCTGCAGGTTCCGACGGTGACTGCTGCAATACTTGCATCAGATCCCATCTGGATGACTATCTCACCATGCTCCAGATTCCTAGTTTCCTGAAACAAATGCAACGAATTGCATACATGAACAGAATCACCAGAATCTACAACCCAACTTCCTTCTCGTCCAACGAGAAAACTGGTTTCAATGATGAAAGTATTTCATACCTGCTGGGGCTTTACCTTTGTCGACCGACTTCAGGTATTTCGGGTAATTACGCCTCCAGTGCCCCGGCTTCTTGAAGTGGTGACAAATGTCGGTTTTCTTCGATGCTATCAACGTGGATGTACTGGTAGATGAGCCAACTCCTTGACTCTTCTTATTTCTCTTCTGGGGCCGACCCTTCCGAGAACCTTACTTCCGACCGTGCTTTTCTTTCACTTGCGCAACCATTGCACTAGCAGAGGGGTCGTCCTTCCTCATTACGTCTTCTGCAGACTTTAACGTAGCTAACAACCCAACGTTAGTAAAATCACCTTTGCTCATGTGATATGACACAACAAAGTTGTTGAAAGACTTAGGGAGCGACAACAGAATGAAATCAGCATGCATGTCAGAATCCATGTAGACTCCTAGTGTTTCCAAATCAGAGAGGAACCCAAACACTTTGAGTACGTGTTCTCTGACAGAGGTCCCTTCCTGCATCTTGCAGCGAATAAGCTCTTTCATCACATTATAATACTGTGTGCGGTTTATGTCACCGAACATTTCTTTCAGATTCAGCATGATTTCTTGGCAATGGTTCATTTCCACGTGCTGTTTCTGAAGCACATTGGATAATGAGCCAAGAATGTAACATCTTGCCAAGTTATGATCCTCATTATATTTTTCATTAAAAGACTTATCTTTCGGAGTCCTTGGGTCTACAATCTTGTCCTTGGAAAGCACATATGAGATGCGCTCTGCAGAAAGGACAAGATTCAAATTTTGGATCCAATCCGAATAATTCGGTCAGGTCAACTGATTGACCTCCATGAGCCTGCTCAAAGGGTTCATGGAATTCATTTTCTGAAATTAAGAATGTACCATATTAGAACATATAAATAATTATATATTCATTTTTAAAATATTTGATTAAGGTATTTTAAATCAAATTAGTCTTGCTCTATCAACTTTGAAAGTTTATTCCCTTATTATCTTTCAAAGCAAGAGATATACTTACCGCTATATCTCAAGCAAGAAGTGGGATCTTCTCTTTATCTTTGTCACATCCCAATATTATGAGAACCTGTAACTCGAATAAAGAGAAGCGGCAACACATTCCGCCTTGCAAGTCCAACTTGCATTTCCCAATTCGGTCTTTAACACCCGAGCCCATCACCCCTAAGGCGATGTTGACCTAGTGTTAATTGAACCAACCGTCAACAGAATTAATGCTAATAATATGAGGACCCGATATTGGGGTCACTACGCATACGGCCTTACTCTTTCGAGAAGCAAAGAGCACGATACAGATGCACTTGTATACAGGAGCTATCACTTCGGACAGGCGTCTCCTACATACAATCCCTGGCGATGGAACTCTTCACCTTGACAGGAGACCATGAATGTCACTTATGTGATCCTCCACCTCTTATTCAAATTCAATAATTAATTATCATGAATCATATTCATATAATTAATTCTTCCAAGGGAAATACACATCTATTCATAATAGAGTGTTTCAATTGGATATGATCAATTTAATCATATTAAATTAATTATCTATCCAATCTTAATCAGCAAACTTGATTATTACTTGAATAGAAGGTATAATATCAAAGTACGTATTATTCGAATTTTAATAATTAGAAAAATACAACTTGATTTCTTCGACATTATCGAGTCCCTACCCTCTGTCATGGTCAATACTGACGGGAGTGAGGCAGACCACAACTAGTGCAACCTGCTACCCCAACGCTCCCCGACTAGACACCATATCCACATCAGGAAAGGATAGTGCCAAATATATCATTGTGTACTTTGAGATGCTCATCAGTTTTTCAACTAAATTATACCATATAGTAATAATCAAAACCATTTTGATTATAAGGAAATTTGCTAAACAAATTCCCGATCCTATTCAAGCAAGTTTGTTTGTTGATTGTGTAACCAATTATGATCTAGATCTCATCTAATCAATTCTTTGGTTGAGGCCATGTCAATTAAGGCAATAATTATCACTAAATATTTCTCAAAATATTTTCCGTAATTATTCCAGGAAATTAACAATCAATTTCACTAATTGACTATCACATGCTTCTTGATTAGAAATGTAATTTCAGCAGTGACCCCTACTTACTAAAATTTACATAACTCAATCAAATTAAATCCAAATTACGCAAAATCAGTTTCCAAAGATTTTTAATTTGATTTAAAATAGAACCAAGGTGATTAGCACGAATTTTAAGGCATTTCAAAACAGTAATTAACTCATTAATTATGTTAAGATTCGCAATCCCCGAAACTGTGGATACATGTTCATTCAAATGATCATATCTCGAGCATCGGAATCCAAATTAGGTAAACTCAGATCCTACGATTTCCTTATTTAATGGGAAACAAAATCCAAGTGAATATTTTGTGTTTAAACATTTCAAATAGTGCCGAATTTACTCACTAAACAGAGTTTTGAAAAATTGAATTGCGACAAATATTTTCGCAACCCTAACGAACCCAAGTCATCCTAGGTTTACGGATCGTATCCAAAACCTTCCAACCCGGCTATGATACCACTTGAGGGATATGGAATAATCCTTAAGCGCATCGCGGAAACATGAGCATCGTATCAAATACGACGAAGAATGACTAGTCGAACTAGTTGTTCTATGCAGCGAAATTTAAAAATTTTCATGTGATAAAACCACATGATCCAAAGAACGATTATCGGATTGTTTCATCTAAACCACATAAAGTATGTAGAAATACCTCTTGAAGCATGGTTGATCGAGTCTCTACGAAAAGAGACCTCCTATCTCAAGTCCGATCTTCGGGGAAGATGCTTTGCGAGCGTGGGGATGAACCACGTGATCCTCGCAATCAAGATGTTGAATCCAAGCGTGGAACTCGTGATCTCGTTGCATGAGATCAAACGCCTATTTCGTGAGCGAAGCACACCAAAGAAATGGATAACCGAGAGTCGTCGAGGCGACATCACAACAGCGAGTCGACGAGGAAGATGTCTTATTCTTCTCTTTGGGTGGACGACCACCAATATAAGAGAGAGGAAGGGAGGACGTGTGAAATGAGAGGAGAGAGCTTATGTTGTTTGTTCTTGTTGTAAACCCTAGAGAGAATGGAGTGCCTCTCTTTATATAGGGTTTGGGAGTCCTATGGATCTCAATCCATGGGACACACAAAGTCAATGGATGAGATTGATTTGTGTTTCTTTCAATGGTCAAGACTGTTATTGGTAAAACACAATAACAAATAATTTAATTTGAATTAAATATATTTGATAAATCAAATACAATTCAATCCCAAATTAAATCAAACAAATATGGAGACAATTGCATGGAGATTACATCTCCCTATGGAGATTGGTAGGACGACTACCAATTTCCATATTGGAGATGGTAGCCGTCCACCATATTCCATGGTGGAGGCAATATCATGCAATCTCATGAGATTGCATTACTCCATGAAAATCTCCAAGATATTTACAACAACTTTTGTTGTAAATTATACTACAAAAATAATTCACAATTAATTTTGAGAATATTGCAATCTGCCATTAAAAATTGTGAATCACATTCACAACCCAAAACAAAAGGTAATCTACATTTTCAATTAATTATACAATGTGAATCCAACTCACACCAATAATTAATCAACAGATATAAATCATAATAAGATCTCTATAATACATTATAAATCACATTTATAATATATTATGAATAATTGGATATTGCTATCTACATTATTCCTATCCATAATAATTAAATCATATTTAATTATATTGGATCATTATTCACATACATCCATTAATGTGAATCAAATTCACATTATTCAATATAATAAAATAACATTTAATTATCCATTTCTCAATGCTTAGATATAATTCAACTATGGAATTATTCTTGAACCCTTTCAAGAATAATGCGCTTTCTCCACAGATACATGGAGATAAGGACAAGGCGATTGTATTGTTCCACATATAGTGACTTGAATGTTGAGATCTCATCTCAAATCCAGATCTCACAGACCTCTCATAGATGCTTGATTAAATCAAGACCACAAATCTAATCTTCTCATTGAATCTGAATCTCATTTAGATCAATGTCCAACACTTGGATTATGATCAGATTACTTCTCTATTGAGAGGAGTCACTAAAATCCAAACCTATTTCATCACTCCTTCGGAATGGAGGTGTCATGGTTGTACAATCGTTTATGATCAAATCACCCTCAGGTATTCCTAACACATGTACATCCTACATACTAGAAGACCTATGATCAACCTGAAGATATAGATCAAATTTACACTGTCATCTTTAGGGTTTGATCATCAAGTTTCTCAATTTTGGTCATTATCGATAATAATATTTCCTAAAGCATGTATCATACCTTCAAATTCTTGTCATGCTTCCAAAGCACGACGACCATGCATGGAATTTAATCGGTCCCAATACGTCATGAGCGAGCTCATGTCTTCCGGTTCACAAGTGAACCTGTATGATCCCTTTGAGAGATCATATTACTCATATGCCCTTACATGCACACCGGCTCGCCGGTGTATAGACCTTGTTTAGGTCATCAACCTATTGGTCTGCCAAATGTACACACTCAGACATATAGTAACACATCTATCTCTGGTCAGAGGATGTGTGTCTATATTGTGACAGTATTCAATATAGGACTTAGGTTATCTCGATCTCGTTAAGTCAACCCTTTGGCCTAACTAATCTGACACCTCCGAATCACTATTCCGATGTAGAGGACCTGTATCAAGAGGTTGGTCAGATATCAGCCTTAATGAGAAAGGATTGCCATCTCCTACTCAGGCTAGAGATCATCACTTAATAATTATTTGACGGTGCTTGATGAGTCCTCTATCTAACTCCTTAGATATTCATCCAAGTACCAACCTTTATGATTCAATTAATGAATCGACATCTGTATGATCATCAAGACAACCATGGTACATAACCCTAATTGCATAGAGGGATCTCAGCCCAGAGCGAACCATTCCTATAATAAATGGTATTGTAATGTTTGATATATCTATAAAAGTTATTGTTTTATTTCACTCCATGTCTAAAATTAAGTGAATGAATGCACTATAAGGTCCCTTTATACAAATAGGGTTATGTACCATGGCTGTCTTGACATCATAAAGTTGTTGATTCAATTGACAATTGTTGAATCATAGAGGCTGGTGCTTGGATGAAAATCTAAAGAGTTAGATTGATGACACATCAAGCACCGTCAAATGATTGTCAACATGTGATATCCAGCCTGAGTGGGAGATGGCAATCCTACCTCTAAAGGTTGATATCTGACCGACCTCTTAATGCAGGTCCTCTGCATGGGAATAGAGATTCAGAGGTGTCACATAAGTTAGGTCAAAGAGTTGACTTAACGAGATCGAGATAAATAAAGACCTATGTCGTATGTTGTCACGATGTAGGCATGCATCCCCTGACGTGAGATAGATGTGTTGCTATATGTCTGAGTATGTACATTTGACAGACTAATAGGTTGATGGCCTAATCAAGGTCTATATATTGGTGATTTGGTGTGCATGCAAGGGCATATGAGTGATACGATCTCTCAAAGGGATCATTCAGGTTCACTATCGAACCAGAAGACATGAGATCACTCATGAGGTATTGGGATATATTAAATTCCAAGCATGGTCGTCTTGCTTTGGAAGCTTGACAGAATTTATAGGTATGATATATGTTTTTGGAAAGCATATGATCAATACCAAGTCCCAATGACTAAATGAGAACATTAATGATAAAACCTTGAAGAAGACAGTTTAAAATGATCTTAGACTTCAGGTTTATTCTAGGTCTTCCAGTATGATGTGATCATAAACAATTGTATAACCATGACGCTTCCATTCCGAGGGAGTGATGAAACATGTCCGGATTTTAGTGACTCCTCTCAGTAGAAAGAAGTAATCTAATCTTGGTCCAAGGGTTGGACATTGGTCTGAATGAGATTCAGATGCAATGAAAAGATTAGATTTATGGAATTGATTTCATCAAGCATCTATGAGAGGTCCCTGAGATCTGGATTTGAGATATGATCTCAATATCCAAGTCACTATACATGGAACATACAATCACCCTGTCTTTATCTCCAAGTATCTACGGAGAAAGCGCACTATTCTTGAAGGAGTTCAAGAATAATTCCTTTGATGGATTATGTATCCAAGCAATAGGATATTGATAATTAAATGAGATTTAATTATCAAGAATAATATGAATGAGATTCATATTATGAGAATGATTATCCAAGATAATTAAATGAATTTAATATCAAGGACATGCAGAATGTGGATAGTATTATCCATTCTATCCATAATTTCAATATATATTATAAATATAATTTATACTATATTGGAGAGAGCTCATTTGTAAATAATATTTACTAATTGTTTGTTGATGTGAATTAGATTCATATTGGGCAATTAATTGGAAGTATAATTTATATTTTGTTTTAGGTTGTGAATGTGATTCACATTTTTTTAGTGGCATGATTGAAATATTCACTAATTAATTTGGAATTAATTTAGTGAATATATTTGCAATAAATGTTGTTGCAAATAATTAAAAGATAATGAGATTTTAGCTCATAAAATAAATAAGATAAAATTCACCTAATAAAGAGGCGATGTCACCCTTGAATTGTTCAAGGGTGACTAGCCCCCTTTTTAGGAGGTGATTATTATCCTATTTATTATCTTTTGTTGATTAATTTTATTAACTTAAATTATTTTGATGATAATGCAACATATATTTAATTTAATATAAATTAATAGTTGTTGCTTTATTAAACAACGGTGATCATGGCGTTGATTAAAAACACAAATCAATCTAACCGTTGATTTTGTGTATCCCATGGATTGTGATCCATGGACTCCCAAACTACTATATAAGAAGGGGCAACCCTAGCCCTTCTTTAAACGCATCTAGTTTCTCTCTCTCCTTCCCTCATTATCACTCCCCATCTCTCTCGCTAAGCGTGGTCGTCCATTCTGAGTCTTGAGAGAATTGTAGTTGTTCCTACGCCGTCGTGCTGTCGCCTCGATTGCTTGTGGATCTCCGTCTTCCTTGGTACTTCTAGCACAAGTATAAGACATCGGATTTCATTTGACGAAATCAGAATATTCATTGCTTGGATCTTCATCTTGGGTTGTGGGAAGCACACGTCTCATCATCGCACCCGCAAGTGTCGTCTTCATGGATCGAACTTGAGTCAGGAGGATCTCTTACTTTAGAGATCAAGTGATCACAAGTATTTCTAATACTTTGTGGTTAGATGAAATGATCCAATAAATGTTCTTAATTCATGTGATTTCATCATATTATTTAATTTTTTAAATTCCGCTGCACCAGCAACTAGTGCGACTAGTCGCTGCGATCGCATTAGATGCGATCATCACACTTTCGTGATGCGCTTAAGGATTTCCCATATCCTTCAAGTGGTATCAGAGCCAGGTTGTCGAAGGTTTTGGATGAGATCCATGAACCTACGAAGATTTGGGCTCGTTGGGGTTCGTGAAATTTTTTGTCGCATTTCAATTTTCGCAGCCATATTTTGTGATATTTTTTAAGCCCTGTTTAAAGTTTTTAAATATAAATTTATCACATGAATTATGTTCCACATTAAACAAAATGTGGAATTTGATTTTGCGTAATTTGGATTTCGTTTGCTAAAGATATGATCGTTTTAATGATCATATGTCCATTATTTCGGGGATGGTAGTTAGTGATGTAATTAAGATGTTAATTACGGTTTTAAAATGTCTGGAAATACATGTTAATCATATGTTTTGGTTTTAAATCAAATTATCAAAATCTGGAAATTTATTTTGCTTAATTTAAATGAAAGAGATATGCTAATTTTAATAGGTGATGGTCATTGCTGAAAATTACATACTCAACCATGAACCTTATGATTGTCATTTAAGAATCTTGTGAAATTAATGGTTAATTTCCTAGAATAATTATGGATAATATTTGGGAAATATTATAACAATATTTGTTCCCTTAAATGGCATTGCCTCAACCAATGAATGATTAGATTAGATCTAGTTCACCAATTGGTTACTTGATATACTTTCATCAAACTTGTCACTTGAATAGATTTTGGGAATTTGTCTAGAAAATTTCCTTATAATCAAAATGGTTTTGATTATTACTATATGGTATAATTTCGGTTGAAAACCCAATGATCGTCTCAAGTACAAAGTGACTGGTTCGGCATTATTTTTTCCCGAGGCGGATATGGTGCTTGTCAGGGAGCGTTGGGGTAGCAAGTTGCACTGTGTGTGGTTTGTCCCACTCCCGTCGGTATTGGCCATGACAACGGGTAGGGAATGAATGATGCTTGAGAGATCATGATGTATTTTTCTAATTATTAAAATTTGAATAATACGTACTTTGAGATAATACCACTATTCAAGTAACAATCAAGTTTGGTGATTGAATTGGATTGATAATTGATTAAATGATATTAAATTAATTATATCCAATTAAAACACTCTACTACGAATAGATGTGTATTTCCCTTGGAAGAATTAATTACATGAATGTGATTCATGATAATTAATTATTGAATTTGAATAAGAGGTGGAGGATCACATAAATGACATCCATGGTCTCCCGTCAAGGCGAAGAGTTCCGTCACTCGGGATTGTATGTAGGAGACGCATGTCCGTAGTGACAGCTCTTGCATGCAAGCGCATACGGATCGGGCTCTTTTCTTCTATAAAGAGTAAGGTCGTATGCGTAGTGACCCCAGTATCGATTCCTCGTATTATTGGGGTGATATTGGATTGCGCATAGCGAGTACTATTCATGTTGATGGTTGGTTCAATTAGCAATGAGTCAACATCACCTTAGGAGTGGTGGGCTCGGGTGTTAAAGATCGAATTGGGAAATGTAAGTTGGACTTGCAAGGTAGAATGAGTTCCCGCTTCTTTTTATCTAAGTTACAGTTTCTCATATTATTGGAATTTAACAAGGATAAGAAAGGAGATCCCAGATCTTGACGGAGATATAACAGTAAGTATATCTCTTACTTTGAGAGTGATTAAGGGAATGAACTTTCAAAGTCGACAAGGCTATACTAATTTGATTAAAAATCCCTTAATCAAAGAATTTAATTTGTATATATATTTCTTTATAAGTTTTAATATAGTGCATTCTTAATTTTAGACAATGAAGTCCATGAATCCTCTCAGTAGGCCTCTGGAGGTCAACTAGTTGACCGGACCAAATTATTCAGATTGGATTCGTAATTTGGAACTTGTACTCTTGACTGAGCGCATAAGTTATGTACTCGCAGAGGACAAGCATGAAAGCCCTAAGACGAAGGAAGAAAAGCAATACAATGACAAGTGTGATAAAGATCAGGTCTTGGCTAGATGCTACATCCTGGATCCACTCACCAATGTTCTTCAGAAGCAACATGTGGAGATGAGCATGTTATCCATGTGAACCCGAGGCGAACCATTCTTACAATAAATGTTAATTGTAATATATATGATTGATCAATAAAAGTTATTGATTCTTTCACTCCCTTTCTGAGATCAAATGAACACTCCCACTGCATTGCAGGTATTTGGACTAGTACACATCATGGTGTACATTAAGCTTCCTATAACAGATGCATATGGGCATCTAGCCATATCTTTCTTTTCCTTAACATTTTGAGGAGCCATCCTTTTAGATATGTGGATACCATGTCTTAAGGGGAGGAAACATTTCTTGAAACTATCCATATGGAAATGTTCAAGAATTTTCTTAATGTACCCATGTTGTGATAATCCCAATATCCTCTTTTCTTAGTTTTTGAACAACTTCAGACTCTAGATGTAAGAGGCTTCTCCAAGATCTATCATCTCGAAGGTATGGGATAGCCAAATCTTAACACTGGTCATCATTCATGTATCATTACCAATGATAAGGATGGCATATATGTAAAACACAATGAACACAATGGCACTCACAATAAGCTTCTTGCACACACACGGTTCATCAGGATTCTGTGAAAAATCATAATCTTTATGGTTTCGTCAAATCTGATGTTCCAACTACGAGAAGCATATTTGAGCCCGTAGATGGATTTCTTCAGCTTGCATACTTTTCCTTCCTCGATTATGAAGTCTGAGGGTTGCTCCATATAGATATCCTCCTCGAGGTATCCATAGAGGAAAGATGTTTTGACATCCATCTGCCAGATGTCTTAGTCAAGAGATGCATCTATAGATAGCAATCCCCTGATGGACTTAAGCATAGCCACATGAGAGAACGTCTCATCGTAGTCGACGCCTTCTCTTTGTGTGTATCCATTGGATAAGAGCAGTGCCTTGAAAGTCTATACTTTCCCATCAGGTCCTCTCCTTCTCTTGAAGATCCATTTACACCCAATGAGTTTTACCCTCATTAGGTGGATCCTCTAGGGTCTATACACCATTCCTATGCATGGAGACAATTTCTGACTTCATTGCTAGCATCCCTCTATCCATGTCATGATCCGCGAGTGCTTCATCAATGAAGCTAGATCATTGTCAAATTCACCTGACATAGGGAATTTGTACCTTTCAGGTAGTGCAACCACCCTCGAACTAATTATAAGAGGTACATGTGTTTCATCTTTATTTATATCCTCACTTTCTGGTTCAGGAAGCTCAAAATCCTCAGGGGATTCAATGAGTTCCTATACTTAATTTTTGTTTTGATTTTTAAGGAAGTCATTCTCTAGAAATTTCACATCTCTAGAGATAAAAACTTTTTGGGTTTCATGGTCGTAAAGCTGGTATCTGATACCATCCTTAACATACTGATGAATCTTCGATTCATTACATTATTGAGTCATTATCACACTAGTCCACAAACTTAAACACATATTTTATGCCATGAAATAAATCAAGGGAAGTGCATTATCTGTATCATGTATTAGATATTTCATAACTCTCGTAAGCAACATATATTAACCCTTACTCTCTCTTCCAGCATCTACCAATAGTTTTAAGATGTAATGATTTTCAAATTAATTATCTTACATTCCTTCTTTTTTCTAGATGATTATTTATATTATTAGAAATCTCCTTTGTGCTCCTTACCCTCAAGTACTTTTTAGCATTACCTTGAAGCTTGACTCTTAATTAATATCTTAGCAATTATTATATGGTGAACTTGCACCATGAGCTCAAATTAATTGGAATAGCTAACGTTATCAAAAAAATGGTGGCACCATATTTTTATTGTTATTTTAATAATGATATAAAAAATGGAAATGATGAAAGGGGGAAACATTAGTGGGGAATTAGAAAAGGGGCAACTAATGGATTAATGTGAAAAGGCATGAGATGCCTTGATGAAGAGATGCCAATATAAAGAGGTGCTAAATCAGTTGTTGCTATTATGAATAGGTGCAATGCCAATATGAAGAGGTGCCAAGTTAGTTGGTGCTTATATCAAGAGGTGCAATACCAATATGAAGAGGTGCTTACGTTAAAATTGAGAAGATGCATCCCTTGGTGGGAATGACTACACAAATGTGTATAAAAGGGAGGGGAGACAAAGGGGAAGGATCGAACAATTGGTATCCAACACTTCTCCCATTCTTAGCCTCTAGCTTTTCCTCTCATCATAGTCACCCCATCTATTCTTATAATCCATCTTAATTGTTGACGAGAGAATCGAAGTGGTTTCGTCAACTTGTGCATTCGGCCCCCAGTGAATCCAACTCCTAAGGCTCCACCCCGAGTGTCGCTAAAAATCATCCAACACCATAGACATTCGCCAACCATCATTTCCTCGGACCCTCTGTGAATCCGACTCCAGAGGCTTCCTCATGAGCCATCGACCATCATATTTTATCTCGTTATTACTTTATATTTTATATCTATCTTATTTTGTTATCTTCTCTTTCATGCAGTTATTCATCAAGACTATCGCAATGATCCATATCTAACAGTGATTATTCTCAAGTTTGGAGAACTGGGACATGACACGAGGTTCGAGCTTGATTTGTGGTTGTGATCACATCCAACTCGCCTCACCAAGATATCCAATTTCACGAAGAATTAACGCGTACAGTCTAAATGGAGGTTGCCGCATAGAAGAGGAGTGATCATCACTTGCTGACCTACACTGTTGTCTTTTCCCACTTTCATTTCAATTTTTGTTATTCAAATAATTTGCAATAAAGTCATCAATTTATAAAAGTATTTTTACTTGCTAAATAAATTGCAGAATCTTCCTGTCCCTATGGATTCGACCCTGACTTACCCTATACTTTGCCTTGTGCATAATATAGCTAAGTCCGGTAATTTATTTGTTCGAAGTATATTTTTGTGGGTTTGCAACAACTATCTGATGTAAAAATTGGTTACGTAAACCCTCGAAAATATGCCTCAACACATACCCAATGAAGTAGCACTCATGAGTGAGAGATTCTAGCTTACTTGCATCTACATTCTTCGCACGGACCAAGAAACCCTAAACTCTCAAGTGTCTAACATTGGGTTTGGTTCCGTAACAAAGCTCATGAGGAGTTTTAGGTATGGATTTTATAGGTATATATAATAGTCTCTACTTCATATCTCTATAAATTAAGAAGTAAATGTGTTTTACTCATCATTAAACAAACCGTATTCATGATATTCATGTTGTGTCTTTCAACGACACCATTAAGTTGGGGGGTTCCAGGAGGAGTGAGATTGGAGACAATTCCATTGTCTTTAAGGTATTCCTTGAATTCATCCGAGAGGTACTCACCACCTCAGTCAGATCGAATCTACTTAATCTTCCTATCGGTTTGGTTCTCAACCAAAGTCTTGAACTCTTTGAACTTTTCAAAGGTTTCAGATTTATGATGTAGTAGAAAGATAAACCTGCATCATGAATGATCCACAATAAACATCAAATAATATCGATACCCATTTCGAATCGCGATACTGAAGGGACCACATACATCGATATGTATTAGGTCAAGAATACCACACATCTTGTAACCTTATTACAGAAAGGTATCCTAATCATTTTACATCGAATGCAATGTTGGTAGGCAAAGATTGAATCTTTAGACAATCTAAGGGTCCATCCTTTATCAATCTATTGATCCTATCAATAGATAAATGACCCAACCTTTGATTCCAAATCATATTCAAATGATTTCCATCCTCCCTGGATCTTTCAGGGTTTTTATTAGTGGTAGTAACATTCATGATATTTTCATCAATACACAATCATAGAGGCCACCAGAAGTCAAAACACCACTTGCAATATGTTTATCACAACAACTTATGACTACTTTATTACATAATAGAAACGAATATGAAATTCTAACAAGTTTAGATATATATAAGATTCCTCCTGACTTCCAGTACATAAAGATATTCTTTAAGCACTAGGACCCTTCCACTAGATAATGATAGTATGTAGGTTCCGACGATGACTACTGCAACACTTGCATCAGATCCCATCCGGATGACTAACTCCCCTTCATCCAAACTCTTAGTTTCTTGAAATAGATGCAACAAATTGCATACATGAATAGACGCACTAGAATCGATGACCCAACTACCTTCTCATCCAATGAGAAAATTGGTTTCAATGATGAAAATAGATTTCATATATGCATGCTTTTACCTTTGTCAACAGACTTTAGGTAATCAGGGTAATTACACCTCCAGTGCCTCAGCTTCTTGCAGTGATGACATACATCGATTTTCTTAGATGCTATCATAGTGGATGCATTAGAAGATGAGCCAACAACTTGTCTCTTCTTCTTTCTCTTATGATCTAGACCCTTCTGAGAACTATGCTTCCGTCCGTGCTTCCCTTTGACTTGTACAACCATTGCACTGCTAGAGGGACTATCTTTCTCCATCATGTCTTCAACAACCTTTAATGCAACCAATAGCAAAACATTAGTATAATCCATTTTGCTGATGTGGTATGTGACCACAAAGCCGTTGAAAGACTTAGGAAGTGACAGTAGAATGAAGTCAACCTGCTTATCTGCTTCCATGTTAGCTCCAAGGATTTCTAGCTTAGAAAGGTACCCAAACATTTTGAGTACATGTTCTCTGATAGAAGTCCCTTCCTACATCTTGCAACAAATAAGTTCTTTCATGGTATTATAATGTTGTGTGTGGTTTACATCACCGAACATTTCTCTCAGATTCATTATAAACTCATGGCAAGTGTTCATGTTTATATGTTGCTTCTGAAGCACATTGGACAACAAACCTAAAATATATCACCTTGGAAAAATATGATCTTCATCATACTTTTCATTGAATTTAATCTCTTCAGGAGACTGAGGGTTTGTGTACTTATCCTTGGAAAGCACATAAGAGATGCGCTCCGCAGATGGGACAAGATCTAAATTTTGGATCCAATCCGAGTAATTTTATCTGGTCAACTGATTGACCGCCAAGAGCCTGCTGGGTTCATAGACTTCATTTCTCTGAAATTAAGAATGCATTATATTAGAACACATAAATAATTATATATTCAAATGAAATTCTTTGATTAAGGAATTTTTAATCAAATTAATCTTGCCTTTTCAACTCTGAAAGTTAATTCCCTTAATAACTTTCAAAGCAAGAGATATACTTACCTCTATATCTCTGGCAAGATCTGGGATATCCTCTTTACATTTGTTACATCCCAATAATATAAGAACATGCAACTATAAATAAGAGGGAACACATTTCTCCTTACAAATTCAACTTGCATTTCCCAATTCGGTTTTTAACACCCGGACACCCCTAAAGATATGTTGACCCATCGTTAATTGAACCAATCATTAACATGATTAGAACTCTCTATACAGAATCCAATATTGCTCCAAGAATATGAGAAGTCGATATTGAGGTCACTATGTATACAACCTTACTCTTTCAAGAAGAAAAGAGCCCGATCCAAATGCACTTGTATACATGAGCTGTCACTTCGGACATGCATCTCTTACATACAATCCCTATCGATGGAACCTTAGCTTTGATGAGAGACCATGGATGTCACTTATGTGATCTTCCACCTCATATTCAATTTTTAATTATTTATCACGAATCATATTCACATAGTTAATCATCCAAGGGAAATATAACTTTATTCATAATAGAGTGTTTTAATTAGATATAATTTATTTAATCAAATTAAATCAATTATAAATCCAATTCAATCAACCAATAAACTTGATTGTTACTTGAAGGATGGTATTATCTCAAAAATGCGTATTCTTTCATTTTTCGAAAAATACATCAAGATCGCTTCAAACATTATCCCTTCCTTACATGCTGTCAAGGTGAAAACCCGAAATTTACCCTTTTAATTATGTTGAATTAATTGCGTTGTAGTTGGATAAATTTAGACCGATCCAAAAAAACCACTTCTTCAATAATTAGTCCAATTAATCGTGAGCGGTCAACTTTTTTTACATGGGTAAGTCCATGGTCGAGCTCAAGGAGGCAACTATCTCCTTATGTTGGTTTAAATTCGATCAAGAAATTAGATTTTCGAAGAGATATTTCTTTTTTTGGTATTTTTAAATGCAATAAATGAGGCAAATGCAATTTTGACAAATTTTGAGAGTTAAAATGTAAAATATAATAAAATTAAATCCAAAAATACTCAAACTTGGATAGAATGTTAAATATGATGAAATTAGACTACTACAATTTTTTTGGAATTTCAGATGCAAGATAAATAAATAATGAATTTATGAATGCAAACAATGAGATTTTCAATAATTAATTTAAATAAATATAAATCTAGTTATTTTTAGGAAATAAAATTATCTTTAATATGTCACTAGGTGATTTATCTCCAAAAAATCCTAAACCTAAAAATGTTGGATTGAATACCTATTAAAAATTAATTAATGAAATGCACAAAATGATTTTTCTAGAGAAAACTATGCATATAAATGCAATTATTTTTGGGCATAGTGTTACTACTAACTAATTCTATGATTCATGAATTTTTGGTGATTTTTGGAACTGTAGGTAATCATCTATGAACTTTTAAGCACAGATTGGGTAGAATATGTCAATTTTTGCAAGAATAATTATTATTAATTAACCACAGAAAACAAAATGATCACACGCATGCCATATTGTAGAGAATTAGTTGAAGAACATCGTGCAAATTTTTGATAAATAAAATGATGATAGAATGAGGTTCAAAATAAAGTGAGAACATAGGGTTCTTAATGCAATAAAAAAATAAAATTGCATTAATAAACATGCATAAGTACTGGGATGCAATTACCAATACGTACAATATTCCCCTGGAACCACGTGCCTTGCGCGTGAGCTTCTAGATGGGGGGACTGGGGGGAGGGGATAACTCGTAATTTCATCAGGCATCTCGTGATGAGCATGTGACTGTCTGGGAGCCTTGAACCTGGAGTAGCGTCCTCCTGAACGGGGAAGAGGTGCGACGACATTTGGATCTAGGGCGGCTGGCGCCGACGGTCATGCAGGGGCACGACAACGGTGAGGTGGCTGGCATTGCTCGCACATCACAAGTGTACGCTAATGCAGAGGTTGTGCACATGAGGAGATTAACCCCCTCCCTTCTTCGATGAAGCCCAGGCGAGGATGAGGAAGAACCCGACGGAGGTTGACTCTCCAGCGGTTGATGAAGGTGGAGCGGATGTCTGACGATGGAGCCACATGAGGATTGTCGAAGGTGGAGGCCAACACACGGCCAACAGGCGTTGGAGCAGGAGGCGCTTG
The DNA here is from genome assembly GCA_037367405.1 of Ottelia alismoides. Taxonomy (NCBI): domain Eukaryota; kingdom Viridiplantae; phylum Streptophyta; class Magnoliopsida; order Alismatales; family Hydrocharitaceae; genus Ottelia; species Ottelia alismoides. The sequence continues at coordinate 796,796 of JAZKJV010000123.1, forward strand.
GTGAAGCGTGGTCGGCAACAAGGTAGTGGCGGTGGAGTCAGGGATGCTCTTAGTCATCGATGAAAACTGTCGAAGTGAGTCTCTTGGAGATGAAGCTCGTGGGGAAGGAGCTCCTCGATGATGGCTGTCGAAGACCAAAGTCGATGAAGGTCGGAGTTTGCATCACGACTGGAGGTGGCTAGAGTTGCGGACGACGTAGCAGAGCTTGGCGGCAGAGCAAGTGGAGGCAAAGCTCTTAGGTGGCATTGATAGAGATGTAGCAGGGGCTCGATAGGGATCCGGTGGGGGTAACAGAGTGGATAGAAGATGAATGGGAGTGGTTTGCACGGGGGCACAATAGAGGGAACATGGGAAAGGGGCAAAAATAGGGAATATGATGGGGGCATGATAGAGTGAAACAAAGGAGAAGAAGAAAGAGGAGGAGGAAGAAAAACAAGGAGAAGAAGGATTACCTGTGGGTTGGACCACCGGGGGATGGATGCTCGATTGAGCACCAAAGGTCTTTACCTCGAACTCATGCCAGCATGAAGCGCATGAGGCTGAGTTGCTCCTCAGAGAAGAACAATAACAAGGCGAATGGCTCCTCCTTGGATCTCTCCTGGAGTGGATTTAGCCATCGTCGCCTCTTGTTTAAGGACTCGAGCTATCACCTGGAGTACCTCGGAAGCTGGTGGCTTAACCTCTGTCGATGGCGGATGAGGTGATGGGTTTTATAGGGAGGCAGAAGAGGAGATAACGGTGGGAGAAGGCCGATAGTCCGGTGGAGAGATCAAAGGGGAGGTTGGTTGACTGGAGGGATTCGGCTCGTGCGAGGAGGAGTGAAGGTTACAGAGGTGGTTGGGGGCCTCGGTTTGACTAAGAGGAAGGAGAAGCAGGCCTCAGGTATGTGGCACGTGAGGCGAGAGAGAATTAATTTTTTTATTATTTATTTTATTTTTTTAGTTTTTTTATAAAAGACAAATAAAAGACAAAAAAGGGGTGACATGTGGCGGCTCCAGGAGCTGCCACATGTCAGCTCCAAAAAATTCAGAAAAAAGGGAAGAAAAATCCAAAAGAAATAGCAAATGACCTCGGATCAAAACATAATCAACATGAAGATTGCTCATCTCAATGAAATCTACAACTTTCATGAAGGGGGACCATGAGCAAAGAAGGTCATCTATGCAAAATGATATTTTTGTGGCACTCTATGTACATAAAATACCTTGATTTTTGGTTTTATAATTTTTGTGATTTTTAATTAAGATAAAAATCCATAAAAATAATGATAAAATCAAAGAAAAACATTTAGATAATAATATATATTTTTTTGTATTTTTAGTAAATAAGAAAATAGGAAAATAAAATAAAGAAGAAAATGTAAGAAAATTGTATAGACTCGTAAAGGACACTCAGACTTGGTCAGATTCTTTGATGTTGGTCTTAGTTTGAATTTGGAGGTTTTATTAAAACTTTCATAAATAAATAAAGAGGAAAAATAAATAAGCTAAAAAGTGTTAATTATGTACAAAAAATATCAAGTAAAAATCAGGGAAAACTCAAAATGCGCAAAAGAGGCCCAAAACCCAACTTTCACATACGAGTTCTAATTTTTATGAAATTAATCTTATTTTGTAGTTCTTTGAACATGTATTACTTTAAAAGTGAGTAGACCTAAATTGGACATTGTATGAGGAAGATATCAGCATTTTAGTTTGTCTAGTTTGAAATTGAGATTTTATCTCACGAGCCAATTATTTGAGCTAGTAATTTTTTGTATTTTTCCTTTAATCTTATGAGTAATATGTATATAATGGAGGTGATTTGAGGTCAATTGGAGTTAGCTTTAATTAGCTAAAAATGCATGAAGTTATGTGCCCTTGTGGAGATGATTATGAATGCAATTATGAGTGTTAAAATGCAAATATTAAATTTTCATGCATGAATGATAAAAATGCAAAATAAATGATGAAATTCAAGTAATTACTCAGGAACAAAGCTCTATTTTCATCTTCTAGTATGATCACAATCGGAAGGGGGAGAAATTAGAAGAAAGGGGAAAAGAATTGGAGGATGACCTGTGTAGTCACCTCTCCTTGTGAAGCCGGTCGGTTTAGCCAAGTCTCCACTAAGATTTGCAGGTTTTCTTGAAGCTCGGACCTTTTTGGTCAGATATTTATGTGGTAATTTGGCTTCTCTTTGGTATATATTTTTCGTAACTCTGCATGGATCTTTTTGTGCCCCTACAGATATGGAATCTTTTTTTCCGTATTTATTTTGAGGTCTTAGAAAAAATTGTACACAGCCATCCATCCCTTTTCCGAAGCTTTATTTCAAACCATACTCTGGTCTTTAGATGTCCACGCTACCGGAAAAGAGACTCACACAATCTTGCAACACCCCTTTTGAGTTGAGCCAAGTGCATAGTGCGAGAGAACAGATTAATTACCTACTCAAAAGCTATACCCAATATTAGGAGACCAAGTTAGACACTAAAAGTTAAATGATGGACATTATCATGCAGAACTCGAAGAATTAAGTCAAAAGACCTGAAGCTTCTAAAATCCTATTTCTCAGTGAAGTTCTTCTCGAAATTAGGTAGATTAAGGCCAAGTCAAGACCACTCTCCACTTCTACTCACAACTCGGTTCAGAATACAATATCTTTCCACTTTGCATATACTAGATATGCAAAATGAAATGCAGATTCATATGAGGTGCAAGTTGTTTCTCTCTCTCTCTTGATTTTTTTTGGGTGTTTTATTTTGTTTTGTTTTTGAACTTTTACCCATCCCGTAATTAATATATATGAAAATACGTGAAAGTACAAGCTATGCATAAAGTTTATATATAATATATACAATCCCCCTATACTTAGCGTGTGTTATGTCCTCAGAGCACAAGAAGTGATAAGAAGACATAGCTCGTGCTAAGCGTAGAGAGAAAAATAATAAAAAGAAGTAAAGAAATCAACCACCCCCTATACTGAGGCTCTACTCAGCCTAAGTATAGAAAAAGAAGAAGAGAGCGGTTGAGGTCAAGAGGAGAAGTGGTGGAATATATACAGGGCGGGCATCGGCCCCCCTATACTTAGGCTTTGGTCAGCCTAAGTATAGGACAAGGTTGAGTGTAAGAACCGATGAGATATGGAGAATGTACAGATCGAATAAGGAGAAAAATGATAAATAAATACAGTTGGCATCGGTCCCCCCTATACTTAGGCCTTGTCCTAAGTATAGGAAGAAAATATACAAGGAAACCGATGGGGGCGAGGTAAAGGCTGGCTGATGATCAAGGCGGTTTTATGACCGATCTTTTTCAGGAAATGTGGTGGAAGGGAATATTGAATGGAAGAAGATGATTCAGATAATTCCCAGCCACTGTCGGAGCTATCATCATAATAATAATCAAAGGTCACATCACTCCAACTATTCTTATTTTTGAGCTTTTTTCTCAGAGCTCACTCGATTTTGAGCTCAATCTTTTCTTCCTTTGAATATTCAGATGAACAAGTGTCAGTCCGATCATAACGTATTGTTTATATTGCATGGGACCAGGGGAGTCGGCCTTAGATGAATAATATAGAGGGACAGGGAAAGTCTGACATGGCTCGACATATGACTTTTTGTTCGTATCAGTCTGTAGATTATCCGGATTGAGCTCTCTCATACTGCTCTTATCCTCCGAACTTGATGAGTAATCCTCAGGAGATGCTTTTTTCTGAAATATTGAAAGTGGCATTTTTAGTCGGTTCAGGAGGTATTCTTTGTGAGTTGCTGCCCATGAGTTCCCTATCGGACGAGTCTCTGTATAAATAATAATATTTTTGTAAGGTAAGCATACATCATGTGTATTTACTCTCTATTGGATTTACGCGTGTGGACTCAGAGAGATCCGATATAATCTTTTTTCCGGTTGCGGTGAATCAGGCATGTCTCGTTTGATATCATTTATCTTTGTAGGCTCATCAGCCATTTCATAAGATGTCTCTCCTTCATTTGAGTATGTGATAAGTGGAGAGGTATGAATATATGAAGATTCTTCTATGTCACGATTGGTGGTTTTTGGTTCGATCATCTCAGAGTTTGGTGTGTCCTCGAGAATTATCAATTTGGTTTGTGTTAGAAAAAATAATGTCTTGAGTCTCATAGTTAATAGTCGCTCTAGCAGAATCTAGAAACGACGTTCCAAAAATAATGGGAGACTCATATATATCTCCTCGGTGTTCAATGTCCAGGATAATGAAGTCCTCTCTGTGTGCGTCACCTTGGAAATTAATAGCCACGGAAATCGAACAATGAAGTCTCTTGGTCTTTTGTGGACCGGTCAGGGAATTGAACGATCACTCGAGTCTTTCTGAGCGGTCTGTATTCAAGTCTGTCAAACACAGACTTCGGAAGGATATTCAAGGTAGAATCATCGTCAATCTGAACATTATTAAATTAGGTATTCTCAATTTCACAGGTCTCCTTGGTCAACCAATTTACTTTCTAAACCGTATTTATTTGGGTCAACACTATTAAACTGGCCATAGTGATTAAATGATATTCTGTTCGAGATATTTTCTTTCCCGTCTTCTTAGGTGATAGTCAACTCTTCACAAATCTCTAAAGATTGGGAACATACTCTATGGCCTTGATTAATGGAAGCTCTAAGATCATATTTTAATAAAACGCTTGCATATTGATGTTGTTCGAATTTTTTGAATTTTCTGATTTTTTGTTTTTTGGAATTTTCACTAAAGTCAGTAGGAGGGTCAGTGGTCTGTGGTGTCTGTGTTTGGGTGTCAGGAAGATGATGGTTTTTGGGTTCGCTATATGATTTTTTTTGATTCCTCTTGGTTGATGATCATGTCTTTTACTATTTGGATGACATTATCAAATTGTTCAGTCAAAACCTCGGTCTTCTTATTGATTCGAGCTATGTCATCTATTATCGTTTCATGACTTGGATTTGAGTGACTATACTTGGTATGCTGCGACATTGGCATTTTCTCTTGAACTGAGATGTAACCGGTCTCTGTAATTAGGGTTTGGTCGTGAGTCCTATTTCCTTGACTTTGGGAGTCATCTTTGTGGTCAAAGGAAAAGTGGTAATACTTGGTTTATGAGTCATCCCGAGTAGAGGATGGTTCAAACAGTGAATTTTCATATGTAACTGGGAATCGTGTTCCTTTATCAAAGTCGATTACACCAATATTCATCCTCGAGTTCGCTCGCTCCATTGTAGCTTCATAAAAAATGACCGGTTCAGTGAGCAGCTTGTATCTCAAATTTTCAACCAAGGGTGGGTGGGTGGGCGAAGAGAATTGTGGATGGGAAGAAACTACCTCAAAGAGAGGGTTCCTCTGAAAAGAAGGTGGATACGAAGATTAGGAAATTGTCATGTGAGAATGACCCATGGAGTCTGGGTATGAATATCAATATTCCACCATCTTCGAATGGAATGGAAAATGTTGATTCGTGAAACCTCGGTTCATGTGTGCAAGTGCACTATCACACAATTCAATACACAAATGCAAACCACGATTTCACCAACGCAACTTTGTGAAGGCTATGAAGGTTCGGCCAAATTATCTTGTCTGTTGTAGTTGGTGATAAATACAAGATTGGAAAGAGTTAACAAGCTGTTAGGTGCTTTTATTTCCTTATAGACTAGCCCGGTTCTTACGACTAGTTGTACCTACTTTCAACTAGTATAGGAGTAAGTACGGACCGTATAAATACGGCTACCCATTACTTGAGGACGGAGCCTTATGCGGTGTCCTGTAAACCTCCCACTCTGCTAAGGAAATCCGGACCATTTACCGGCTACCCGTAGATCCTCACTGAAAAGTGGCTAATCACCTAAAAAGAAAGACCCCGTAATCTGTATGAAAATCCTGGCTTGGCTCTATTCTAGTGTGGTCTCTCTCTCTCACTTGCAATAAAAACAAATAATGACATGGTTGCTCTCCCGAAAATAATGATTTTCAGTTTTATCCAAATTTATTTAATCAATAACATTAGCAGTTCCCCATTTTTAATTTGGTTATCAGTTGAATTTGAGTGGGGAACAATGCATGTCTACACAGGGATTCCAATTTCCTTTATTCCTAAGTGAATGAAAACCAAGGGAGAATCGAAAAAGCCGTGTAGAGGGAAACACGATGATGAATATTGAGTTAGGAACACTTACAGTGCTTCCTCGCAATCTTCGTGCAATATGTTAGATAGAATTGAAATTCTTACATTATATGAAGTTCAAGCGATGAAACCATACCTAATAGATAGTTCTACTTAGCGGGAAGAAGTGAGTTCAATTTGACTAAGTGAATACAATCTAAGGTGTGTATAGTGTAAGTGTGGTCCTAAATTACAAAAGACACAAACAAATTTGAATTTACACTACCGCATGCCTATCCTAATTTCGCCACTCAAGTCGGACCCCACCCTCATCGGAGGGTGAAACAGGCTGACACACCATAGAAAAATGTTCAGTCTCTTTTTAGACATACGAGATCCTGATCGGGAACTGCTAGAAATAAGCAATTAAATAAAAACACTATCTCTCCAAAAATTAAAATGACGGCATATATCCGATCGCTTCGAGTTGCGTTAGCCGCTCCAAGTTCACCGGGTACCTCACATGAAATATAGATGATCTAATATTAGACGAAGGTTCACAGAAAATTTATGCAAAATAAAATAAATGTTGAAAAAAATGGAGAAATAATTACGAGAAAACCGTGGGTCAGACTACTCGGGGTGGACAACCTAAAAACTTGATTTTCTAAAAACAAACTAAGCCATGCCTCCCCGACAACAACTCCATTTAAAAAACCCAAAACTTACCCTTTTAATTGTGTCGAATTAAATACGTTGTAGTCCGATAAATTCAGATCGATAAAAAAAACCATAATTAGTCCAATTGATCGTGAGCGATCAACTTTTTTACCTGGGTAAGTCCAAGGTCGAACTCAGGGAGGCAACTATCTCCTTAGATTGGTTTAAAATCCATCAAGAAATTAGAAGTTCGAAGAGATATTTCTTTTTTTTGGTATTTTTAAATGCAATAAATGAGGCAAATGCACCTTTGATAAAATTTGAGGGTTAAAATGTAAAATACGATCAAATTAAATCAAAAAATACACAAACTTGGCAGGAATGTTAAATACGATGAAATTAGACTATTGCATTTTTTGGAATTTTCAGAAGCAAGATAAATAAATAATGAATTTATGAATGCATACAATGACATTTTCAATAACTAATTATAATAAATATAAAATCTAATTATTTTCAGGAAATAAAATTATCTAAGATATGTTACTAGGGGATTTATCTCAGAAAAATCCTAAACCCTAAAAATGTTGGATTTAATAGCTATTAAAAATTAATTAATAAAATTCATAAAATGATTTTCTAGAGAAAAATATGCATGCAAATGCTATTCTTTTTTGGCACAATGTTATTACCAACTATTTCTTTGATCCATGAATTTTGGTGATTTTTGGAACCATGTTAATCATCTACGAATTTTTAACCACTGAATGGGTAAAATATGTCAATTTTCACAAGAGCAATTATTATTAATTAACCACAAAAAATAAAATGATCACACACATGCTATATTGTAGAGAATTAGGCGAAGAAAATCATGTAAATTTTTTATAAATGAAATTATGATAGAATGAGGTTCAAAAAAAAGTGAGAACACATGGTTCTAGATGTAATACAGAAAATAAAATTGCATTAATAAGTATGCATAAGGACTGAAATGCAATTACCAATACAGGAGCGGGGTTTTCTGCAATTTTCCTTTATAACCACGTGCCTTGCTCTTGAGATTCTAGGCGGAGAGTTTGGGGGGTAACTCGTGTTTGCACCAGGCATCATGTAATGGGCACATAACTGCCTGGAAGCCTTGAACCTGGAGCAGTGGTGTCCTGCACGGGGAAGAGGTGCAACAGAATCTGGATCGAGGTCGGCCGACATATGGACAACGGGCGTTTGAGCAGGAGGCACTTGGTGAAGTGTGGTCAGTGGAGAGGTAGTGGCGGTGGAATTAGGGATGCTCCTGGTCGTCGATGAAAATTATCGAAGTGAGTCTCCTAAAGATGAAGCTTGTGGGGAAGGAGCTCCTCGATGATGGTTGTCGAAGACCAATGTCGATGAAGGCCGGAGCTTGCATCGCGGTTGGAGGTGGATAGAGTTGCGGGCAACGTAATAGAGATTGGCGACGGAGCAGGCGGAGGCGAAGTTCTCAGGTGGTGTTGATGGAGATGTAGCATGGGCTCGATAGGGATCCTGTGGGGGTAACGGAGTGGATAGAAGGAGAACGGGAGTGGTTCGTGCGGAGGCACGATGGAGGGAACAAGGCAAAGGGGCAAAAACAAGGGAATAGGTCAGGGGTGCAATAGAGGGAAACAAAGGATAAGAATAAAGAGGAGGAGGAAGAAAAACAAGGAAAAGAAGGATTACCTGTGGGTTGGACCTCCTAGGGATGGATGCTAGATTGAGCACCAAAGGTCTTTACCTTGAACTCACGCCGGCGTGCAGTGCGTGAGGTTAAGCTGCTCTTTAGAGAAGAACTATTACAAGGCAGATGACTCCTCCTTGGATCTCCCCTGGAGCGGATTCGACCGTCGTTGCCTCTTGCTTAAGGACTCGAGCTGTCACCTGGAGTACCTCGGAAGCGGGTGGCTTAACCTCCGTCAATGGCGGATGAGGTGATGGAGAGATGGGTTTTATAGGGAGGCAGAAGAGGAGATAACGGATGTGGAGGCCGGTAGGCTGATGAAGAGATCAAAGGGGAGGTTGGTTGACTGGAGGAATTTGGCTCGTGCCAAGAGGAGCGGAGGTTACGGAGGTGGTTAGGAGCCTCGGTTTGACTGAGAGGAAGGAGAGGTAGGCCTCACGTGCGTGGCACGTGAGGCGATAGAGAATTATTGTTTTATTATTTTTTAAATTTTATTAAATTTTATTTTTTTTTAAATTTTTATAAAAGATGAATAAAAGAGGGTAAAAAACGGGTGAACGTGGCGGCTCCAGGAGTTGCCACGTGTCAGCTCCAGAAAATCCAAAAAGAAAAAGAGAAGAAAATCCAAAAGAAATATCATATAACCTCGGATCGAAACATGCTTAACATGAAAATTGCTTGTTTAAATGAGATCTACAACTTTCATGAAGGGACCAAGAGCAAAGAAGGTCATCTGTGCAAAATGATATTTTTGGGGCACTCTATGTACGTAAAATACCTTGATTTTTTTGTTTTGTATTTTTTGTGATTTTTAATTAAGAGAAAAATCCAAAAAAATAATTATAAAATCAAAGATAAATATTTACACAATAATCTTTTTTGGGGATTTTTAGTAAATAAGAAAATAAGGAAATAAAATAAAGAAGAAAAAGTAAGAAATTTGTACAGACTCATAAATGACACTCAGACTTGGTCAGTTTCTTTGATGTCAGTCTTAATTTGAATTTTAATTTTTGTGAGTTTTATTAAAACTTTCATTGAAGAATAGAGATAAAAAGAAATAAGCGAAAAAGTGTTAATTATGTACAAAAAATATCAAGTAAAAATCAGGGAAAACTCAAAACGCACAAAAGAGGCCCAAAATCCAACTTTCACATACGAGCTCTGATTTCTATGAAATTAGTCTTGTTTTGAATTTCTTTGAATATGTATTGCTTTAAAAACCTAAATCGGACAATGTATGAGGAAGATGTGAGCATTTTAGTCTGTCTAGTCTGAAATTGGAATTTTGTCTCACGAGCCAATTATTTGAGTTAGTATTTTTTGTATTTTCCCTTTAATATTGTTATTAATATGTACACAATGGAGGTGGTTTGAGGTCAATTGGATTAGCATGAATTAGTTAAAAATGCATGAAGTTGTGTGCAAATGTGGAGATGATTATGAATGCAATTATGAGTGTTAAAATGCAAATATTAAATTTGCACGCATGAATGATAAAAATTCAGAATAAATGATGAAATACGATTAATTACTCAGGAAAAAAACTCTATTTTCATCTTTTAGTATGATGAAACATGGCCAATTGCGACGAGTGTGAGACAGACCCCTCATGGAGCAACCTACTACGCCAACGCTCCCTGACTACACACAATATCCGCCTCAGGTCAGGATAATGCGATTTGATCAATTTGTACTTGAGATGATAATCGATCTTTCAACCAAAGTTATACCATATAATAGTAATAAAAACCATTTTGATTAATATTACAAGGAGATTTTCTAAACAAATCCTCAATCTTATTCAAGTAATCAACTTTTAAATGTAGAGATTGTCCTACAACTATTGTAGGATAAACTAGGATTTTCATGAAATCACTCATTCAATGATGATTGATGTTTAATCAATTATTTCCATAAATAAATATTAATAATCAATTAACCATGGAAAATTCTCATTTTCTTTTACTAACATTGAATGATAAACAAATTAAGAAAGAGATTTTGATAATCCAATCATCATTCGACCCATCTCCACTAAATATGGAATATCTAATGCAAACAGAGTTGAAATCACTCGAAAAAAATCGTATGATTTTCTGATTTTATTATATGATTTTCTGATTTTATTATATAATTAATTTATGTGTTTATTTCATATTTTACGATAGGAAAATAGTAAGCAAAAATATTTTGTTATAGTTCCATGGATACATGCAAAACAATTTTCATGATGGGAACTATTCGAATTAATTTCATGCACTTTTAGAACCAATTAAAGGTTACTATTTTTGGGACATATTTAAACTTCTGAAGATATTTTATTAACCAAAAAATACATTCAAACATTATATAAACAATAAGTTTCTATTTCATCAAAAATCGCTTCAATTCTTGCATCCAATGCAAAAAACAATGATTACTACGCATCCAAAATGTGAACCATGATCGCCAATGGTTTTGGATCACATACAAGACCTGACCAAGGATCTATACCACTTGAATTATATGGGAGAATCCTTAAGCGCATCACGAAAGCATGATGATCGCATCATATGCGATCGGGAGCGACTAGTCGCACTAGTGGCTCGGTGCAGCGGAATTTAAAAATTTCAATCGATGAAACCGTATGATCCAAGAAAACTTCTCAAATCATTTGATCTATACTGCATACTAGATAAAGGAATACCTCTTGTAGCGTGGTTGTGATCGAGTCTCTAAACAAAGAGACCTCCTATCTCAAGTGCGATCTGTCGGAGGAGACGCTTGCGAGCACGGAGATGAATCGTGTGCTTCTCGCAATCCAAGTAGTTGATCCAAGCGATGGATGTCCTGATCTCATCTCACAAGATTAAAGGTCTTATTCATGAGTGAGGTGCACCAAAGAAGACTAAGATCCAGGAGTAGTCGAGGCAGTAGCACAACTGCGATGCAACTACGATGTTGACATTCTCTTTAGGGTTAGAGTGGACAACCACTCAATGAAGAGAGAGTGCAACTGATGATGTGACTTGAAGAGAAAGGGTGCCTCTTCTTATATAGTATTTTGGGAGTCCATGGATCTTAATCCATGGACAACAAAAAATCATTAGTTGGGATTGATTTGTGTTTCTTTCAATGGCCATGATTTTATTGTAAAAATACAACAACATTTTTAATTTAATTTAAATATATATTGAATAATCTATATAAATTAATTCCAAATTAAATCAATCAAATTGGAGATAATTAAGAAGGAGATTTCCTCCTCCCACAAAAGGGGGGTGGGGTCGACTACCTATTCCATATAGGACTTGGTGGCTGTCCACCTCCTTAAGTTGGAAGGTGGCAATATTCCTCTAATCCATGAGATTATAGTATCTTATGAAATCTCCAATATTTACAACAATACTTGTTGTAAATTATCTCACAAAAATAATTCATAACTATGTTGTGAACATTGCAATCATGCCATTGGAAATTTGTGGAACACATTAACAATCCAAAATAAAATGTAAAATATATTTTCAGTCAATTATCAATGTAAATCCAATTCACATCAACAATCAATCGATAAATATAAATTACAATAGGCTCTCTCTAATATATTATAAACCACATTTATAATATATATAAATAATTATATAATGCTATTTACATCATTCTTTTCCATAATAATTAAACCGCATTTAATTATATTGGATCATCATTCTCATGCATCTAAATAATATGAATTAAATTCACATTATTCATGATAATTAAATCACATTTATTATCCATTTCCGAATGCTTAGATATAATTTAACAATGGAATTATTCTTGAACTCTTTCAAGAATAATGCACTTTCTCCGCAAATACTTGGAGATAAGGACATGGCGATTGCACGTTCCACACATAGTGACTTGGATATTGAGATCACATCTCAAATCCAGATCTGATGGACCTCTTATAGATGCTTGATTAAATCAAGGCTATAAATCTAATCTTCTCATTGTATTTGAGTCACATTTAGATTAATGTCAAACATTTGGACCAAGATCAGATTACTTCTCTACCGAGAGGAGTCACTAAAATCCAGACCTATTTCATCACTCCCTCGGAATGGAAGTATCATGGTTATACAATCATTTATGATCACATCACTCTTAGGTATTCCTAATACATGTACTCCTGCATACCGAAAGACCTATAATAAACCCAACGAAATAGATCAATTTTTACTGTCATCTTCAGGGTTTCATTATCAAGTTTCTCATTTGGTCATTTGGAGTTGGTATTGATCATATGCTTTCCAAAGAATATATCATACCTTCAAATTCTTATCATGCTTCCACAGTACGACGATCATGCATGGAATTTTATCAATCCTAATACTTAATGAGTGAGCTCATGTCTTCCGATTCACAAGTGAACATGTATGATCCCTATGAGATATCGTACTACTCATATGCCCTCATATGCACACCATCTTGCTGGTGTATATACCTTGATTAGGCCATCAACATATTGGTCTGCCAAATGTGCATACTTAGACATATAGTAACACATCTATCTCCGATTGGAGGTTGTGTTCCTATATCGTGACAACATACGTCATAGGACTTGGTTATCTCGATCTCGTTAAGTAAACTCTTTGACCTAACTAATCTGACAGCTCTGAATCTCTATTCCCATGTAGAGGACATGCATCAAGAGATCGGTCAGATATCAACCTAAGATAAAGGATTTCCATCTCCTACTCAAGTTGGATATCATCTCTTAACAATCATTTGACGATGCTTCATGAGTACTCAATCTAACTCCTTAGATAGTTATCCAAGCACCAGACTCTATGTTTCAACTATTGAATCAACATTTGTATGATTAATTAAGATGACCATGGTACATAACCCTAATTGTACAGAGGGACTTTATAGTGCATTCATTTATTTAATCTCTGATTGGGAGTGAAATAATCAATAAATTTTATTGATAAATCAAACATCATAATAATATTTATTATAGGAATGGTTCGTCTTGGGGTCACATGGCTAACACTAACTTTTTGTGTGATAATTTCCTACTTGAGTAAATGCTGAAGTATGGGTTTGAAATTTTCTTTGGTATACATATGGGCTGGTAAGAGGTGGTGGACATCGATGCATCATAAGGATGCAGTCTTCTCCTTCACACGTTCATATATCGAGAATGTGATCTCCTCTAGTTTTTTCGTGGCATAGGTTCAAACATGGGTGCTTGTGCAGTTGAGTTTAGTTTGTATTATTGACTATGTTTTTTGTTGTGATTTACATCACATATCAACATAGAAAAGAGCAACCCAATCATTTATATGCGATATAGTAATCACAAGCATCATCATCATCTATCGCATCATGTGCTCACGTTCACGGAATTAGTAACAATGATTATTGTAGATGCATTGGTGACTGTGATACCAACCGTCCTTCTTGCAATGTCGTCGCACTCATTATCATCATAGTAGAGAAAATACACAGTCAGGTCATTGCTTCTAACATAATACTTGTATTATCTGCAAATGGGAGTGGGTTGGACCTAGCCCGAACCTGACCCTAATCCGATGGGCTTTGGGCTGGTCCTGAGTCGGGGTTAAGCTAGGTCGAGGCCAATGCTCCACCCTAATCTTATCATATCGTAAAAGTTCAAAGCTCATTTGTTGAATCAAAGTTGTATTATTGTATTTTACATTGTATTCGGTAGTTGCAAGTTAAAGTTGTACTCTCAGAAATTTCCAAATCATAACATGTTAAAGAACTCATAACTGATGGACCAGTCTTTCTCACCAACCAACCAAACATGATCGACAATCCTTCTTCACTGATCAACCGGACATGACCACCCATCCTTGTTGGATGATCGACCAGACATGATCGATCACCTAGTTTTTTTGATCGATCATGACTAGTCAAATATCTTATTTGCATGATCGGTCATATTTTGAATACAGTTTCCCAAGGTCATCAAATGATCCATCACCTAACAAAATGATTGTTCAACTTGAAATGATTGATCACTCTAGTGTGTATGATCGATCATTGATACATAATATTATTTATTCTTGCTTATTTTTTTTCCAACGACCATAAATTCTTGGACCCTTATATAAATAACACCATAGGCAGCACGGGAAAACATTGAATTGCTCTCACTATTTACAGTTGAAGAAAAGCATTCTTAAAGTGATATTCTCTTATTCTCTCTCCGATTATTTGAGTTCTTTTATGTTTTAAGAGAATAGTTCTGAACACAGCCTTGTCAACAAACATTATAAGAAATTAGTAGTTATTCTGACAATAATCAAAACACTTTTGGCATGCTACAACTTTAATAATATCTTTAGTTATCGATGTTTCTAGTTATTGATATCAGTATTTTGTTCATTTCTTATATTAATAGTGTTGAGAAACATATTATGAAATATTGTTTCCATATTCTTTCCACGACTCTTCACTACAAGAACTTTTGGTGGTAGATCTAATGGTTTGCAGATTGTTCTTACATTTATGGAGTATGCTTTATCAAAGGAAGTTAGAAGACAATCGAAGCTTGTCACCCTCGACATTGTTGCGATGTCAATATATGGTGTTAACTATGGTGTTTGATCCAAAGTTGTAAACTAGGAAGTTTTTATGAGCGATTAAGATAGACACATAAATATCCTGCGATATAATAAAGCAATTGGTTGGCTTAGCTAATCAGAAATCCAGAGTCTGGAGACCCATGCCGTGGTTTTCGCCCACATGGTTTCCATGGTAACATCCTGTGCAGTGTACTTGATTGGTTGGTTAATTGTGTTGTGCTCAAGTATATTACATAAAGCTTTTTTTCTGCCATCGATGTTGTTATTCAAAACCCCCAATAGTATCTTGATCCTAAGGAACTCACAAGAGTAAGGCTCTAACAACCTCTCAATGAATTGACAGGGTTATTAGGAAAATGAGGATCAAATCAAGGCCTCAAGGAGAGGCTAATGTGGATGGTAGTGAACGGAGGGTAGGGGTTGATGAAGGGTCAACTTCATTAGTTAACCTACCATATAGGTTAAAGAAGACTCAAGTTTAAAATGATATTAAATAATTTAAATGACTTCATTTATAAGTTTAAACATTTAAATAACTCCAAATCAATAAGTGGCAAGAATAAATTTTAAAAAATAGAAAAATGAATTATCTACAACGTTTCTTAAGAGCAAAAATGTAAAATCAATCATTTATAAAAGTTGCAAAAATAAAAGTAAAATCTTGACATGATTTACCTCAAGTTTGAAAATTTTAAATTTTTATTAATTTTTTTTATAAATTAAAAATATAATTTATATGGAGATCTTTCCAATGAGGAGAGCCTTTCCTGAAATTTAAAAGCCACCACTAAATTTGTAAATTATGTAACAATTTTGTAAAATATAAACCACACATTGTAAAATAATGATGATCATAATGTTTTGTAAAGTATACCATCCATATTTTAATTAACATTTTTGTCAAATATATAAATATTTTTATAAATATTTCTTGATATACATACTATGTTAACAATTATTATTAAAATCATGGAGTTATAAATTGTAAAATAAATAGAAAAATACCTAAATTGGTGTGTCTTTCCAGGCATTCAGGAAAGGTCCACCTCATTGAAAGTTTCCCCTAATTTATATATTGTTATAAATAACTATTTTTAATCCTAAATAACAAATTTTATTTCACATAGAAAGAAGTTAAGTCAAAGTTTATAGAAATAATTAATTTAAAATTGATTTTTTATTAAAATTTTAAATAACTTTATATTAAAATATATTGTCACGTTATTATATGAAAATTTTAAAAATTAAAATAAGACATATACCTCAATTTCTAGATTTAATTATAATGTCTCAAAACTCATTATCATTTTTTACTTCAGTGTCTTTAGTTTTTCCAATTTATATTTAATTTATATGATGGAGTTTAAAGGTTGAGTAAAGTTCCATTGAAGCTTATTTAAAATAGATAAAAGTATAATATGTTAGTTATTTGTCAATCCAGGATTTATGATTATTTTACATATCTAAAGATACAAAATTGATTTATTATTAATACTATCCTTGTATTATTATATGCAATTCTTAATGAGAAATAAATTAAAATGAGTTCATATGAAAAAGATAAAATTTAATTAGTGTTATTACATGCCTATACAAGTGCTCATCAAGCGTCAGTTCAACACAACTTTTTTTTAGAATTTTTTTATTTTTCTACTTGTGTTTTTATTAACCAATTTATTCTCACTTGATTTATTGGTTAGGGTCATAATAATTTTGCAAATCACTTTTATTTGTTTCTTTATCATCACATGTATTGCTACATGCACATTACTCTAGATTCCTGGTTTTATTATATATATATATATTTACATTTAAAAATGATGTCGTTACTTTTATGTGATTTTAAAAGATATAGAATTAATAGCTATTTACATGTTTTTAATAAGGAATTTAAGACAATGTGCATGATAAAGTAGATGAATCACGGATTCATTACACATATACATGTGTACATACACACGCATACACAACCATCTTACATATTAGCATACACACATATGGATTGTGTAGTACATAAACACATATTACATCCGCATATTACTCACTCACACACACACTCACACACACACACACAAACACACACACACACACACACACACACACTATTTATCTCTCTCTCTCTCTAAGATATACAAACATATACATGCATTTAGACAAACACAAACACATACATATAACCATAAGTTATACTAATTACACACAAAATACACACATTGTATGTACATATATGCACACAAATGCACACATTGTATGCATACTCACATACCATAATAGCACATGTGCATACACACAAATACTTTGATATACATCCACACATATTACCTACATTTACACACATGCACGAAGATCATGACTGATGAACACAAATTCTAAAATCGTAGAACAAATACACTAAAAGTGGACGCTGGCAAGATGGAGACATACCGTCGTTGAGGAATTGAGATCATAGAGGCATTCCTAGATGTGTAGGGATCATGATCTTACGATCATACGGTAGTGGATATCATATTTTTGGGGGAAATTTTCAATGCTTATATTTTTTCATCTTACATATGAAGAGAGATTTTCTGTGTGATAGTAACAAGCTCTTACCATGTCATAAAGTACGTGGTAATCTTTGATAAAAATAAAAAGTTATATAATATATGTGTATTCAAACTAACCAAGCCCATGGTCAAGCTGAATATGGTAGGACATTCACTAGTTTGGGAAAATGCCACTTGATCTTATGGTCAATTACTTATGCTTGTTTATGTATTTTTGTGATTTTTTAATGTGATTTTGATTTTTGTTTTTTTAAATATTTAATTAATTTTAAAAACCTCCTTTTGAATTTAGAAAGTAAATAAAGTAATAAAAAATGAAAGAAAAGGATTTTTTATAATACTAATATATAAAGAGAATGAGAAAAAAGGGATTCAAATAAAATAAAATAGATAAAAATACAATAAAAGTATAAATAAAATGTTTTCATGATTTTTACATTTTATAAATACTTTTGGGTATTTTTTAAGAAATAAAGTAGAGTATAAAAACAAATAAAAATCAAAATTTGGAAAATAAAAAATAAGGACAATGGGATCAACATTAAAAATAAATTTGGTTCAAAAACTTGGATAAAAATCTAGTGGGTGTTTTCCCCTCAAAATAGATCCAAAGTAGAGTCCATAACACCTTTTTTGTTTTTTCACTTTATATGAATTGTTAGTTGTTTTTCTAAGGTTCTTGATCTTTTTATGATTTTCGGAGGTAAGCACTATAATTCTTAGAGATTTTTGGATATGTAGTGCAAGTAAGTGAGAAGCCTCTACCTATTTTTCTAAGGCAATATGTATAAACTAAAAATGAAGTACTATAGGGAGGTTAAATGTGTGTTTTTAAGATTTTTAGCTATTTAAACAATAAAATATAAATTTAACAAAAATTCATGACCATATAGGAAAGTCAGAGCTACAACCACATATTTTCAGATTTTTGAGTATATGCAAAATGATCCCAGTTTAAATCAACTACTCAAAATCTTGCAGAAAATCTGAATGCCACAGTTTTATGAAACTTGGGGATAATTTTTGCCTAAGTTAGATCCAAAACATATCAGAAAATGAGAATATATATAAAGCATACAAGGAGTCAGGTGCAAAATTATCCTAGAATAATTCAGTTACTCAAAATCTTGCAGAAATTCTACATGCCACAAATCAACGTATTTTTCAATGAAACTTGGGGATAAGTTCCTCCTAAGATAGATCCATGATAGAAAATGAGAAGAGATATGCAGTATACAAGAAATCACTTAAGAAATAAGCCAAAACGAGATCTAAAATTCCAAAATTCATTGTTAATGAACATTAAGTCAGATTTATAATAAAACTAATTTCAAAAATTTAAGATCAGATGAATGATTAGCACACATGCATATACACATACAAATACTTTGATATGCACGTACACATATTACCTATATTTACAAACATATGCACAAGATCATGATCGATGAACAAACAATCTAAAATCGTAGAACAAATGCACTAAAAGAGGAAGTTGGCGAGATGGAGACATATCATCATGGAGGAAGTGATATCATAGAGGTATTCTGAGATGTGGTGGGGATTATGATCATAAGATCATATAGCAGTGTATATCATATATTTGGGGGGAAATGTCTTAATGCCTACTTTTTTCCATTTTACACATGAAAAGAGATTTTTTGTATGGTGGTCCCAAGATCTTACAGTTTTGCGTAGTACATGGAAATCTCTGATCAAAACAAAAAGGTGTATAATATATGTTTGTTTAACCTAGGAAAGTCCTAGGGTCTAGCTCAAGGAGGCAAGACACTCACCATGTCGGGGAAATGCACACTCAGTCTTAAATTTGATTACTTGTGCCTGTTTATATGTTTTTGCAGTTTTGATGTGATCTTAATGTTTATTTTCCTAAATATTTAATATTAGTTAATTTGAAAATTTTAAACAATTTCCTTTTGTTAGAAAAATAAAGTAATATAAAATGAATGAAAAAGGAAAAATATTTTATAATACTAATATAGAAAGAGAATGAGAAAAGAAGGGGTTTCAAATAAAATAAAATAGCTAAAAATACAAATAAAATGTTTTATGCTTTTTATATTTTCCAAATGCTTTTAGGTATTTTTCAATCAATTAAAAATAGAATATAAAAACATATAAAAATCAAAGTTTGGAAAAAATGAGGGTAGTGAGCTCAACTTAAAAAATAGTTTTTGGTTTAAAACATGGATAAAATTCAGTGAGTATTTTACCCTAAAAAATTTTTAAAGTAGAGTGTTCATAACTTTTTTTTGTTTATATTTTGATTTTATATGGATTTTTAGTTGTTTTCTAAAGTTTTTGTCTTTTTGTAATTTTTGTAGGTAGATACAATAAATCTCAGAGATTTTTTGGATATGCATGCAAGTGGGAGGCGTCTACCCCTTTTTTGATGTAATAGGTATAAACAAAAAATGAAGTACTAGAGGAAGGCTAAAACCATGCTTTTATAGTTTTAACTATTTCAACAATAAAATAAAAATACAACAAAAATCCCTAACTGTATAACAAAGTCAAAGATGCAACTACATATTTTAAAATTTTTAAATAGATGCAAAACAATCATGGAATAAATAAATTACTCAAAATATTGTAGAAATTCTATATGCCATAAATCAAGGTATTTTTGATGAAACTTGGGGATAAGTTTGGCCCAAGTTAGATCCACAACATATCTAAAAATGAGAAGAGATATGAAGCACGCTAGGAGTAACTAAAGAGATAAGACAAAATGACAACTAAACTTCCAAAATTCATCACTAATAGGCATTAAGTCAGCTTTACAACAAAATTAATTTCATAAAATTGGAGTTTAGATGAATGATTAGCAAGCATTAAAATCTAAGGGCATACATGCAATAACATGAAGTGCTTAATTAGTTCAAAATGAGAATATAAACTTATCTAATTGATATCCCAAAATCTCTGAGGTGTGCTTGTAAATAGACCGAGGGCTAACATGAGTCTGATGTTGCTGGCTTGATCTTGTGTCCCAAATGAATACATATAGATAGTGATGATTGTAGAAGGATTTTAAGTGATGAAAGTCTGAGATGCATGGGGTGTTGCTCAATCGTGTGGCCATGATGCAGTCACGTGATTGCACAGATGAGGGGTTGTGATTAATCCAATGACTGAGATGCGCATGGTTGATTCTCAGTCATGTAGCCAATGAAACTACTTGGTTGCGTGGATGAGGGGATACTGTTTATCCAAGGGTTCGAGTTGACCCATGTGTGGACGGTGCAGATTAAAGAGGGGGCCTAATCTAACATAACTTATAACCCGACCCATCCCTTCCACTTCTTCTTTGAATGGCTACACGCATGAGGAGGAGGCATCCACCAATCCATCGACCTCATGGTAGGGCTAGGATGATTGGTGGATTGTGTAGGCGATGTTCGAGGTTAGCCTGTGGAGAGTGAGGCACTCCAACTATCTATAAATGGAAAGAGACTCAAGCACATGGCCAGGTCACGTGTGAGATGCAAAAAATAATGGAGTGAATGGGCATCTGCTCTGACGTACGAATGAATTGGAGCAAGTGATGACGACCCTAGGCAACTCGGGTTAAGTAATATCAAAGGTCGTTGTGACCCGAATCACAAGGCACGATCAATCACGAAAAGTAAGACCATAAATAAAACCAATCAAGCATGCAAATCTAAAGAAGCGGTCTCCGCTATTTATTTAACCTGGTATAGCGACCAGGGTCGAACACAAGGAGCACGGGCTAAGCCTACGAAATAGTCGAGAAATCAGGAAATAAAATGCATATTTTTGTGGTTTTTAATTTATACTTTTTTTATTTTCTGATAAGGAAAGTGAACAAAAGACAAAGGAAATCACAATTCAACAATTTTTATTATGACTAAAAATACTCAAAAATGCGCAATAAAAATATTTTTGTGTTCTAAAAATATGCATATGTTTTTGGTAATTTTTAATGGTTTTTCTGATTTTTATAAGGTTTTCTAAAAATGAAATAAGGTCAAAATAGTAAAACAATGTACATCTGGACAATAAGGCAACTTTAAAATATCTGAAGTGCCCCAACCGTCCTGGTTGCAATTTTATGTTAAAATAGCAAACAAGATCTAACTATAGAAAATAAAAACTCATTTTTTTTATTTTTATGGAATTTTTAATGATTTTTATAAGGTTTTTGGTCATTTGTGAATTTTAGGAGTTTTCTAAAAGAGAATGGAAAAATACTACTGGAATTAAAAGATACCACAACAAATGCACAAGATTTTTTTTGGAATTTTAAGGTAATTTTTATATTTTCGGGTAGTTTCTAAAACAAATATACACTTTTTTATAGGTTTTTTATTTTTTAAAAAATAGCAAATAAAGTCAAATTGCATTACAAAAATTACCAAAAATATTACACAGTAGCAAGAGCTACTGGTAGTTTTTGGAAAATTTTTGGAATAGATTTGATTTTGATTCAAAACAAAGCACATAGGTTGTAGGGATCTAAATGCAAATAGTCTAAGTTTCAGAACTAAATCATAACACGCACCAAAAAGTCCAAGGGTATCACTATAAGATTCCCACGATATTCAAGTACATGCACAATACAGGGTTCACAGAGGCATAAGTTTAACTTCAGAAAACATTTCATTCAAAGATTAACCATCAAATTCTGCAGGATAAAATGTGCAAAAACACCACATTGCACGTGTCAGGCATGTGTTTTCATACAGGGAGGACTAAAGTGCAAATACCAGAAACCTTAGGGACTAAAATGCAAATAATTCAAGCTACAACTTTATTTAACAGACTAGAGATGAAAGCATGAAAAGTACAAGGTAAATAATGCAATATACCCTTGCAGGCGCGTGTGGTGCGCGTGGGGGACATGTGGAGGCTGCTTGTGGCGCGCGAATATGCGACACTGATCCTCTGCAAATGTCAGATCTGATGCCTCAGAAATGTCGAGGATGTGGGGCATATATGCATCAGAGCTGTCATCTAACGATCGAAAAGCCTGCTGATGTCGACTGCGCATATCTGATCTGGAAGGCTGGGGATCGATTTGACGGTGCTGGAGATGCCTGGAAGAACAGCTTAGGTGAACTTCACCGGAACCAAGGAGATGATCCTCAGCTCCGATGATCGTTCGGCGGGCACGAGAATGATCGTAAAAGGCTTCCGCATTGACTAATCAGGTCTGATGGAGGAGCCACCGGACGGATATGCGTGGCGATGAAGATGGCCTGGAGCTACTCCGGTAAACCTCAAATGGATGAAATAGGGGGTCCCAGTATACACTAATGCCTGCATAGGAAAACTAGGACCTGGGGCAGTGCTCTGATCCGGGTTATTGACGCTAAACACCAAAGAAGTGGAGGGGGGTGACGTTCGATCTCCGACGAAGGTGGTAGGGGGGATCTAGGCCCTAATCTCGATCCGAATATCGAGGCTAAGGATGATCAGGTTATAGATCAAGATGGAGGGCGAGTGTGCGGATCGATAGAAGCGGCTAGATGCGGAGAACGAAGCTCCGACTAGCTGGTCGGAGCAGGTGGAAGTGCAACGACGATGAACGGAAGGATTGAATCGAACAGGAATATGCGAAGGATATAAAGGGTACCTTAAGATCTGGGTGTGCTCCCAAGCTCCAGGAGAAGATGAACATCGGGGTGATAGCCTCAACCTCGATGCAGAAGGCGAAGGAGGCTACTCACGGCGGAGGTCCGTTTACGAAGGGTGAGCGTCACCTCTACTGCACCAAATCGAGCTCCGAAGGGTGCTCTGAGCTGCTGTCCCTCAGCTGGAGGAGGTTACGGGTCGAGAAGGGAGTGAGGTACGAGCTGCCGCTCCTGGGAGGCAGATGAGAGACTTTATAGAATTCCCAGGAGGCTGGAGGAATCGGGAAGGGGCACACAACCCTAGGAAGATTTGCGCCTTCCTAGGGATCCGTGAGGGTGCTGGATCCAAGGGGAGACCATAGGCGAAGAATCGAGGTGAGGGGCAGCATGACCCAACTGGGGAAATTCAGAGAAAAAGGTCTGACGAAGAGATCAGGTCGGGTCAAGCCCTGGAAGAGGGCGTTGACCCGGGTCAACAACATGACGTAGACCAATCAAAAAAAATAGGATATACAAAATACTTACAAATTAAATAAAAAATAATAAATGATTTTAAATCAAAAAGTGTACAAAATGAAAATTGTTTGTTATTTTTCAAACTACTTTTGCGTTATTTTTATTTATTTTTATGAAAAACAAATTACTCTATATACATTATAGTGTATTACGTACAAGTATAATACACCTGTGTATTTTATACATTTTTTTATTTTTACATAAATACACCAATTTTATATTTTATTTATTTGCAACATAATTTTTGGAGTATAATATAATTTTTATTGTATTATTATTATTTATTTACATGTATATAATAAATATAGAAGGAATCATATATACATGTATTTTGTACAAGTGAGAAAGGATTTTATTTTTTATTTTTATTTTCTTTTTCTGATTTTTGTTTTATTTTCAGGAATATATACAAGTAGGTAAATAGAATATTCTTATTTTTATTTTGGTAAAAATAATTATTTTTTTACACAACTAATATGTATAATATAGAGTGGGCCCTATCTCTCTCTACATATTTTATTTGGCGATCAGGCTAATGCTTGGACTTCTCTTGGGGTTCGGGCCACTCTGTATTTATTCTAAATACCTCCTTCCTTTTTCTTTTTCTTTATTCTTTTATTTTTGTAATAATACATGCAAATTATGTAATACTGACAAATGCATGCATAATACTAACTTATTGTATTTATATCTATTTACATGATGCTTTGCCAAGATAAGTAACTAAAATAAAAGAGTAAAGAGTGATGATCATGGATTCATCACCCCCTATACTTTACCTTTGCTAGTCCCTTAGTAAACACTTACTTGAAAAAGAAGTGAAAAGAGAAAGAAAAGAAAAAGAAGGAGAATCAAGGTTGATTATTAAACTTTTCTTCATTAAATTGAAGTATGGAGCTCAGTCAGACCTTTGGATTATTAGTTTGTCGGAACCTTATTTGGACCTAGGTTTAAGACTCAACATCCTCTAAGTTCCACCATTCTATAGTCAAGACTCCTCAATAATCCAGATCAGAACAAGTCTGCATACAAAAACTCTAATGACCATGAATCTTTTCATGTACTGTGTAAGTGATATATAGCTCCCACCTTAAAAATGGCAAAGTAACAACCCTCCTCAACAAGGTAACTCTATGCCCTAGTCCAGCATCTCTTTCCTCGAGGATCAGGGTACTCCCTTCTAAGTTCAAGTTCAACTGGCTCAAGAAGAGGGGAAAGAAGAGAATGGAATATGACTACTGTAGCCATGTATCCCTGGGAGCCCAACCAGTGTAGCTACGTCTCCCTATTGCAAGCTTCATGAGATGGGAATGGGTAACATAAGATTTGCTTTATTTGGCTATATACACTCCGACAGGCATTTTATTTTCAATCAGTCCTGTCCACTTTTTTGGAGTTTTTATTTCTTTTGCGCATTTTTTTAATTGGCATATGCACAATATATCTACATGGTCCAACATATATACATAAGGACTTTTTCCTCTTGAGCCGGTAGACTATCCCTCTTTTGAAGCTTTATTGCAACCTACAACTCCTGTCTTTAGACCTCAACATCACCAGACCAAGTTGAGATGCACTTCCTTCACTAAAAGAAGACAAGAGGTTCCACCTAGAAGTACTACCCTCGTATGCTACCCCAAGCCAATAGAAACTACCTCCTCACCGCCTCATCCGTAGAGAGTTATGTGTAAGGTGCTGGTGCAAGTAAAGCCATTGTCTGTGAGAGTCATGTGTGTATTGTTAAGTATTCAACTTAGGCTCATCAAGATGACATGTGATCATATCCAAGTGGACTCAAAGAATTAAGTCACCAATGGACCTGAAGAGTCTCAACTCTAAATCCTATAAGGTTCCTCTTAGAATTAAGTGGATTAAGGTCTTAACCAAGCTCCATTTTCCAATTTAATTCTAGGCTAGTTTAACTGTCAACTATGATTTAGAAGAATGTAAAAGTATATACAAAAATATTTTTATGCAAGATTTTTGAAAATGTGCAAAAGTTTTGGAAAATGTTTGAATGTATGCATGGATGCATAAGTTTTGCAAACTATTTACAAATATTTACATAAGGGTTTTTGCAAACTTTTATTTTCCAAACATTTTACAAAAATTTTGTACTATATACATAGTTTTGATACCAAAATATTTACAAACTTGTTACAAACAAAACATTTTTACAAACATTTGTATAAAAATAATTTTTATAAATAGCTATGTATGTGCAAGAAAGAATTTTATGTGCAAGAAAATTTTTAAAAATTTTAATATTTTTAAATAAAGGATTTTTAGCCATTTTTGTTTATTAACACATTCATACAATGTACGAGTTATGGTTAAAGTATATATGTAATATATACGACACCTCCTATACTTAGCTCGAACGATGTCCTTAGAGTGAATCAAGAGCGATGAAGAAGAAGACATAACTCGTGCTTAGTATAAGGCAGTGAAAGGGAATGTTGTACTACAACAATGAATCAAATAATAGAATGAAGAGGCCTCGGTGTTTCCCCCCTATACTTAGGATTGAGTAATTCTAAGTATAACAGACTATACATGAAAGGAGAACCGAGTAAAAGGATGTACAGGGTTTACCTCCCATATACTTAGGGTAGTATCCCTAAGTATAGGCAGCAAAACAGAGGTGAAAAGAATCAAAAGAATAATTAAAACTCTGACACCTCTTATACTTAAGGTAAACTACACCCTAAGTATATCATAATCACAAGATGCTGATGGGGTGTTAGACTAAAGAATGAGATGATATGGACATCTGGATCTATACAAGGCGGAAGACACTAATACTTAGGCATGAGATGCAACTAATGTGAGTCAAAGACCACATCTCATGCAAAATGAATTGGTACGACGTCAACGACCAACGGCTCATGATCTAATATGGTTTGAGGCGCTGACCATTAACACAAATGGTGGACTCAGATGACATCTCAGATATGTCGATACTACCATTGTCTTGCACCTTTCGTACTAGGTATGATCCTTTCCACTTGCTCTGCAATTTCCCTGGAAATAATCTAAGCTATGCATCAAAGAACCATATTCTCTGATCTGGCTCAAACTGCTTATGGCTTATATGAATTGGCATTGCTTGTTGACTATGTAATGTAGGCTGCTTGAAAAGGCTATATCTCTAAGTTCCTCCAGTGTTGCCAATTCTACCTTCCTTTGATCACCTATGCTATCTGGATCCAATAATACATCAGTGATAGTCCAAAGTGACTTGTGCCTAAACTCAACAGGTAAATGGTAGGGCTTTCCATAAACAATACGAAAGGGAGATGTACCCAAAGGAGTCTTGAAGGAAGTCCGATAGGCCTACAAGACCGAGTCCAAAAGCTGTGACCAATCCTTTCGGTCTAGGAAGACTACCTTCTGCAATATCGTCTTGATCTCCCTATTCGATACTTCAGCAAGACCATTGGTTTGAGGATGGTATGGAGTGGCAACACGATGGTCTATGCTAAACTCGTTAGCAAGGGCCTTTACCTTTTTGTTGATAAAATGAGACCCCCCGTCAGATATCAATACTCTAGGCACCATGAACCGTGAAATGATATTTTTCCTAAAAAATCTACAAATAGTCCTAGCATCTATGGTTCGAGCAGGTATGGCCTCATCCCAACGACTCACATAGACAACAACAAGCAGAATGTACTCAAATCCCTGACTCTTAGGGAATGGACCCATGAAGTCAATGCCCCATGCACCAAAAATTTCACAGAAGTGAATGGGCTGCATCGACATCATATCACGCTATCCACAAGTGCCCATCCTCTGACAGTCAGTATACCTCTTCACGAATTCATCAGAATCCTTAAAGAGGGTAGGCCACCATAGGCCGGATCGGAGCACTTTCTGTGATGTTCTCCTCCCAGAGTGATGTCCTCCTACCTCAAGCTTATGACAGTATGTGAGGATGCTATGGTGCTCCTCCTGAGGAATGCGTCGATGCCAGACACTATCCCATCCTTCATGATAAGTATGGGATCCTCCCAATGGTAAGACTTGGCCTTCGTAAGGAAGGTCTCAAATCGCTGCCTGGGCCAACCTTATGGAACTTTCTTAGCGATAAGATAGTTCACAATGTCGGCGTTCCATGGGAGCGAGGCAATAACAAGGATCGCCTCATCTGGGAAGGTCTCTGAAATCAGATCAATCTGCTCAGATTCCTCAAGATGCTCTAATCGGGAGAGATGATCCGCCACCACATTCTTGACTCCAGGTTTATCCTTAATCTCAATATCAAACTCTTGGATTAGAAGGATCCATCTAGTCAATCTCGCTTTGGCATCCTTCTTTACCATGAGGTACCTAATGGCGGTATGATTAGTAAAGATAGTCACTCTGGATCCAATAATAAATGATCTGAACTTGTCCAAGGCAAAAACTACGGCTAGCATCTCTTTCTCAGTGACAGTGTAGTCCCGTTGCATGACATCCAATGTACGTCTAGCGTAGTGAATGGAAAAAGGTACTCCATCCCTCCTCCGCCCTAGCACGTCCCCTACAGTAAAATTGGAGGCATCCGTTATGATCTTGAATGGGAGAGACCAATCAGGCGGCTGAAGTACACGAGCATCAACAATTAGACTCTTAAGAGTCTCAAACGATGCAAGACACTTATCATCTACATTGAACTCGGTGTCTTTGGTCAACAAATCAATCAATGGCCTGGCAATACTGCTGAAATCATGAATGAATCATCGATAGAAATCGACATGCCCCAGAAAAGACCATAACTATCGCATGTTGGAGGGTGGATTGAGTTTCCTGATGATATCTGCCTTGGCCGGATCAACCTCCATGCCCCTGTTGGAGATGATATGACCAAGCACCGTCCCTTGAATCACCATGAAGTGACTCTTCTCCCAAGATAAAACAAGGTGAACCACGATGCAACGCTGAAGGATGCGGTCTAGGCAGTCAAGACAAGCATCAAACCTGTCGCCCCAGAACGAAAAAGTCATCCATGAAGACCTATAAACAATCACCCACCATGTCGAGAAGATGGACAACATGCACATTTGGAACATCGCCGGGGTGTTACATAGATCAAAGGGCATCCGTCCGAAAGCATAAGTCCCAAACGGATAGGTGAATGTCATCTTGTCCTGGTCTTCAGGCACAATGGCCACCTGGTTGTAGCCGGAGTACCCGTCAAGAAAGCAATAATGACTCTTCCCAGCTAGTCTATAATTTGATCAATAAAAGGCAGCGGGAATTGATCCTCTTTGGTGGCCTGATTCAATCATCTGTAGTCCACACAAACCCTCCAAGAAGTGGGTACCCAGGTAGCTATCGCTTCTCCAGACTCGCTCACAACTGTAGTGATGCCCGTCTTCTTGGGCACCACATGTAATGGACTAACCCACTTGGAGTCGGATATATGGTAGATAAAATCAACGCTCTACCATTTCGAAATTTCCTTCATGACAACCTCTCGAAGATTCGGGTTCAACCATCATTGGAACTCACGTGATGGCTCAGCGTCCTCTTCGAGATAGATATGGTGGGAGCACAAGGCTGGACTTATCCCCTGGAGATTAGCTACACTCCATCCTATCGCCATGCGGTTCTTTTCAAGAACCTCCATCAAATGAGATTCTTGCTCTCCAGTCAAATTTGCTAAGATAATGACTGGGTGCATCTCATGCTCGCCCGCAAGGAACCTATACTTCAGCGACTGCGACAAAGACTTTAGTTCTAGAGAACTGGGAGCTGGTAAATCTGGCTTCTGAAATGTCTGAGTGAATGCAACCCAATTTACGTGGGAGAACTCTCGCTGATCATGAAAAACTAGTGTTGACTGCCCTACTGGTGTATCTGTAATCTGCGTCGGCTCAATCTCCACCCTAGTTGTTGGCTTTGTGGAAATCAGACACAGAAGTAAATCATCAAGTTCATCCCAATCAATATCTGACTCTGAACCTGAATCACAAGAAATGTACTCTGCCTCACTATCCTGAACACGATCTCTAACCTCGACTGTGTCCTCTGCCAAGAGTGTGTATCCAAGCTCTCCTTTGCTGGAATGGGTGAGTCTGCAGTATCTGAGGGTGAGAGTAAGGCTTGTGAAACAAGACCAGACCAAGCGGCTTCATCATCAGTAATCACAAAGTCACACTCCAAGCGGACGTCTCGCTCTACCTCTGTCATCTGCTCTATATCACTGGATTGCTCTGAGCAAGCTGAATCTCATGCTCTAGTCTCATCGATCGTCTCTATTTGTATGTTGTCGCCCTCAACGCGAAAGTATACCTTCCCACTATCATGGTCGGACACCGCCTTGACTGTGGCCATGAATGGTCGTCCTAGAATGATGGGGGTATCGGTCACAGACTCAGGGATTTCCATGTCCAACACAACAAAGTCCACTGGGATTTTCAGGCCCTGAATTGTGACGACCACGTCCTTCAACAACCCCTTCAGCCTCTTGATAGATCTATTAGCAAACTGAAGGACCGTCCTGCTCTGTCGAAGAGGGCCAAACTTGAATCGGTTGAGTAAGGCTGCCGGAAGGAGGTTAATAGAAGAGCCGATGTCTGATAGAGTCCGATCAAATCTCTGCTCATGAATATGGCATCTGACATAGGGAGCTCATGCATCTGGCCTCTTGGCTAGCAGACAGTTCTGGATGGCAAAGCAGGTGGCACGAGTGAGCACATGGATCTATGCATGATGGTTCCTCTTCTTCCTACGAATGGTGGTTTTCTCTCTTAGGTTCCTCTGGAAGAGAGGGATGTGCTCAAGTGCCTTATGTAGAGTCAACTGAATCTGAAATCTATCAATCATCTGCTAGCGGAACTCTAATTGCTGGTTCTTTTTTTAATTTCTTTTTTATTCCCCTTAGCCAAGTGGAGTGCTTGAGGGAAGGGGATAGCTAGGCACTCCTCAGATAGAGGGCTAGGAATGGGTCCCTGCTGCAAAGAAGAAATGGAATCCATCCAAGTATCACCATGCATCACATATGGACTCGAAGATGAGGAACCCTTTCCTTTATTAATCTTTTTGGTATTTTCTCTAAAGTCCCAGGGAAAAGAAACTGGAGGAAATACAACTGGAATAGAAGGGGTGGCCTCAGTACCACCTAGGACATCACGAACTGCGACATCAACACCGCTCTCTGGCATAACATCTAAATCTTTGGTGGCATCAGTACCACCCTCTACATCTGGGGACGCGACGGCCTCAGTACCGTCGGCTGGATCACCACCATCATCATCATAATAAGCGGCTTCAACACTACTATCCTCCTCGTTTGGCACTCCTGCATCCTCTTGGTGTCGTTGCTCAGATGAGGCACCACTGGTTGGTATCCTATCTCTCCTAAGTGTAACAAAGTCAGCATCAAATGTATATGAAGCAATGCCACCCAATAAATCACTAGGAGTGGTAAGCTCTGTGAACTGTACCTGCTCAGACTTTCTCTTTAGATTGTTCGGGTTGGGTTCGATCTGAGAGGGTATGGCGGCCTTGCCATTGATGATCTCCCTCATCTCCTGGCGGAACTCGTCCATCTCCCATATGAATGTGGCATGCTGCTCGGAAAGAAGGCATGCTAGATCATCGAGTGCTAGGTTCTCATAGGCTGGCCCATGGAAACCATACGGGTTGCTTCTCTGAAAGTGAGGTTGCTGCTGGGAAGGATGAGGGGGAAGCTGAGAGTACTGCTGAGGCTGCTGCTGGTGCTGCCGCCACGGTTATCCCTACTGGTAGGAACGAGGACCTGACTGGTAGTGTTGCTGTGGCTGCTGCGAGAACTAGGACTGCTGCTGAGGCTAGCTGTACTGTCCACCCTGAGTTGGAGGCTGCTGCTGGGATGAGACACCTCCAGTTGACCTCCTAAATTCGGGATGGTCTCGACGGATCCTGAGTTGCTGTCGGTCATACCAAATCTCGTTGACTTCCATCAACGACTCCTGCTCGATATGGGTTGGAGGAAGAACTGCCACAGGCTGATCCTGTTGGTACACAACCATTTGAGTGTCGTGAGACGGTGATTGCTGAAAATACTGGTGCTACTGCTACTGGAACGGCTCCGCCTGAACATGGTGGACTTGTCAGTATTGGGCATAGGGTTGGGTCGAGCTGCTGCTGTTAGGGTCAGCCCGTGACCTGAGACGGGGCTAAAATGTCGTCTGTGCCTCTTGGAGACACATGATCTGGGTCTTCAGGTCACTCAATATTTGTGCAACTGAGCGATATGAGTTATGCCCTAGCACTACTTCTTCTCGATGATCTCGATGCGGTCCAGCTTCTCGCTGATAATGCCCATATCAGCGGCCGACGACTCTGCCTGTGCTACGGCTGCTAAAGAGGTGGATGGACCCGCATCGACCCATGCTATCCTCTGATAGGACACAACATGGGATGAGGGCTTCCCCTGAATGTAGAGACGGGTACGAGACATAACGGTGTAGTTCTTGGCCATCTTCTCATATATGGCCCATACCTGGTCTTCGTCCTTGGTGAAGTAGAAACCCCCACAAGAAGCGTTCACGGGCCCCTGCAGCTCTGGTGTTAGCCCACAAAAGTAGCAGTCCTAATTTTATGGTTATCTATTTTTAGGTATTTTTCAATAAGCAAGCAATGCCTAACGAAAATTTCAATTCTCCTGATTATTTATAGTCCAAAAACGGGGGAAGAAGTCGAAAAAGCTTATGCGTGATCAAACACGATGATACATGCAAAGTAAGAGATGCGTACCTGTCGCCAGCACTCTATAGGTAGGGTGATCCGCACATAAATTAAAAGACAGAAATAAAACTATCTATATGATGCAATAAGTAAACGATCTTAGACGAGCAATTTCTACACGAGAAGAATGGTAGTTATCTCATAAAATTAAGTCCGGAGTCCGGTCTTGGGAACCACTCGGTGCCCGCCACAACAGGTCCTACCAGCGCTGTATGTGGTTCCTCACGGCACGTGGACTCAAGTCTGATTAAACTAACTTTTTATTATGATTATTAATTAGGTCCAATTACGAACTATAAGCACAAGCAAATAGTTAGGGATTGGTTCCTAATCAGTTACGTCACAATCAGAGAAATCCCTAAGTCTAGGGGCCAAATTCTTCGAGAATTAAAATAGAAATAAAAGGCGAGAAATCAAAACCGGCGAAAACCGCGGTGAGGTCCCCCGAGCACACTGGTGCTCAGCGAAACATACCCCGATATAGCCAAGTCCAAACTGTCCAAGGTCTCTAAGTCCCTGTATTATTACAATAATAATCAGGCTGAAAATAAACTAACTACTTTAGACTACTATATGAGCTATAACTAAGTCCTCAGCCGGTCCTGCTTCCCCTTAAGTATGGGTATCCTCCAAAGCGGCTCTCAAGCAGTTCCTCGCATAAAAAACAAAACTGGAACGGGTCAGAATACAGTTATAACAAATAGAGCTAAAAGCAGATAAAAGATAGAATTTGAAAATCAACTACTAAGCCGTGTCCCCGGCAACGATGCCATTCTAATGACGACCCCAGGCAACTCGGGTTAAGTAATATCAAAGGCCGTTGCGACCTAAATCACAAGGCACCGTCAATCAAGAAAGGTAAGACCACAAATAAAACCAATTAAGCACAAAAATATAAAGAAGCGATCTCCGCTATTTATTTAACATGGTAGAGCGACCAGGGTTGAACACAAGGAGCACGGGCTAAGCCTACGAAGTAGTTGAGAAATCAGGAAATAAAATGCATATTTTTGTGGTTTTTAATTTATACTGTTTTTTATTTTCAAGATAAAGAAAGTGAATAAAAGACAAAGGAAATCGCAATTCAACAATTTTTATTATGACTAAAAATACTAAAAAATGCGCAATAAAAATAGTTTTGTGTTTTTAAAATACACATATATTTTTGGTAATTTTCTAAGGGTTTTCTGATTTTTATAAGGTTTTCTAAAAATTAAATAAGGTCAAAATAACAAAATAATGTACAATCAGAACAATAAGGCAACTTTGAAATATCTAAAGTGCCCCAACCATCCTGGTTGCAATTTTATGTTAAAATAGCGAACAAGATCTAACTACAGAAATTGGAAACTCTTTTTTTTTTTATTTTTATGGATTTTTTAATGATTTTATAAGGTTTTTGGTATTTTGTGATTTTTAGGGGTTTTCTAAAAGATAATGGAACAAAAATGCTATTGAATTAAAAGACACCAAAACTAACACACAAGAAGTTTTTTTGGAATTTTAGGTCATTTTTATATTTTTGGTATTTTCTAAAATAGACAGACAATTTTTATAGTTTTTTTGATTTTTAAAAAATAGCAAATATAGTCAAATTACGTCACAAAAATTACAAAAAATATTACATAATTGTAGGAGCTACCGTTAATTTTTGGGAAAGTTTTGGAGTAGATTTATATTTATTTGATTCAAACAAAGCACACATGTTGTAGGGGCCTAAATGCAAATAGTTTAAGTTTCAAGACTGAATCATAACACGTACCAAAAAGTCTAGGGGTATTTGTTAGACATGTGAGCCCTGTGCGAACCATTCATACAATAAATGATATTGTAATATATATGTTTATTAAAAAAAGTTATTGATGTTTCACTCCCTTTCTGAAATTAAATGAATGAATGCACTATAAGGTCCCTTTGTATAATTAGGGTTATGTACCATGGCCATCTTGATGATCATATAGTTTTTGATTCATTAAATGAATCATAGAGGCCGGTGTTTGGATGAATATCTAAGGAGTTAGATAGAGGACTCATCAAGCATTGTCAAATGATTATTAAGAGATGATCTCCATCCTGAGTAGGAGATGGCAATCCTTTCTCACATAGGCTGATATCTGATCGACCTCTTGATGCAGGTCCTCTGCATGGGAACAGTGATTCGGAGGTGTCAGATTAGTTAGGTCAATGGATTGACTTAACGAGATCGAGATAACCTAAGTCCTATGTTGAATGCTGTCACAGCATAGACACGCATCCTCTGACTGAAGACAGATGTATTACTATATGTCCGAGTATGTACATTTGGTAGACCAATAGGTTGATGGCCTAACCAAGGTCTATATACCGGCGAGCTGGTGTGAATATAAGGGCATATGAGAAATACAATCTCTCAAAGGGATCATACAAGTTCACTTATGAACAAGAAGACATGAGCTCACTCATAAGGTGTTAGGACCGATCAAATTCCATGCATGGTCGTCGTGTTTTGGAAGCATGACATGAATTTGAAGGTACGATATATGCTTTTGGAAAGCATATGATTGATACCAACTCCCAATGACCAAGATTGCGAAACTTAGTGATCATACCCTGAAGAAGACAATGTAAAATTGATCTTGATCTTCGGGTTGATCATGGGTCTTCCAGTATGCATGATGTACATGTATTGGGAATACCTGAGGGTGATGTGATCGTAAACGATTGTATAACCATGACGCTTCCATTCCGAGGGAGTGATGAAACAAGTCCGGATTTTAGTGACTCCTCTCAGTAGAGAAGCAATCTGATCTTGGTCCAAATGTTGGACATTGGTCTGAATGAGATTCATATGCAATGAGAAGTTTAGATTTGCGGTCTTGATTTAATCAAGCATCTGTGGAAGGTTCGTAAGATATGGATTTGAGATGAAATCTCAATATCCAAGTTACTATACATGGAACAATACAATCGCCCTGTCCTTATCTCCAAGTATCTGCGGAGAAAGGACATTATTCTTGAAGGGGTTCTAGAATAATTCATTTGATGAACTACATATCCAAGCAAGAAGGACTTGATGATTAAATGAGATTTAATTATCAAGCATAATATGAATGAGATTCATATTGTGAGAATGATTATCCAAGATAATTAAATGGGATTTAATTATCAAGGATTAGAGAATGTGGATAATACTATCCATAATATTTGTGTATTATAAATATGATTTATAATATACATATATATTGAAGAGAGAGAATTTTTGTAAATAGCATTTGTTAATTATTGATGTGGATTGGATTCACATTAATTAATTAATTGGAAATGTAACTTAAAAATTAGTTTGGGTTGTGAATATGATTCACATATTTTTCAATGGCATGATTGAAATATTCACAAATTAATTTGGAATTACTTTGATGGATAATTTTGTGATAATAGTTATTACAAAATTAATTAAAAGATAATGGATAAAATAAAATGGGAGATAAAATCACCACAAAATAGGGGTGGCGTCAACCATGGGTGACGTCCCCTATTTTGGGGGGATTTATTTATCTCCTCATTCTTTTTATCTTATTATCTCTTGATAATTAGTTTATATTAAATTAAATTATGTTGATAATGTTGCAACATATATTTGATAAAAGTATAAATTAATGTTGGTTGTTTTTAACCAACAACAATCATGGC
This sequence comes from Ottelia alismoides, assembly GCA_037367405.1. Lineage (NCBI taxonomy): Eukaryota > Viridiplantae > Streptophyta > Magnoliopsida > Alismatales > Hydrocharitaceae > Ottelia > Ottelia alismoides. Next base: position 832,879 of record JAZKJV010000123.1, read on the forward strand.
GATTGATTAATACATAGATCAACATGGTCGTTGGATCTATGTGTCCCATGGATTGAGATCCATTGGATCCCAAACTAATATATAAGGAGGGATAACCTAGCCTTTCAATGGTACATAATTAGGATTTGTAGAAGCCTACTACTACTCTCTCTCTCTCTCATTCTCGCCCTCTCTCTTTCTCTCCTTTCAAAAGGTGGTTGTCCACCTTGTATTGAAAGGGAGACTCTCGCCTTCGCCCTCGAAGACTCGAGGATCTCCTTCTTCTTTGGGGCTGCTTGCTCTAAAGGAATACGACGGATTTTGTTGGATGAAATCAGGAGACTCGTAGCTTGGATCTTCATCGAGGATTGCGGGAGGAACGCGTCTCATCATCACGCCCGCAAGCGCATTCTTCGTGGATCGGACTTAAGATAGGAGGATCTCTTACTTTAGAGACCTCGTGATTACAACCACGCTTCAAGAGGTATTCCTTATACTTTGTGGTTTGATGAAACGATCCAAGAAATGTTCTTGTGATCATGTGGTTTCATCACTTGAATTAAAATTTTAATTTCCGCTGCATCTAGCAACTAGTGCGACTAGTTGCCCCGATCGCATATGATGCCATCAACACGCTTCCGTGATACGCTTGAAGATTCTCAATATCCTTCAAGTGGTATCAGAGCCTTAGGTTGAATAAGGTTTTGGATATGATCCATAGACCTAGGACGACTTGGGTTTAAAAGGGTTGCGAAATTTTTATCGCATTTCAATTTCGCACCTCTGTGTAATTGGAATTTTTCGGTACTGTTTAAATTATTTAAACACGAAATTTGCAATTGAATTTTGTTCCCCATTAAGTAAGAAAACCATAGTATCTGAGCTTGTGTAATTTGGATCTCATTTGCTCAAGATATGGCCCTTTGAATATACATGTATTCACTGTTGCGGGGATAACAGATCTAAAACGTGATTAATGAGTTAATTACTGATTTGATACGCCTCGAAATGCGTGAAATATCACTTGGGTTATTTCATAAATCAAATTGGCAATCTTAGCAAACTGATTTTGCAATTTTTGGATTTATATTGATCAAGATAAGTTGATTTTAGTGATTGGGGGTCACTGCTGAAATTTGACAATCTTGATCGTGAACCTTGTGATAAGTCATTCAAATATGATAATGAAAATTAATGGTTAATTTTCTGAAATAATTAGTGTTAAATATTTGTGAAATATTTAAAGAGATAATTATTTCATTGAATGACATTTGCCTAACCATAATGATAAGGTAGTTGATCTTGATCATTGGTTGATATGAATTCATCAACAAACATTGTTTTCATGAAGAACCTTAGTTTATCCTAAAATAGTTGTAGGACAACTCTTACATGAAAACCCTCTTGCTTGAATAGGATTGGGGATTTATTTAGGAAATCTCCTTATAATATTATCAAAATTGTTTTGACGTATATTATATGGTATAATTTCCGTTGAAAAACCGATGAGCATCTCAAAGTACATGATGATCTATATAGCATTATCCTTTCCTGAGGTGGATATGGTGCCTAGTCAGAGAGCATTGGGTTGTGGGTTGCAATGTATGTGGTCTGTCCCACTCTCGTCGGTACTGGCCATGACAACGGGTAGGGACTCGATAATGCCAGAGAAGTTAAAGTGTATTTGTTTAATTATTAAAATTCGAATAACACGTACTTTGAGATTATACCTACTATTCAAGTAATAATCAAGTTTGTTGATTGATGATTGGATTGATCATTAATTTAATGTGATTAAATTAATTATATCTAATAAACACTCTATTATGAATAGATGTGTATTTCCCTTAGAAGAATTAATTATGTGAATATAATTCACGATAATTAATTATTACAATTTGAATATGAGGTGGAGGATCACATAAGTGACATCCATGGTCTCCTCTCAAGGCAAAGGATTACGTCACCATATATTGTATATAGGAGACACCAGTCCGAAGTGACAGATCCTATATATGATTTATTTGAATCGGGTTCTTTGCTTCTCGAAAGATTAAGACCGTATACGTAGCGATCCTAATATCAGGTCCTCATATTATTGGGACGATATTGGATTACGTATAGCAAGTATTAAGCCTGTTGACGGTTGGTTCAATTAACAACGAGTCAACATCATCTTAGGGTGGTGGGCCCGGGTGTTAAAGACCGAATTGGGAAATGCAAGTTGGACTTGCAAAGCGAAATGTGTTCCCGCTTCTATTTATTCGAGTTACAGGTTCTCATATTGTTGGGATGTGATAAGGATAGAGAGGATATCCCAGATCTTGCCTAAGATATAGTGGTAAATATATCTCTTACTTTGAAAGAAAATAAGGGAATAATCTTTCAAAGTTGACATAGCAAGACAAATTTGATTTAAAATGCCTTAATCAAATAATTCTTAAAAATGAATATATAATTATTTATATAGTCTAATATAGTGCATTTTTAATCTTAAAAAATGAAGTCCATGAACCCACTTAGCAGGCTCCTGGAGGTCAACCAGTTGACCAGACCGAATTATTCGGATTGGATCCGAAATTTGGATCTTGTCCTATCAGCTGAGCGCGTCTCTTATGTGCTGACCAAGGGCAAGATAGCAAACCCTAAGACTGCAGAAGATAAATCATATAATGAGAAATATGATGAAGACCATAATCTGGCAAGGTGTTCTATCCTTGGGTCATTGTCCAATGTGCTTCATAAGTAACGTGTGGAAATGAACCATTGCCAAGAGATTATACTGAATCAGAAGGAAATGTTTGGTGACATAAACCGCACACAGCGTTACAACGTGATGAAAGAGCTTATTCGCTGCAAGATGCGGGAAGGGACCTATGTCAGAGAACACGTACTCAAAGTGTTTGGGTACCTCTCTAAATTGGAAACCCTGGGAGCCTCATGGATTCTGACATGCAGGCTGATTTTATTCTTCTGTCGTTCCCTAAGTATTTCAACAACTTTGTCGTGTCCTATCACATGAGAAAAGGTGATTTCACTAATGCTGGGCTGTTAGCTGCATTGAAGTCTGCAGAAGACGTGATGAGGAAGGATGACCCCCTTTGCTAGTGCAATGGTTGCACAAGTAAGAGGAAAGCGCGGGCGGAAGCAAGGTTCTCAGAAGGGCCCGGCCCAGAAGAGAAAGAAGAAGAATCAAAGAGTTGATTCATCTTCTAGTGCTTCCACACTAATGACATCGAAGTCCGATGTCTGTCACTATTGCAAGAAGCTGGGGCACTGGCGGCGTAACTGCCCAGACTACCTGAAGTCTGCTGACAAAGGTAAAGCCCCAATAGGTATGAAATATACTTTCATCATTGAAACTAGCTTTCTCGTTGGATGAGAAGGAAGTTGGGTTATAGATTCTGGTGCTTCTGTTCATGTATGCAATTCGTTGCATTTGTTTTAGGAAACTAGGAATCTAGAACAAGGGGAGATAGTCATCCAGATGGGATCTGATGCAAGTGTTGCAACAGTCGCCATTGGGACGTGCAGACTATCGTTATCTAGTGGTCGAGTCCTAGTACTTAAAGAATGTCTTTATGTACCTGAAGTCAGGAGGAATTTGATATCTGTATCTATGCTTGTTGGACATGGATACTCCTTCCTGTTCTGTAATAAGTTAGTCATTAATCAATATGATAAAGTTATTGTGGAAGGTGTTCTGACTTCTGGTGGACTCTATGAATTGTGCATTGATGAATGTGTCATAAATGTCACTACCACTGATAATAAAAACCCTAAAGATCCAGAGAGAATGGAAATCACTCCAATATGATTTGGCATCAAAGGCTTGGTCATTTATCTGTTGATAGGATCAATAGATTGATAAAGGATGGACCTTTAGATTTTCTATAGGTTCAATCTTTACCTACCTGTGAACATTACATTCGAGGTAAAATGACCAGGATGCCTTTCCATAACAAGGTTACGAGATGCGAAGGTATTCTTGACCTAATACATACTGATGTATGCGGTCCCTTCAGTACCGCGACTAGAAATGGATATCGATATTATATGACATTTATTGATGACCATTCGCGATACAGGTTTATCTTCCTACTACATCATAAATCTGAAACCTTTGAAAAGTTCAAAGAGTTTAAGGCTTTGGTTGAGAACCAAACCGATAGGAAGATCAAACGGATTCGATCTGACTGAGGTCATGAGTACCTCTCAGATGAGTTCAATGAATATCTTAAAGAGAATGGAATTGTCTCCAATCTCACTCCCCCTGGAACTCCCCAAATTAATGGTGTTGCTGAAAGACGCAACAGGACCACCATGGACATGGTTTGTTCAATGATGAGCAAAGCACGTTTACCTCTTAGTTTCTGGGGATATGCAGTAGAGACTGCAATATATATCCTGAACAAGATTCCTAGCAAGTCTGTACCCAGGACTCCTCACGAGCTCTAGTATGGTGCCAAGCCTAGTGTTAATCACTTGAGGGTTTGGGGATGCTTGGTCCATGCGAAGAACGTGGACGCAAGTAAGGTAGAATCTCGCACTCATGAGTGCTACTTCATTGGGTATGTTAAAGATGGTATTGGATACCAACTTTATGACCCTGAGAACCAAAAGGTTTTTGTCTCTAGAGATGTGAAATTCTAGAGGATGATTTCCCTAAAGGTCAAGACAGAAATGAAGTAGAGGAACTCATTGAATCCCCTGAGGATTCTGAGATTCCTAAATCAGAAACTGAAGAGATAAATATAGATGAAACGCACGTACCTCTTCGAAGGAGTTCGAGGGTGATTGAACCACCAGAAAGGTATGGATTCCATGTGTCAGGTGAAATTGACAATGATCCTTTTTCATTTGATGAAGCACTCGCGGATCATGACATGGATAGATGGATATTGGCAATGAAGTTAGAGATTGACTCCATGCATTAGAATGGTGTACGGACCCTAGAGGATCCACCTAAAGGGGTAAAACCCATTGGGTGTAAATGGATCTTCAAGAGAAAGAGGGGACCTGATGGGAAAGTAGAGACTTTCAAGACACGGCTCGTAGCCAAGGGCTACACACAGAGAGAAGGCATCGACTACGATGAGACGTTCTCTCCTGTGGCCATGCTTAAGTCCATCAGGACACTGCTAGCTATAGCTACATCTCTTGACTACGACATCTGGCAGATGGACGTCAAGACAGCTTTGCTCAATGGATACCTCGAGGAGGATATCTATATGAAGCAGCCCCAGGGCTTCATAGTTGAGGATGGAAAAGTATGCAAGCTAAAGAAATCCATCTATGGGCTCAAACAAGCTTCTCATAGTCGGAACATCAGATTTGACGAAACCATAAAGAGTTATGATTTTGTGCAGAATCCTGATGAAACTTGTGTATACAAGAAGCTTAGTGGGAGCGCCATAGTGTTCATCGTACTTTACGTAGATGATATCCTTATCATTGGGAATGATACAGGAATGATGACCAGTGTGAAGATTTGGCTGTCCCATACCTTCGAGATGAAAGATCGTGGAGAAGCCTCTTAAGTCTTAAGCCTGAAGATGTTCAGAAATCGAGAAAAGAGAATACTGGGATTAACACAACATGGATACATCAAGAAGATTCTTGAACAATTCCATATGGATAGCTCCAAGAAAGGATTCCTCCCCTTAGGACATGGTATCCATCTGTCTAAAGGGATGGCTCCTCAAAGTGTTGAGGAAAGGAAGGCCATGGCTGGATGCCCCTACGCATCAGCTGTAGGAAGCGTGATGTATGCCATGATGTGTACTAGGACAGACATCTACCATGCAGTGGGAGTGGTAAGTCATTACCAATCTTGTTATGGAGAGAAACACTGGAATGCAGTAAAGAACATATTCAAATATCTGATATGGACGCAAGATTACATCTTGGTCTATGGGGATGGTGTTCTCCAAGTCTTGGGATATACAGATTCAGACTTCTAGTAGGATATTGATGATCGAAAGTCGACATCAGGGTTTGTATTCCTGTTGAACGGTGGTGCTATGAGCTAGAGAAGCAAGAAGCATGACACTACGACGGATTCAACAACAGAAGCCGAATACATTGCCACATCGGATGCTGCAAAGGTGGCGGTGTGGTTGCACAAGTTCATCATGGAACTTGGCATAGTTTCCTCTGATACTCCCATCCTGTTACTCAGCGATAACACGGGAGCCATTGCCCAGGCAAAGGAACCCAGATGCCATCAAAAGAGCAAGCATGTGGAAAGGAAATACCACATCATTCGGGAGATTCAAAAGCATGGTGATATCATCATCATCATCAAGGTGGCCTCTACCGACAACATTGCTGATCCTCTTACCAAACCTCTGACACAGAAGGTTTTTGACCAGCATGTAATTAGTATGGGTTTACGGATTGTACCTGAATGGTTCTGAGGGCTAGTGGGAGATTGTTAGACATGTGAGCCCTGGGCGAACCATTCTTACAATAAATGTTATTGTAATATATATGTTTTCAATAAAAGTTATTGATGTTTCTCTCCCTTTCTGAAATTAAATGAATGAATGCACTATAAGGTCCCTCTGTACAATTAGGGTTATGTACAATGGCCATCTTAATGATCATATAGCTGTTGATTCATTAAATGAATCATAGAGGCTGGTGTTTAGATGAATATCTAAGGAGTTCGATAGAGGACTCATCAAGCACCGTCAAATGATTATTAAGAGAAGATCTCCAGCCTGAGTAGGAGATGGCAATCCTTTCTCACATAAGCTGATATCTGACCGACCTCTTGATGCAGGTCCTCTGCATGGGAATAGTGATTAGGAGGTGTCAGATTAGTTAGGTCAATGGGTTGACTTAACGAGATCGAGATAACCTAAGTCCTATGTTGAATGCTATCACAGCATAGGCACACATCCTCTGACCGAAGACAGATGTATTACTATATGTCTGAGAATGTACATTTGGCAGACCAATAGGTTGATGGCCTAACCAAGGTCTATACACCGGCGAGCTGGTTTGCATATAAGGGCATATGAGTAATACGATCTCTCAAAGGGATCATACATGTTCACTTATGAACCGGAAGACATGAGCTCACACATGAGGTATTGGGACCGATCAAATTCCATGCATGGTCATCGTGCTTTGGAAGCATGACATGAATTTGAAGGTACAATATATGCTTTGGGAAAGCATATGATCGATACCAACTCTCAATGACATAGATGGATAATCTTAGTGATCAAACCCTGAAAAAGACAGTATAAAATTGATCTTGATCTTCGGGTTGATCATGGGTCTTCCAGTATGCAGGATGTACAGGTATTGGGAATACCTGAGGGTGATGTGATCATAAACGATTGTATAACCATGACACTTCCATTCCGAGGGAGTGATGAAACAGGTCTGGATTTTAGTGACTCCTCTCAATAGAGAAGCAATCTGATCTTGGTGCAAATGTTGGACACTGGTCTGAATGAGATTCAGATGCAATGAGAAGATTAGATTTGCGGTCTTCTCAATATCCAAGTCACTATACGTGGAACAATACAATCACCCTGTCCTTATCTCCAAGTATCCGCGGAGAAAGCACATCATTCTTGAAGGGGTTCTAGAATAATTCTTTTGATGAACTACATATCCAAGCAAGAAGGACTTGATGATTAAATGAGATTTAATTATCAAGCATAATATGAATGAGATCCATATTGTGAGAATGATTATCCAAGATAATTAAATGGGATTTAATTATCAAGGATTAGAGAATGTGGATAATACTATCCATAATATTTGTGTATTATAAATATGATTTATAATATACATATATATTGAAGAGAGAGAATTTTTGTAAATAGCATTTGTTAATTATTGATGTGGATTGGATTTACATTAATTAATTAATTGGAAATGTAATTTACAAATTAGTTTGGGTTGTGAATATGATTCACATATTTTTCAATGGCATGATTGAAATATTCACAAATTAATTTGGAATTTATTTGGTGTATAATTTTAGTTTGGGTTGTAATTATAGGTATTACAAAATTAATTAGAAGATAATGTATAAAATAAAATGGGAGATAAAATCAACACAAAATAGGGATGGCGTCAACCATGGGTGACGCCCCCTATTTTGGGGGGATTTATTTATCTCCTCATTCTTTTTATCTTATTATCTCTTGATAATTAATATATGTTAAATTAAATTATGTTGATAATGTTGTAACATATATTTGATTTAAATATAAATTAATGTTGTTGGTTTTTAACCAACAACAATCATGGCCATTGATTAATACATAGATCAACATGTTGGATCCCCAACTAATATATAAGGAGGGCTTACCTAGCCTTTCAATGGTACATAATTAAGAGTTGTAGAAGCCTGCTACTCTCTCTCTCTCATTCTCGCCCTCTCTCTTTCTCTCCTTTCAAAAGGTGGCCGTCTACCTTGTATTGAAAGGGAGACTCTCGCCTTCGCCTTCGACGACTCGAGGATCTCCTTCTTCTTTGGGGCTGCTTATTCTAAAGGAAGACGACGGATTTTGTTGTACGAAATCAGGGGACTCGTAGCTTGGATCTTCATCGAGGATTACGGGAGGAATGCATCTCATCATCGCGACCGCAAATGCATTCTTCGTGGATCGAACTTAAGACAGGAGGATCTCTTACTTTAGAGATCTCATGATTACACCCACGCTTCAAGAGGTATTCCTTATACTTTGTGGTTTGATGAAACGATCCAAGAAATGTTCTTGTGATCATGTGGTTTCATCACTTGAATTAAAATTTTAATTTCCGCCGCATCTAGAAACTAGTGCGACTAGTTGCCCCGATCGCATATGATGCCATCAACACGCTTCTATGATGCGCTTGAGGATTCTTAATATCCTTCAGTATTACTGTAATTACTACAAAATTTAAGCACATGCCAATTTTGGAGTAGATTTGATATTTATTTGATTCAAAACAAAGCACACAGATTGTAGGGACCTAAATGCAAATAGTTTAAGTTTCAAGACTAAATCATAACACGTACCAAAAAGTACAGGGGTATCACTATAAAATTCCTATGAAATTTAAGCACATGCGCAATACAACATTCACAGGGGCATAAGTGCAAATTCAGAAAACATTTCATTCAAAGATTAACCATCAAAGTCTGTAGGATAAAATGTGCAAAAACACCACAATGCACGTGATCAGGCACGTGTCAGGGAGGACTAAAGTGCAAATACCAGAAACCTTAGGGATTAAACTGCAAATAGTTCAAACTACAACTTTATTTAAGAGACTAGAGATGAAAGCATAAAAAGTGTGGGGTAAATAATGCAATATACCCTTGAAGGCACGTGCGTTGCGCGTGGGGGACACGTGGAGGCCGCTGGTGGCGCGTGAACATGCGACGTTGATCCTCTGCATATGTCAGACCTGACACCTCAGAAATGTCGAGGATGTGGGGCACAGATGCGTCAGAGCTGCCATCTAACAGCCGAAAAGCCTACTGATGTCGGCGGCGCGGATATGATCTGGAAGGCCAGGGACCGATCAGACGGTGCTGGAGATGCCTAGAAGAACAACATCGAGTGAATTTCACCGGAGCCAAGGAGATGATCCTTGGCTCCAATGGTCGATCGGCGGGCACGGGAATGATCGTAAAAGGCTTCCGCATCGACTGATCGAGTCTGATGGAGGAGCCACCGACCGGATATGCGTGGTGATGAAGGTGGCCTGGGGCTGCTCTGGAGAACCTCCGATGGATGAAACAAGGGGTCCCAGTGCACGCTAATGCCTTCAAAGGAAAACAAGGATTCGGGGCAGTGCTCCGGTCTGGGTTATTGACACTAAAAACCAAAGAAGCAGAGGGAGGCGACGTTCGATCTCCGGCAAAGGTGGTAGGGGATATCTAGGCCCTAATCTCGATCCGAAGATCGAGGCTAAGGATGATCAGGTTGTGGAGCAAGATGGAGGGCAAGTGTGCAGATCGATCGAAGCAACTAGATGCGGAGAACGAGGCTCCGACCAGCTGGTCGGAGCAGGTGGAAGTGCGGCAGTGATAAATGAAAGGATCGAATCGAATAGGGAAGTAAGAAGGATATAAAGGGTACCTAAAGATATTGATGTGCTCCTAAGCTCCAAGCGAAGATGAACTCAGGGTGATGGCCTCAACCTTGATGCGGAAGGCGGGGAAGGATACTCGCAGCGGAGGTCCGACCATGAAGGATGAGCATCGCCTCTACTTTACAAAATCGAGCTCCGAAGGGTGCTCCGAGCAGCTGTCACTCAGTTGGAGGTAACTACGGGTCGAGAAGGGAGCGAGGTACAAGCTACCGCTCCTGGGAGGCCGATGAGAGACTTTATAGGATTAGCAGGAGGCTGGAGGAATCGAGTATGGGCACACAACCCTAGGAAGATCTGTGCCTTCTTAGGGATCTGCGAGGGTGCTGGATCCAAGGGGAGACCACGGGAGAAGAATCATGGTGAGGGGCTGCGTGACCCGGTTAGGGAAATTTGGAGAAAGGTCCGGCGAAGAGATCGGGTCGGGTCAAGCCTTGGAAGAGGGCGTTGACCCGGTCAACAACATGACGTAGACCAATCAGAAAAATAGGATATACAAAATACTTACAAATTAAATAAAAAATAATAAATGATTTGAAATGAAAACGTGTACAAAATGATAAATGTTTTTTTATTTTTCAAACTATTTTTTGTTATTTTTGTTTATTTTTATGAAAAATAAATTACTCTATATTCAATATAGTGTATTATGTAGAGGTATAATATACATGTGTATTTTATACAATTATTTTTATTTTTTATTTTTACACAAATACTCCAATTTTATATTTTATTTATTTGCAACATAATTTTTAGAGTATAATAGAATTTTTATTGGATTTTTTATATTTATTTACAGGTATATAATAAATAGAGAAGGAATCATATATACATGTATTTTGTACAAGAGAGAAAGGATTTTATTTTTATTTTTATTTTCTTTTTCTGATTTTTGTTTTATTTTCAGGAATATATACAACGAGGTAAAGAGAATATTCTTATTTTTATTTTGGCAAAAATAATTATTTATTTACACAACTAATATGTACAATATAGAGTGGGCCCTATCTCTCTCTACATATTTTATTTGGCGATCAGGCCAACGCTTGACCTTCTCTTGGGGTTCGGGTCACTCGGTATTTATTCAAAATACCTCCTTTCTTTTTATTTTTCTTTATTCCTTTATTTTTGCACAAATACATGCTAATTATATAACACTAACAAATGCATGCATAATACTAACTTATTGTATTTATATCTATTTACATGATGCTTTGCCAAGATAAGTAGCTAAAATAAAAGAAAATAAAGAGTGATGATCAAGGATTCATCAGCTAGCTCTGACCACCTTGCATGGTTGACAATGGAGGGGATTGTGAGGTATATGGAGAAGCAGAAGGAGTCGATATAAGGTGATTGTCGAGTTTGATTGTAAGAATAAGATGATGGATGAACAGTTGGTGTGGGTTCACCCATAATAATAAAGAAAAGGGATAAATCTGGAACAAAAACTAAGATAACATGTTGTTGCACTAAAAGAAAAATGGAGTAAGATGGAGGTCGCCTAGGGAGATCGACCTCAGTGAGAATGATAAGTCATGGCCTCAATCTCATGGTGGAAGCCAAGACCCCATATATAACATCGATCTTGAAAACTCAACCTCGCATGTCCTATTGAGTCGATGATGAAATAGGATGACCTAAAGGACCTTGGTATAATGAGTGATGAGTTTGAAAGTTGAAGTTCAAGGTGGTTTTATTATGCTGGAGATACAAGGTGATAGAAGGGTGATCTAGTCGAGATGGAGGGGGTTCGTGGCATGGTATGATCGGGGGCTAATGGGAGAGGTCCAAGGTGGAAGAAGATAGGTGGATGTTGTATGTTTTTGGAAGAGAGAATATGGAGGAAGGTCTCGGTCAATTGTCTAAAATAAGGGGTGTGGCTAATGTGGCAGTCTGCAACCAATGGGGAATGGGTTTTTTGGTGGGTTGATTGTAGAGAGAGTGGCAGGAATGGGTCCAAACATGGGAGTCCTACTCCAATCACAAAATAGAGAGGTCCAAATAATGAAAATAAGATAGAAATATGTAATAGAAAGACTCAAATGGGAAAATTAAAAAACAAAACTTTCTTAAAATAATTTTATCTTAATTATCATATAAGAATGTTTTTCGAAAAAAAAGGGATTAATAATTCAAGATACAAAATTAAAACCCTTTTTTAGGCATAGAATACCAATTTTGGCGTTTTATGATTTTTAGTTTCTTTTTCTGGTTAGTAATGAGTGCATTAGTGTAGAATTTTTCTTTCTTTTTAGTAAGAGAGAGACACTTTTATTTTTACAATTATTAATTTGTAATAATATATATACTAGGACATTTTGGACACTTCACACACTCCGAGGTCCATTGCCCATGTGATTGTTCCCTTGGGGGACTCTTCGAATTTTTGTTGTTTTCTTCGCATTCTCTATTTTTTCTCCCTATTTTCCCCTTGTTTTATGTGTTTCCCATGATTTGAGTTTTTTCGCCTTTTTATTTGTTTCTGTGATTGAACCTTAGATTTTTAAAGACTGCTTGATCGAGTATATTAGGTCCAAACACTTAATATATGCATGCTCCTATATATCTACATTTGGATTTAGCTCAAAATTATTCTGGTTCTTCACAATTAATAGAACTCTTGCTTAGGACAATTTCACCAGCTTGCATTACATGTAGTGTAAATTTAAAATTTTGATTTTGCATCCCATATGGAGATGTTAGCCATGTGAGCCTGAGGAGAATCATCCTAATAAATGTTATTGTAATATTTGATTTATTATTCTAAATTATTGATTTTTTTCACTCCCTATCTGAGATTAAATGAATGAATGCATGATGAATCTGTGATTCTTACTATTTATTCTTTTATTTTAGCTCTTCGTTTTGGCAAAATCACATGTAATTCAAAAGAATAGAAGTTCATATGTGAAACTTGGGTTTTGAGATTAAATTGTATATTGTATATATTTACTAACTTTAGTCTATTGTTTTATGCACATAAGCAACTATTTTTCAATTATTTTCTTTATTTTATATTTTTATTATATGCATTAAAATTAAAATCCAAAAATGTAAAAATATAACAAAACAATGTATTATGATATCATATATAATCGGAATACGTGCCTGTATTTATTTAATTATTAAAAATCCAAAAAAAATATATTGGTGTATAACTTTTATTATTTTATTTAATTTCATTTTATAATTATCTTTAATTAAAAAACAAAGTAAAAAATAAAAATCATATAAATCATGTATTTTATGTATGAAAATTATCACCTAGAATTTTATTTTGTACATATGAGGTCTTTTGAGCTTAGTCGCTCCATAGAAATTGTAGATCTCGTCAAGATAAACAATTTCATGAATGGGAATTTTCTTTTTGATGTCATTTTCTATTTTATTGTTTACTTTTCTTTATTTTAAATTTATAATTTATAATTTTTTTAGCGACGTGTAATAGCTCCAAGAACCACTCCATAGTATCACTCCCTTCTTTTTGCCCTCCACTAATTGGATATGAGACGATCTAACGATCCAATTATCTTTCACCCAATGGAATGTAGCCAGGTCAGCAAGGAGTTCACCATTGGGGTCAACTCCCCCAATTACCTCTGTCGCTCCGCACGAACAACCCCATCTTCTACTCTCTACCATCATCCTCCCTCTCTCTCTCTCACCCTTTCTTTAATGATGCAAATTGCACACACCTTCAGATCCTCGTCTAACCTCTTGATCGAGTTAAAACCCTAACCTAACCAGCATCCCGAACTATTTGCTAACTCTAATGAACCTCCCTCAAACCCTATCGCTCATCCCCATTCTCGACCCATCCACCACTTCGTGATCCGTATGAAGGAAAGAGGGAGCTCAGGAGGTTTGTGTCGATGACATCGCTTTATCCCTTCTTCTAGAAACTATCTCCAGGTGAGATCCAAAAAGAATTGTATCTCTTTGTTTTGAAGCCCCCCAAGCTTCGCCCACCTCTGCTTCATCGTAGCATTGAGTGATAATCAAGAGGAAGATTCAAGCTCTCATTCCCAGTACATCATCCATTCTATCCACTCATGTAGTATCGATATGTGTCCTTGTTTTCCTTTATTTTTCTGGTGTTTATATCATTGTTGTCTTTCTTTGTCTCTCTCCCTTGTTTACTCCTAAATTATCTTCTTTGTAATCCATATCCATCAAATCTCTGTCTTTCGTTTGTTCTGATCACAAAACCCAACTCCAAACCACCCTCTGATGACCTTCCCTTTGTGTTATACCTCCTCGTCTGACCATATTAGTTTTTGCAAATATGCGAGCCCCTTGGTTTCACCATCTTCTCTGTTCCAACTGGACATCCACCTCATTCCACTTCCCTTCATGCCCCCTTATATTTGAACCTAGCGCTTAAAGGTCTCCGAGTTCCATCCACTTGCGAGGATCTTTCCATCTTCAGAAACGAGCTCGGACCCCACCAATAGCTTCGCCAACCCCAAATCGATGGAGTATGTCCAAGAATGACAACTTGCCCTTCCATCCTTCAAATGTGCTCCAACATCTAGTGCAATAGCAGTATGAACCCGTCGTCATCAACCCTCTTCACACACGACATAGCAGTTGTGTCCCTAAAGCGGAGTACCGGTAGGAGGAGGAAGACGACGCCCAAAGTTCTCAAGGCTACATATGTCTTAGGATAAGGCATCATTTAATCTTCACCATCCATTTATCATGCTCCCACATCCGTTGATCGTGGTCTCAACATCAGGCATCTACCATCTGATAAGGGACTCTTCACATAAAGCGCTTAGATCCATGTATACACTTCAACATCCATCAGATCGAGACCTCGTCTATAGAAGCAGAACTTCACTCAATGGAATATCAATAGCCCTCATATCCACTTGTATCAAGTGCACAAACAGAAGATACATGCTCAACATTATCCACTGGATCAAGAAGGACCATACACACCTCCTCTGTTAGATCGAAATTTGGTCACGTGCAGAATACATGTGACTTGGCCAAACTTCAATTGTGCCCTCCAGAATATCTAGAATTCAAAGCCTATCTCTGGTGAATTGGAGATTGTTCTGTTGTTATATCTTAATTGCAAAAAAGGTTCCACATGTGTGTTTTGTTTAGGTTTTTTTTATCAATTATGCCCCTTTGAGATATTGCAATATCAGTTATGTCTCTTTCTTTTTGGAAATATAAGTTGTGCTCCTGACTTTTGCCATTCTATCACTTGTGCCCCTCGGGTTAGCTATCCTTCATCCCCAACGTAAACGGATGTTAACTTTGGGGACAAAAGAGAAAATAAATCACAAAAAAGGGCTATGAGATATTTCTTAATCCTCCTCACCCTCTTCCTCCTCCCTCCCATTACCTTCCCCAGGCCGACCTCGTCCTCCTTCTCCTTTTCCTCCTCCCTAAGCCGACCTCCTCCTCCTCATGTCGACCTCCTCCTCCCTCCCCCTCCTTCCCAGGCTGACCTCCTCCTCCCTCCTCCCATCCTCCTCCCCAGGTCGACCTCCTCTGCCTATCCCTCCACCGAACCTTCTCCTCCTTCGTGCAGCCCTCCACCCCAACATGCTCCTCATACACTACCATGACCTTCTCCTCCACCAACTCTCATGACCTCCAGCTTCACCCCCACCTCCTCTACCTCCGCCCCCTTCCTTACGAATCACCTTCAATTTCACTTCATTCCCTCACTGATCATTCTGCACCTTTGACTCAACTCTGTTCCAGCCATGCAACCCATTACTCCCAAAGGATCTAGTAGCCATCTATCAATCCAAACCCCCCTGTTGGCATTGCATACCCATTCCATAAGGACACCAGAAACCCATCGTTTGATAATCATTCGCCGTTAGCACGAGAGAGACCTTCATCTCGAGTGAGTTCTAGGTGACAGCATGTAACAAGCCACCAGGAGATGACATGGCCCTCCCAACCTCCGAGAGATACACATAGTAGGTAACACTCTTCAACCCTTCTTCTCCTTCCCCCCTTTTCTTTGAAGGTCTCTAATTCCAATTTTGGTCTTCTTCTACCCATCTCGATTTTCACAGAATTTCATAATATCTTCCCCACCCCGTTCCTCTTTCTATTTATGATTTGTTACCCATCTTCTTAGTCAAAATCAAATCCGACCCAATACTACCACCCTTTCAACCTTCTCTTACACTTCAAATTAGCCCCACACAACTTCTATCTCCGATCATAATTAGTGGCCAGAGCTATAACGATGCTCAATCACTCGCTACAGTACCCCTCCTCACTTTGTTTGTGGTTTCTCTCTAATGCAAGATCGGGCACAAAGACTCGAGTCTTTCATCAATTTGAACATAATCAGAGATTCAGCAACACATGACAGTAGTTTAACGAAGAATCGTTTCAGTTGAATGCTCCTTTGTCATGCATTTGATCGAGAACCATGCATGATCATAAAACCTTTTGTTGATGACTCCTGAACAGAGGAGGAAATCAACTCATTGGATCTACTTCTAGATTTGATTGATATCATAGTAGAAGAATGCATGGATCTCCACTATTGATCATGAGAGTACATATCATCCGAGCTGGAGGTATGGCAGACGTGGGGAGCGCCAGCTCCATTGGACAAGAAGACAAGAAGGTGCAAGTGTGAGGGAGGAGGTGGTCGGAGGAGGATGAGGGGCTGGAGGGGGAGTGACAGAGGAGGAGGTGTGGTTGGAGAGGGAGGGGTGGAGGAGGGGGAGGGGTGTTAGCCATGTAAACCTGAGGCAAATCATTCCTACAATATATGTTATTGTAATATTTGATTTGTCAATAAGAGTCATTGATTTTTTCACTCCGTATCTAAGATGAATGAATGAATGCACTATAAGGTCCCTTTGTACAACTAGGATTATGTACCATGGCCATCTTAATGATCATGCAACTGTTTATTCAACAAATGAATCATAGATGTTGGTGCTTGGATGGATATCTAAGGAGTTAGATTGAGGACTCATCAAGCACCATCAAATGATTGTTAAGAGATGATCTCCAGCATGAGTAGGAGATGGAAATTCTTTCTCAATAGGATGATATATGACCAACCTCTTGACGTAGGTCCTCTGCATGGGAATAGAGATTCGGAGGTGTCAGATTAGTTAGGTCAAAGAGTTGACTTAAATATCAAGATAACCAAAGTCCTATATCGTAAACAATCACGATATAGGCACACATACTCTGATCGGAGATAGATGTGTTGTTGTATGTCTGAGTGTGTACATTTGACAGACTAATAGGTTGATGACCTAATCAAGGTCCATACACCGGTAAGCTGGTGTGCATATGAGGGCATGTGAGTAATACGATCTCTCAAAGGGATCATATAGGTTCACTTGTGAAATGGAAGACGTAAGCTCACTCATGAGGCATTGGGACCAATCAAATTCCATGCATGGTCGTTGTGCTTTGTAAGCATGACAAGAACTTGTAGGTATGATATATGCTTTTTGAAAGCATATGATCTATACTGACTACCAATGACCAAGATTGAGAAACTTGATGATGGAACCCTAAATATGACAGTATTAAATTAATCTATATCTTCAGGTTTATCATAGATCTTCCAGTATGAAGGATGTACAGGTGTTAGGAATACCTGAGGGTGTTGTAATCATAAACGGTTGTATAACCATGACGCTTCCATTCCAAGGGAGTGATGACTGGATTTTAATGACTCCTCTTAGTAGAGAAGTAATCTGATCTAAGTCTAAGTGTTGTACATTGATCGGAATAAGATTCAGATGCAATGAGAAGACTAGATTTACGGCCTTGATTTAATCAAGCATATATGAGAGGACCATGAGATATGGATTTGAGATGTGATTTCAATATCCAAGTCACTATACGTGGAACATACAATCACATGTCCTTATCTCCATGTGTCTGCGTAGAAAGCGCATTATTCTTGAAAGAGAACAAGAATAATTCCTTTGTTGAATTATATCTAAGCATTGAGAACTGGATAATTAAATATGATTTAATTATCATTATTAATGTGGATATTTGATTCATATCATGAGAATGACATTCTAATATAATTAAAATGTGATTTAATTATTATGGATATGAATAATGTGGATAGCACTATCCAAATTATTCATAATATATTATAAATGTGATTTATAGTGTATTAGAGAGATCTTATAATGATTTATATTTGTTGATTGATTATTGGTGTGAATTGGATTCACAATGGATAATTAGTTGAAAATGTAAATCATATTTTATTTTGGGTTGTGAATTTGAATCATATTTTCCCAATGTCAAGATTGCAATATTTACAAAATAATTATGAGTTATTTTTATTGAATAATTTACAACAAGTGTTGTTGTAAATCTTGGATATTTTCATGGAATAATGTAATCTATTTAGACTACATGAGATTGCACCCTTCCTTAATGGAAGGGTGGACGGCCATCCAATCTCATTAGGAAATGGTGGTCGTCCACTCTTTTCCATGGAAGGATGCAATCTCCATTCCATTATCTCCATGTTTGATTGATTTATGTTAGGATTAATTTATATTGATTTATCAATATATATTTAATGTAAATTAATTGATTTTTTTGGGTTTATAATGAAATCTTGGCCATTGAAAGAAGTTCGAATCAATCTCATTCGTTGATTTTGTGTAGTCCATGGATTGTGATCCATGGACTCCCAAAGTACTATATAAGAAGAGACACCCCTTGCTCTTCAAGTTACAACAACTTTTGCAACATTAAGCTCTCTTTCTCTCTCTCTCTCTTTCATTCACACACCTACTCTCTCTCTCTCTCTCTTTGGGTGGTCGTCCATCCAAACCCTAGAGAAAAGATCGCTGCTGCCGTCGGATCGTTGTTGCATTATCGCTTCGACTGCCCTAGGCTCTCCTTTTGCCTTGGTGCGCTTTACTCGTGAAGAAGACATTCAATCTCATGTGACGAGATCAGGAGTTCTTTTGCTTGAATCAACTACTTGGATTGCAAGAAGAATGTGATTCATCTCCGCGCTCTCAAGCGTCTCCTCCAACAGATCAGAATTGAGATAGGAGGTCTCTTCTCTTAGAGACTCGGTCACAACCATGCTACAAGAGGTATTCCTTTATCTATTATGAGGTTTAGTTGAAA
Organism: Ottelia alismoides; assembly: GCA_037367405.1. NCBI lineage: Eukaryota > Viridiplantae > Streptophyta > Magnoliopsida > Alismatales > Hydrocharitaceae > Ottelia > Ottelia alismoides. Next base: position 852,094 of record JAZKJV010000123.1, read on the forward strand.
TGATCCGAGGAGTATTCTTGGATCATGTTGTTTCATCGCACCGACCTACTAGTGCGAGTAGTCACTCTTGATCGTATATGATGCGATCCTCATGCTTGCTTGATGCACTAAGGGATTCTCCTATATCTTTCAAGAGATTGTAGGGGGAAAGGATAGAGGGGGTGGGGGTGGAGGAGGAATAGGGGTTGGAGGGTGAGGGGGCGGAGGAGAAGGCCCACATATAGAATGTATAGAAGTCGGAGGGGTCAAAGGCACAGAGGAGGAGGTGAAGGCTTTTCTTCCAGATATACCCCTCTTAACTACATCATGATTTGATTAAATTATATCTAAATTCAACTTATCGATGATCAAAGTAATGGGGGGCACAAGTTATAGAACGACAAGAAGTTGAAGGCACAATTGATATTCCCAAAAAGGGAGGGACATAACTTATATTGCAATATCTTGGAGGGGACAAGTGATAAAAACCCTTTCTTTTAATTTAAGTTCTACTTTATTTTATACCGAGACCCTTGTATTTGGATGTCTTTGATCATTGGATTTTCATCATTTTGTAAAAATAAAATAGTATTTTACAAAGCAATTAACTCGCTATTCAGTGAATATTTATTCATATTTTTATGACATATGGATTAATTACTAAAATCCTTTTAATACATTGAAATTTACCTATTTATACTAAATAAATCATATAAATTATTTCATTTCTCTAAAAATTGTGAAAATTATCTTCGATATCTTCTTATGTGTTGTATATTATCTTCAAATTGCATTGAAAGTGCATATGTATTTTGCTTAAAAATAAATAGTGTTTAAAATTGGTAATTTAGTTTTAATTATGGTCTCTATTTAATATTATTCAAATAATAAAAGTTCCTTAGATCCCACATCATATCAGTTATTTCGTTAATTTTATTTTGTGAAAATATTAAATATATGTCTTACTAATTAAACTACTCCAAAAAATCACCTTGTTGTGTTAAAATTCATAGAAAATCACGCATTGTCAAAAAAAAGATTACAAGTGTATCTTACACATTTGCATGTCTAGACAAAGTTTCATTAGTTTTGAACTTCATTCGATTAAGAAATTACTAAAGCACCATGAAACTTGGTTTATTTTCATGTCCATATTAAATTATAAAAATCCATAAAAATATGTTTCACATTCTCCATTAAATAATATTTATAGGATAATTAGTAATTGACTAATTTAGAGTTAGTTTTGATTAAATTGGTTAACTTCTGCTATTTTCCTTAAGAATCGAGTTCCTTTGCATTTCCATTTATTCATTCTTGTATAAAAAATCTAAAAAAAAAATCTTTTGACCATAACATTCACTTTGATTATCTAAACCTAGTCCTAAACCTGCACTTTTGCCTTTTAATGCCGGCCTTGATCTTGCCCAAGTAAAATAAATTTGATCATACATTTAATTGAACATTGACTTATTTCTCGTGATTTTTGATATATGCATGGAATTGCATGCTACATTAATTTGACAAAATTAATTAAGGAATTTTAGTGTTGTTTAATCACTATCATTTCTTTCCTCCTTCCTAGCCCTTTCGAATCAAACTAAAAATAATTGGTTCAATATTCTCGTTAATTGTACCCACTTTCTTTTTTAATGAAGTTGTGGTGCTTAAAAATAAGTAAACAAGTTTGTGTTCTTTCACTGACCCTCTTGATATGGACAAGGTCTCCATCCTGACCCGTTCGCATGTCACAAAGTCTCCATCCTGACTTGTTCACATATTCGTAGAACAAATATAAATCTCGCAATCAAACCATTAACGATCTACTTTCTAATGGAGGGGCAAAATCTTCTTTTCATCATAAAATTCGGTGAAACATCTTTAATCCATAGGTTTCTTATTTCCTTGATTAATTGCATATGGAATTATTGTTGCCAAAGATCTTATCTACAAACTCCAGTTCGATCAATAGATGTTTCTTATGCAAAAACCATCCGAAGAATAATGAATGTCTTTTTAGCGAATGTTTCTTACTACTATATTTTTTTGGTGATCGCGGTATCATTCCAATTACATTAATTTCAACACATTATCGATGGTTACAAGCTGGACTTTTCGAAATATTCCTTTCTCCCGCGATAAGATTATTCATGAGGTCTCTCTTGTATATTTAGTGCATCTTAGTTTCGGGTTAGAAAACAAACAAAGGCCTAAATTCTAAGATATTAATATGTTGGATAGACTTTAAAAATCTTGCTGCTTTCGCTTAGTTTGACTCATAATGTATTTTGGTCCATTCTTGTATTTAACATGTGCTTGCAATTCAGGCGGAGAACCTTCAGCCAGTCCTTTTGTCATTATGTTGGCATCTCCAAAAGGAATATCAAAGAAACTTACACCTATCAAGCCTTTGGAGAAGGGGTGATCTAGATTGTCTGGAAACATTGATGCTTTTGCGCTAACCGATGAAGCTTCCCATTAAGTTCCTAGTCTTTTCGATCCTTTTTAGGATAATATTGATTTGTAATTTTTGCCTTGCGCCTATGCATGTTTCTATATTTTTTTATCTAAAAACACATTAATATATACTTAAATAATATTCTGTATTACTTGTTTCTCTACTTATGATGAATGAAATTTGATCTTTTTCTACAAAGAATTCTTATCTAGACAAAGTTTCATTGTCTTGAGATAAGAGAACAATATCTACATCCAAACATGACCTAATTTGGATCTTTATGGTTTCTCAAAGGATAGAAACTGTTCAACTATGAGAATAATTTCAACTGACACCTTAATTTATTTTTACATGATTATTTATCATAGTCCCATGATATATAATATACTGAGGTGAAAAAGAGAGTGTGATGTGTAATTTATTAAGATGAGAAAGTTTATAAACTTTGTAGGTTATTGATCTTAGAGGTGATGCTATAACAGATTATTAGGGCCTTGTTCATTTTCATGACATAATTGATGTACATTCCATAGTCACGATCCACAGGAAAAACAATCTTATATAAACATATATATCAACATGTCTTTTATGGTCTCTACACATTGAAATACATATGTGTATATATGTCTTGAATGGATATTGTTGCATGTATTACTTTGATATCCATGTATATTTCCAATTGTATGCTTTATACACGAACAAATATAGTTTAACTACCTTTATAGTGGTATATAACATTATTTTTAGGTTAAATCTAACCGTAGTTGTTTTATTGTTAAGAAATGCATGTGATGTATTTGCTTCATAGCTACTCCATCCAAAGAAAATATATTTTGTCAAAATCAGTCCATGCATAATAAAATAAATCCACATAAAAGGTATAATACAGAGCGCACATACATTCATTATATTATATGTATGAACTGAACAATCGTGTTTACACTTATTAAGAAGAACAACAAAAAAAATGTATCACATAACAAATCTAGATTGAGTTCATGATAAATTATGAAGTAGACATGCATAAAAATCATCGTTAAAAGGTTGGCTTTTGTCGATCGAACATCAACCAGGGCCTATTATTTCTTCCATCAAGACATGATATTCTTTGACTGTTCTTTGCATATCTTTCAAGGATAGTAGTTCTTTTTTTATCAATGATCTCTAATCATTATTATTATTAAAACTATTAATGACATATCTATGATAGATAATTGAGAATAGTGCCAGAAATCTAGGTGGTTGTTGGTGTCATGGATTACATAAGATAATGCGTTGAAGTGGAAAATGAAAATTTAAGAACCATTAGGTATGACTACATTGATGAAACCTTATTTTACCAACCTCATAACCAAAAATTGAATTAAATTCCTTAATAAATACAATCACACATGTGTTAATGATGGCATGAAAATCGATCGACTAAGGTGGAATAAATATTAAGTGTCAATGTCCTCAATCAATCCAATCGACCAACAAGAAAAATGAACCACTCAAATAATCAAACAATCAATGTAAGCGGCTTCGCTATTTTATTTACCTAGTATAGCAACTAGGGTTGAGCACAAGGAGTACGATTTAGAAATTAAGTAGTCAGATTTCCAAAGACAACAATATTTCTGGTGGTTTTAATTATTCAAATTTTCACTTTTCAATAAAATATAAACAAGCACAAAATACAAAGCGCACACACAACATTCTTTATGTATTATTCAAATATATCAAAAATGCTCAGAAAACTAAAGTAAAAATGTTTTTGGATTTTATAGGTTTTGAAATATTTTTGATAAATTTTTGGGGATTTTTAAATATCTCTGTGATTTTCTAAAAATCAAACAGTGATACAAAGACAAAACAATACATAGCCAGGAATAGTTTGCAAATTAAAAATATTTAAAGTAACAAAATTAATGGATGTTATTCTTACGATAAACTATAAATTGAAACCTACAAACGAGAACTAAAAACACTATTTTTGGATTTTTATTTGATTTTAAACAATTTTTATAAGATTTTGAGAGTTTTGTAATATTTAGGGTTTTGTAGGGTATTTTCAAGCAAAATTGATATTGGAAGTAAATCGCAATGTAATGTAATGTAATGGAATGGAATGGAAGAAATTTGTGGAATTTTTAAGCATTTTTCAAAATTTTATGATTTTTATAACACATACAGGACACTTTTTAGGTGTTTTTGAGTTTTCAATAATAGAAAATGCATACAAATTAACAAACAAAAATTACCATAAATATTACACACTAGCAGGAGCTATCTGTAATTTTTAGGTAATTTTTGGAGTTAATTTAATATTTATTTCATTCACTAAAAGACAAGGAGTTAAAAATAGTTCACAAGGACCCGATCTTAAATAGTTTAAATTCTAGGGCCTATCGAATAACACACTAACAAAGCATAGGGACAAACATGCAATTCTTATAGAAAAATCGTACGGTGCACGTGATCCAGGCACACTGAGAATAAATGCAATTCTTAAAACATTTCATTCATTCCATAACAACATAAAAGTTCAGGAAATAAAATGCGATCCATATAGTCACTGTTAGACATGTAAGCCATGGGCGAACCCTTCTTACAATAAATGTTATTGTAATATATATGCTTATCAATAAAAGTTATTGATTTTTTACTCCATTTCTGAAATTAAATGAATGAATGCACTATAAGGTCCCTCTGTACAATTAGGGTTATATACCATGACCATCTTGATGATCATATAGCTGTTGATTCATTAAATGAATCATAGAGGCTAGTGTTTAGATGAATATCTAAGGAGTTAGATAGAGGACTTATCAAGCACCGTCAAATGATTATTAAGAGATGATCTCCAGCCTGAGTAGGAGATGGAAATCCTTTCTCACATAGGCTGATATCTGACCGACCTCTTGATGTAGGTCCTCTGCATGAGGATAATGATTCGGAGGTGTCAGATTAGTTAGGTCAATAGGTTGACTTAACAAGATCGAGATAACCTAAGTCCTATGTTGAATGCTGTCACAACATAGGCACGCATCCTCTGACCGAAGACAGATGTATTACTATATGTCTGAGTATGTACATTTGGCAGACCAATAGGTTGATGGCCTAACCAAGGTCTACACACCGGCGAGCTGGTATGCATATAAGGGAATCTGAATAATACGATCTCTCAAAGGGATCATACAGGTTCACTTATGAACCAGAAAACATTAGCTCACTCATGAGGTATTGGGACCGATCAAATTCCATGCATGGTCGTCGTGCTTTGGAAGCATGACATGAATTTGAAGGTATGATATATGTTTTGGGAAAGCATATGATCGATACCAACTCCCAATGACCAAAATTAAGAAACTTAGTGATCAAACCCTGAAGAAGACAGTATAAAATTGATCTTGATCTTCGGGTTGATCATGGGTCATCCAGTATGCATGATGTATAGGTATTGGGAATACCTGAGGGTGATGTGATCATTAATGATTGTATAACCATGACGCTTCCATTCCGAGGGAGTGATGAAACAGGTCTGGATTTTAGTGACTCCTCTCAGTAGAGAAGCAATCTGATCTTGGTCCAAATGTCGGACATTGGTCTGAATAAGATTCAGATGCAATGAGAAGATTAGATCTGTGGTTGATAACTGACATTTTGCGAGGGTCAGAATTATGTTGTCGCTGAGGCGACCGCTCACAGAACATCGGTTAGTCAGCAATTAACCCACAATAAAAGAATGAATGAATTAAGTCCAAAAAGTGTGAATTAATGTTTATTACTCTACCACAAAATGTATAGTGAACAAGCATGTAGAGGTCGAACCACAGAGAGCAATACAAAAGTGCAATAGCGTAAGATGTGCATGTACCACAGAGTCATCCTTGTGTGAGATCTATTTTTGTGGGTTTTATATTTTTTTAATAGGAGAATATATGTATAAAGGGAGAAGAGGATTGAGACAACATCAGAGATATATAAAAACACTCAAAAATATAGAAATCAAATCTTTTTGATATTTTCATAAGTTTTTACTATTTTTGTGATTTTTAGGCATTTGTGAACAGATTTTTGGTATTTTTAAATAGAAAAATCAGGGAAAATAGGGATTAAGCTACTGGCTAGGGACAAAATAGATATTAAAAATATAAATCAGCCGCAAAATTTTTCCCAACTATTTTTAAAAGAAAGAAGATAAAATATAGAACCTTCAAGAGTTGACTTTGCAATTTTTAGGGTTTTCTAGAATTTTTTATATTTTTTTAGAAGTTTTTGAGTATTTTTGAATTTTTAAGATTTTTCTTTTGAGATTTTTAATGATTTTTGGACTGACACTAAAACATGACTAGATAGAACTTAGGTAATTCTTTTGGAATTTTTCGAGGTGGTTTGATAATTTTTTTGATCTTTTGTACGCTAGGCAGTAAATAAAATGCATGTTTTTGATTTTTAATAAATACAAAAATGCAACGAAATTAAAAACTAAAAATATGGCGTGCAAGAGTAAGCTCACAGGAGCCTATGTCCATTTTTGCAAAATTTTTCAAGTTAATATGAAGCATGAAATAAATGGACAAAGCATACAACAAAAATACCTAGCCTGGCAGGGGCATTTTTGCAATTAAAAATAAAGTCAGGGGCTTCGGTGCAAAAACACCCAAAAATATTACATGTGATTTGCAATTTTAAGGATTAAAGTGAAATACAAAACCCACCAGGGGTCCTTTGCAAAAATACTCAGCACGTGGGTCTACATGTGCTCCGCACCCACAGGGACCAAAATGTAATTTTCAAAAGTCCAGGGTCCGTAATACAAATTTTCACAAAAGTCTTACACTGGAAATTTTATTTTATGGACTCAAAGCAAATTTACAAACGTACAGGGGTGCATGTGCAATTTAACCACCTCACGTGGGGGTACACGTGATCACGTGGCTTAGACCTCAGGGCAATTTCACGAAAATACAGGGGGGTCCATGCAAAATGTTTACGCTAAATTAAACTTCAACTTTTATTTACAGGGGTAAATAATAAATACAAAAAGGACTGGGGTAAAATAAGAAATTTACCCCTTATTTAGGCGCTGACGGACGGCGATGAGGGCTTCACTTGGACACGCGTCGCTCATCCGACGGCGGATACCGGTTCGCCGATGAAGGGTTCGGATTAGATGCTTCTCGCGGATCTGACGGTTGGTGCGTGTCTTCATCGGACGGCTCCTATGCGATCTGGGCCGCTCCTCCTGATCTGACGGCGCTGGAGCCTCCTGGAAGAACAGGGAAGAAGCTTGCGCATGGCGAGCTTCGATCGAGAAGCTTGGGCTCCTCCAGGTGCCTCCCTCGCATCTGAGCTGATCTGCACGTAGCTGGAGGCCTCCCGCGTCGACTGATGGTTTCGCCATGGCTCCTGGAGGTCCGAAGAGATCGGGCGAGGTCGGTAAAGAACGGGACCTCCAGGAACCTCTTCCTGGTTTGAATCGAGCCCAGATGGGCTCCTTTCTTCGCTGAACCTGCATAGGAAGAACCGGGGGAGCGAGGGCAAGCTCCTCGACCCCGGGTTTAGAATCTCTACAGCAAGATGAGGTGTGGAGGAGAAGCTCCGGCGAAAGGCGGAGGTGGAGCTCCGATTCGCCAAGACCAGAGGTCCTGGGTTGAACGAAGATGTGCAATCGATGGAGAATACGATGGGGAATGAAATGGGAGGCGAAAGGCGGTCGGAGACGGTTGATGGCACAACGAAGAAGTCGCCGGAGCTGAGCTCCGGCGAACTTCGATTTTTGGATTTTAAGCTACTATGATTAACTAAACACTAAACTAATAACGGGAATCAAAAGCTAACATTAAAACCTAACTAAAATGCAATAAAGGAGCAGCTCTTATACCTGGGGGCCACCAGGGAGCAGGACGGACGCCGGAGCTCCGCCGCGTCAAAATTGTCCCTCCTCCGGCCGATTCGAGGTGCTGGAGCACTCCCCCTGTCACGAGGAACGTCCCAGGATCGAAATCAAGGTGTTTTGGGTGGATGAAATTGGCCAAATTTGAGGAAGGGAGCGGAGCTTCTTATTTATAGATAATGGCCTGGAGCCTTATTGACCGGCGATTATTGCTTAATCCAACGAGTATCTGGTGGATCTAAGAGTTCGGCGGGTGTCAGTGATCATCCGAGATCATTTCTTGTGAAGAAAGCGAGCCCGATCGATGGACGAGATGGCCGTAAAAAGGTATGAAATCCGGGGAAAAGATGGTTCAGAGACACCCGAGCTTGGATGGGACAGTTGACCAGGCGCTCAACAAGGGCTGGCGCCCCATTGGTCCAGATCGGCTGCTAGAAGACAAAATAGGAAATCTTATTCGAAATTGATTTATTTAACCTAGTAAATGATTTTATTATTTTTTTCTTATAAAATAAAAAATGTATATTATTTCGTGTAGTATTTATTTACGATTTTTATTTAATTTTTTGAAGTGTTCTATTATAGTTTTATTTTAATAATGTGTATATGTATGTATTTACATGTATTTTGTGTATTTTATTTTTAATTTGTTTATTTTATTTTATTATTTTATTGTTTTTTTTATAAATTTAGAATTTATTTTTGTGAGTGTGAGGGTATTTTTATTTAATTTTTATGAGTTTATTTAAATAAATAGGTATACGTATATGTAGGTATACTTATAGGTATTTTACGTATATATTATGTATACTTTATTTGTTTAATATATTTTATTTGTTTTTATTTTGAATTTGTATTTTTAATAAGTTATATGTAATATTTACATTATAAAAATGAAGATGAATAAAGAATAAAATAATTAAATCCCCTTTTATTTATGTACATACAGATAGCATAGGTATTTTGTCTATGTGTATCTAGAAACAATAGCGAGGAAGCAAAGCTAGCGGCCAAGATATTAAGAGAGGTCCTTCTTGATGCATGAATTCGGAATCGGACATCTTCAAGATGAGTACTCAGAACGCCTATATATTTCATAGACTTATTTTATTTTACAAATTCCTTTTTGGTTTTCTTTTAATTTTAATATGTACATGTATTATGTGTATTGTTTACAATATTTTTAAAAAAAGATTGTCCCGGAATACCGAGCCTAGGGCATTGTAGTTGAAAACGGAATGGGCTTGTTACAGTGCGGACTATATAAATTTATAAAAATAATGGATAATGAATAAATTGAATATTTTAATCAGGCAGATTGTACAATGAGAGCCAAAAACCTAACTTTTACAGATGAACTCCAAAGATTATGAAACCAATTTTATTAAGTAGTTCTTGGAAAGCTATATACAATTAAAGGTGAGTTTGGGTGATTTGGAGTTTTTATTTGCAAGATACGAGTTTGTGAAGTTGAGATTTTGGCTTTTTATTCTGGGTATAAAATGTACACTGAGTATTATTTTTACACAAACTCAATTTTTTATTTTTATTTACATTTTTATCTACAACTTTCATGTACAAAGTTTCTTTATTTGATGAATAAATAAATATATATATAAAATAGGTGTCAAAAATGCATAAATACATGCATGAATAAATGAGGTATTTATTGTATACTGGCCCTTATCTCCCCCTACTTTATTCCTTGTCGACCAATTCCATACTGGCCTTGGTCTCGGGGTTAGGGTCATAAAACATTTGCAATATTTTATTCCTTTTCTCTTTTCTTCTCTTTATTCTATAATTTTGGCATTAAACACCATATTTAATGTATAATTAATACAATGGATGATGAATGCTATTATGTACAATTTGATGCTATTTACATGCATTTGCTGGGGTTTTTGAGGCCAAAATGATAGAATAAAGGTGATGAAATGGAGGTTCATCAGCGGTCTTGATTTAATCAAGCATCTACGGGAGGTTCGTAAGATATGGATTTTAGATGAAATCTCAATATTCAAGTCATTATACGTGGAACAATACAATCGCCATGTCCTTATCTCCAAGTATCTGCAGAGAAAGCACATTATTCTTGAAGGGGTTCAAGAATAATTCTTTTGATGAACTACATATCCAAGCAGGAAGGACTTGATGATTAAATTAGATTTAATTATCAAGCATAATATGAATGAGATTCATATTGTGAGAATAATTATCAAAGATAATTAAATGAGATTTAATTATCAAGGTGTAGAGAATGTGGATAATACTATCCATAATATTTGTTTATTATAAATATGATTTATAATATACATATATATTGAAGAGAGAAAATTTTATTAAATAGCATTTGTTAATTATTAATGTGGATTGGATTCACATTAATTAATTAATTGGAAATGTAATTTACAAATTAGTTTGGGTTGTGAATATAATTCACATATTTTCAATGGCATGATTGAAATATTCACAAATTAATTTGGTGGATAATTTTGTGATAATGTTTATTACAAAATTAATTATAAGATAATAGATAAAATAAAATGGGAGATAAAAACCCCACAAAATAGGGGTGGTGTCAACCATGGGTGACACCCCCTATTTTGGGGGATTTATTTATCTCCTCATTTTTTATCTTATTATCTCTTGATAATTAATTTATATTAAATTAAATTATGTTGATAATGTTGCAACATATATTTGATTTAAATATAAATTAATGTTGTTAGTTTTTAGCCAACAACAATCATGGCCATTGATTAATACATAGATCAACTTGGTCGTTGGATCTATGTGTCCCATGGATTGAGATCCATTGGATCCTAAACTAATATATAAGGATGGCTAACCTAGCCTTTCAAAGGTACATAATTAAGAGTTGTAGAAGCCTACTACTCTCTCTCTCTCTCATTCTCGCCATCTCTCTTTCTCTCCTTTCAAAAGGTGGTCGTCCACCTTGTATTGAAAGGGAGACTCTCGCCTTCGCCATCGACGACTCGAGGATCTCCTTCTTCTTTGGGTTTGCTTGCTCTAAAGGAAGATGATGGATTTCATTGGATGAAATCAGGGGATTCATTGTTTGGATCTTCATCGAGGATTGCGGGAGGAACGTGTCTCATCATCGCGCCCGCAAGTGCATTCTTCGTGGATCGGACTTAAGACAGGAGGATCTCTTACTTTAGATATCTCGTGATTACAACCACGTTTCAAGAGGTATTCCTTATACTTTGTGATTTGATGAAACGGTCCAAGAAATGTTCTCGTGATCATGTGGTTTCATCACTTGATTAAAAAAATTTTAATTTCCGCTGCATCTAACGACTAGTGCGACTAGTCGCCCCGATCGCATATGATGCGATCGTCACTCTTCCATGATGCGCTTGAGGATTCTCAATATCTTTCAAGTGATATCAGATCCTTAGGTCGAATAAGGTTTTGGATATGATCCATAGACCTAGGACGACTTGGGTTTGAAAGGGTTGCGAAATTTTTGTCGCATTTCAATTTTCGAACCTCTGTCTAATTGGAATTTTCGGTACTGTTTAAATTATTTAAACATGAAATTTCCAATTTTAATTTGTTCCCCATTAAATAACGAAACCATAGGATCTGAGTTTGTGTAATTTGGATCTCATTTGCTCAAGATATGGCCCTTTGAATATACATGTATTCACTGTTGCGGGAACAGCAGATCTAAACGTGATTAATGAGTTAATTACGGTTTTGATATAACTCAAAATGCGTGAAATATCACTTGATTTCTCTCATAAATCAAATTGGCAATCTTATCAAATTGATTTTACTATTTTTGGATTTATATTGATCAAGATAAATTAATTTTAGTGATTGGGGGTCACTACTGGAATTTGACAATCTTGATCATGAACCTTGTGATAAGTCATTCAAATATGATGATGAAAATTAATGGTTAATTTTCTAAAATAATTACTGATAAATATTTTTGAAATATTAAAAGAGATAATTATTTCATTGAATGACATTTTCCTAACCATAATGATAAGATAGTTGATCTTGATCATTGGTTGATATGAATTCATCAACAAACATTGATTTCATGAAAAACCTTAGTTTATCCTACAATAGTTGTAGGATAACTCTTACATGAAAACCCTCTTGATTGAATAGGATTGGGGATTTGTTTAGCAAATCTCCTTATAATATAATCAAAATTGTTTTGATGTATATTATAAGGTATAATTTCGGTTGAAAAATCGATGAGTATCTCAAAGTACATTATGATCTATCTGGCATTATCCTTTCTTGAGGAGGATGTGGTGCCTAGTCGGAGAGCATTGGGGTTGCTGGTTGCAATGTATGTGGTCCGTCCCACTCTCGTTGGTACTGGCCATGACAGCGGGTAGGGACTCGATAATACGGGAGAAGTCAAAGTGTATTTTTCTAATTATTAAAATTCGAATAATATGTACTTTGAGATTATACCTACTATTCAAGTAATAATAAGTTTGTTGATTGATGATTGGATTGATGATTAATTTAATGTGATTAAATTAATTATATCCAATAAACACTATATTATGAATAGATGTGTATTTCCCTTGGAAGAATTAATTATGTGAATATGATTCACGATAATTAATTATTACAATTTGAATATGAGGTGGAGGATCACATAAGTGACATCCATGGTCTCCCATCAAGGCAAAGGATCCCGTCGCCAGATATTTTATATAGGAGACGCATGTCCGAAGTGACAGATCCTATATATGATTTATTTGGATCGGGTTCTTTGCTTCTCGAAAGAGTAAGGCAGTATATGTAGTGACCCCAATATCGGGTCCTCATATTATTGGGGCGATATTGGATTGTGTATAGCGAGTATTAATCATGTTGATGATTGGTTCAATTAACAACGGGTCAACATCGTCTTAGGGGTGGTGGGCCCGGGTGTTAAAGACCGAATTGGGAAATGCAAGTTGGACTTGCAAAGCGGAATGTGTTCCCACTTCTCTTTATTCGAGTCATAGATTCTCATATTATTGGGATGTGATAAGAATAGAGAGGAGATCCCAGATCTTGCCTGAGATATAGCGGTAAGTATATCTCTTACTTTGAAAGAAAATAAGGGAATAATCTTTCTAAGTTGACATAGCAAGACGAATTTGATTTAAAATGCCTTAATCAAATAATTCTTAAAAATGAATATATAATTATTTATATATTCTTATATAGTGCATTCTTAATTTCAGAAAATGAAGTCCATGAACCCACTTAGCAGGCTCCTGGAGGTCAACCAGTTGACTGGATCGAATTATTCGGATTGGATCCGAAATTTGGATCTTGTCCTGTCTGCAGAGCGCGTCTCTTATGTGCTGACCAAGGACAAGATAGCAAACCCTAAGACTGCGGAAGATAAATCATATAATGAGAAATATGATGAAGACCATAATATGGCAAGGTGTTATATCCTTGGGTCATTGTCCAATGTGCTTCAGAAGCAATATGTGGAAATGAACCATTGCCAAGAGATTATGCTGAATCTGAAGGAAATGTTCAGTGACATAAACCGCACACAGCGATACAACGTGATGAAAGAGCTTATTCGCTGCAAGATGTAGGAAGGGACTAAAGGATATTGAGAATCCTTAAGTGCATCACGAAAGCGTGTTGATCGCATCGTATGCGATCGGGGCAACTAGTCGCACTAGTCGCAAGATGCGGCGGAAATTAAAAATTTTTTAATCTAGTGATGAAACCACATGATCACGAGAACATTTCTCGAATCGTTTCTTCAAACCACAAAGTATAAGGAATACCTCTTGGAGCGTGGTTGTAGTCGTGAGATCACAAACAAGAGATCCTCCTGTCTTAAGTCTGATCCACGAAGAACGCACTTGCGGGCGCAATGATGAGACGCGGTCCTCCCGCAATCCTCGATGAAGATCCAAGCAATGAATCCACTGATTTCGTCAAATGAAATCCGTCATCTTGCTTTAGAGCAAGCAAGCCTAAAGAAGAAGGAGATCCTCGAGTCATCGAAGGCGAAGGCGAGAAACTCTCCTTCTCAACAGAAAGTGGACGACCACCTCTTGGAGAAGAGAAAGAGAGAGGACGAGAATGAGAGAGAGAAAGTAGTAGGCTTCTACAACTCTTAATAATGTGCCTTCAAAAGGCTAGGTTAGCCCTCCTTTGTATTAGTTTAGGATCCAATGGATCTCAATCCATGGGACACATAGATCCATCGGTCATGGTGGTCTATGTATTAATCAATGGTCATGATTGTTGTTGGATAAAAACCAACAACATTAATTTATATTTAAATTAAATATATGTTGCAACATTATCAACATAATTTAATTTAACATAAATTAATTATCAAGAGATAACAATATAATAAAGGAGAGATAACAAATTACCTCCTAAAAATGAGGGGGCGTCACCTTTGACTATGTCATTGGTGACGCCACCTCACTTGGTGGTTATTTATCTCCCTTTTATTTTATATTATTATTTCTCAATGTATTTGTAATAATCATTATCACAAAATTATCCACCAAATTAATTCCAAATTAATTTGTGAATATTTCAATCATGCCATTGAAAATATGTGAATCATATTCACAACCCAAACTAATTTCTAATTACATTTCCAACTAATTAATTAATGTGAATCCAATCCACATTAATAATTAACAAATGCTATTTACAAAATTCTCTCTCTTCAATATATGTATATTATAAATCATATTTATAATACACAAATATTATGGATAGTATTATCCACATTCTCTAATCCTTGATAACTAAATCCCGTTTAATTATCTTGGATAACTATTCTCACAATATGAATCTCATTCATATTATGCTTGACAATTAAATCTCATTTAATCATCAAGTTCTTCTTGCTTGGATATATAGTTCATCAAATGAATTATTCTCAAACCCCTTCAAGAATAATGTGCTTTCTCCGCAGATACTTGGAGATAAGGACATGGCGATTGTATTGTTACACGTATAGTGACTTGGATATTGATATCTTATCTCAAATCCAGATCTTACGAACCTCCCACGGATGCTTGATTAAATCAAGACCACAAATCTAATCTTCTCATTGCATCTGAATCTCATTCAGACCAATATCCAACATTTTGGACCAAGATCAGATTGCTTCTCTACTGAGAGGAGTCACTAAAATCCAGACCTGTTTCATCACTCCCTCGGAATGGAAGCGTCATAGTTATACAATCATTTATGATCACATCACCCTCAGGTATTCCCAATACCTGTACATCCTGCATACTGGAAGACTCATGGTCAACCTGAAGATCAAGATCAATTTTACATTGTCTTCTTCAGGGTTTGATCACTAAGTTTCTCAATCTTGGTCATTGGGAATCGGTATAGATCATATGCTTTCCCAAAGCATATATCATACCTTCAAATTCATGTCATGCTTCCAAAGTACGACGACCATGCATGGAATTTGATCGGTCCCAATACCTCATGAGTGAACTCATGTCTTCCGGTTCATAAGTGAACCTGTGTGATCTCTTTGAGAGATTGTATTGCTTATATGCCCTTATATGCACACCAGCTCGTCGGTGTATAGACCTTGGTTAGGCCATCAACCTATCGGTCTACCAAATGTACATACTCAGACATATCGCAATACATATGTCTCCAGTCAGAGGATGCATGCCTATGCTGTGACAACATTCAACATAGGACTTAGGTTATCTCGATCTCGTTAAGTCAACCCATTGACCTAACTAATCTAACACCTCTGAATCACTATTCCCATGCAGAGGACCTGCATCAAGAGGTCGATCAGATATCAGCCTATGTGAGAAAGGATTACCATCTCCTACTCACGGTGGAGATCATCTCTTAATAATCATTTGACGGTGCTTGATGAGTCATCCATCTAACTCCTTAGATATTCATCCAAACACCAGCCTCTATGATCCATTTAATGAATCAACATCTATATTATCATCAAGATGGCTATGGTACATAACCCTAATTGTACAAAGGGACCTTATAGTGCATTCATTCATTTAATTTCAGAAAGGGAGTGAAACATCAATAACTTTTTTTGATAAACATATATTTCACAATAACATTTATTGTAAGAATGGTTCGCCCAGGGCTCACATGTCTCATCGTAGTCGATGCCTTCTCTCTATGTGTAGCCCTTGGCTACGAGCCATGCTTTGAAAGTCTCTACTTTACCATCCGGTCCCCTCTTTCTCTTGAAGATCCATTTACACCCAATAGGTTTTACCCCTTTAGGTGGATCCTCTAGGGTCCATACGTCATTCTTATGCATGGAGTCAATTTCTGACTTCATTGCTAGCATCCATCTATCCATGTCCTGATCCGCGAGTGCTTCATCAAATGAAGAAGGATAATTGTCAGTCTCTCTTGACACATGGAATCCATACCTTTCAGGTGGTGCAACCACCCTCGAACTCCTTCGAAGAGGTATGGATGTTTCATCTTTATTTATTTCTTCCGTTTCTGGTTCAGGAATCTCATAATCCTGAGGGGATTCAATGAGTTCCTCTACTTCATTTTTGTCTTGACCTTTACGGAAATCATCCTCTAGAAATTTCACATCCCTAGAGACAAAAACTTTTGGGTCTCTGGGTCATAAAGCTGGTATGCAATACCATCTTTAACGTACCCAATGAAGTAGCACTCACGAGTGCAAGATTCTAGCTTACTTACATCCACGTTCTTCGCTTGGACCAAGCATCCCCAAACCCTTAAGTGTTTAACACTCGGTTTGATACCATACCAGAGCTCGTGAGGAGTCCTGGGTACAGACTTTCTAGGAATCTTGTTCAAGATATATATTACAGTCTCTATTGCATATCCCCAGAAACTAAGAGGTAAACGTGCTTTGCTCATCATTGAACGGACCATGTCCATGATGGTCCTGTTGCGTCTTTCAGCAACACCATTAAGTTGGGGAGTTCCAAGGGGAGTGAGATTGGAGACAATTCCATTCTCTTTAAGATATTCTTTGAACTCATCTGAGAGGTACTCACTACCTCGGTCAAATCGAACCGTTTGATCTTCATATTGGTTTGGTTCTCAACCAAAGCCTTAAACTCTTTGAACTTTTCAAAGGTTTCAGATTTATGATGTAGTAGGAAGATAAACCTGTGTCGTGAATGGTCATTAATAAACGTCAAATAATATCGATATCCATTTCTGGTCGCGGTACTGAAGGGACCACATAGATCAGTATGTATTAGGTCAAGAATACCTTCGCATCTTGTTAACTTGTTACGGAAAGGTGCCCTATTCATTTTACCTCGAATGCAATGTTCGCAGGTAGGTAAAGAGTGAACCTGTAGAAAATCTAAAGGTCCATCCTTTATCAATCTAATGATCCTATCAACAGATAAATGACCAAGCCTTTGATGCCAAATCATATTCGAATGATTTCCATCCTCCTTTGATCTCTTGCGGTTTTCATTATTAGTGGTAGTAACATTCATGACACACTCATCAATGCACAATTCGTCCACCAGAAGTCAAAATACCATCCGCAGTATATTTATAATAACGGTTTATGATTAATTTATTACCTAAAGTGAAGGAATATCCATTTCTAACTAGCTTAGATACATATATCAAATTCCTTCTAACTTTAGGTACGTAAAGACACTCTTTAAGTACTATGACTCGACCACTAGATAATGATAGTCTGCAGGTCCCGACGACGACGGCTGCAACACTTGCATCAGATCCCATCTGGATGACTATCTCCCCATGCTCCAGATTCCTAGTTTCCTGAAACAAATGCAACGAATTGCATACATGAACAGAAGCACCAGAATCTACAACCCAACTTCCTTCTCGTCCAACGAGAAAGCTAGTTTCAATGATGAAAGTAGATTTCATACCTGTTGGGGCTTTACCTTTGTCGGCAGACTTCAGGTAATCCGGGCAGTTACGCCGCCAGTGCCCCGGCTTCTTGCAGTAGTGACAGACATCGGACTTCTTCGATGTCATTAGTGTGGAAGCACTAGAAGACGAACCAACTCCTTGATTCTTCTTCTTTCTCTTCTGGGCTAGGCCCTTTCGAGAACCTCGCTTCGCCCGCGCTTTCCTCTCACCTGTGCAACCATTGCACTAGCAGAGGGGTCGTCCTTTTTCATCACATCTTCTGCAGAGTTCAATGCAGCTAACAGCCCAACGTTAGTGAAGTCGCCTTTGCTCATGTGATAAGACACAACAAAGTTGCTGAAAGACTTAGGGAGCGACGGGAGAATAAAATCAGCCTGCATTTCAGAATCCATGTAGGCTCCCAGGGTTTCCGATTCAGAGAGGTACCCAAACACTTTGAGTATGTGTTCTCTGACAGAGGTCCCTTCCTGCATCTTGCAACGAATAAGCTCTTTCATCACGTTGTAACGCTGTGTGCGGTTCATGTTATCGAACATTTCCTTCAGATTCAGCATAATCTCTTGGCAATGGTTCATTTCCACATGTTGCTTCTGAAGCACATTGGACAATGACCCAAGGATATAACACCTTGCCAGATTATGGTCTTCATCATACTTCTCATTATATGATTTATCTTCCGCAGTCAGAGGATCTGCTATCTTGTCCTTTGATAGCACATACGAGATGCGTTCCGCGGATAGGACAAGATCCAAATTTCGGATCCAATCTGAATAATTTGGTTCGATCAAGTGGTTGACCTCCAGGAGCATGCTAAGTGGGTTCATGGACTTCATCCTCTGAAATTAAGAATGCACTATATCAGAATATATAAATAATTATATATTCATTTTAAGATATTTGATTAAGGCATTTTAAATCAAATTTGTCTTGCTATGTCAACTTTGAAAGATTATTCCCTAATTGTCTTTCAAAATAAGAGATATACTTACCGCTATATCTCAATCAAGATCTGGGATATCCTTTCCTATCTTTGTCACATTCGAATAATATGAGAATTTGCGACTCCGATAAAAATAAGCGGGAACTCATTCTGCCTTGCAAGTCCAACTTGCATTTCCCAATTCGATCTGTAACACCCGGGCCCACCATCCCTAAGATGATATTGACCCGTTGTTAATTGAACCAACCGTCAATAGGATTAGAACTCGCTATGCGCAATCCAATATCGCCCCAATAATATGAGGACTCGATATTGGGGTCACTG
This sequence comes from Ottelia alismoides, assembly GCA_037367405.1. NCBI lineage: Eukaryota > Viridiplantae > Streptophyta > Magnoliopsida > Alismatales > Hydrocharitaceae > Ottelia > Ottelia alismoides. The sequence goes on from JAZKJV010000123.1 coordinate 871,579, forward strand.
CGCATACGGCCTTACTCTTTCGAGAAGCAAAGAACCCGATCCAGATGCGCTTGCATACAGGAGCTGTCACTTCGGACAGGCGTCTCCTACATACAATCCCTGGCGACGGAACCCTTCGCCTTGACGGGAGACCATGGATGTCACTTATGTGATCCTCCACCTCATATTAAAATTTAATAATTAATTATCGTGAATCATATTCACGTAATTAATTCTTCCAAGGGAAATACACATCTATTCATAATAGAGTGTTCATTGGATATAATTAATTTAATCACATTAAATTAATCATTAATCCAATCATCAATCAACAAACTTGATTATTACTTGAATAGTAGGTATAATCTCAAAGTACGTATTATTCGAATTTTAATAATTAGAAAAATACACTCTGACTTCTCCGGCATTATCGAGTCCCTACCCATTGTCATGGCCAGTGTCGACGAGAGTGGGACGGACCATATACGTTGCAACCCGCGACCCCAATTCTCTTCGACTAGGTACCATATCCACCTCAGGAAAGGATAATACCAGATAGATCATCATGTACTTTGAGATGCTCATCGGGTTTTCAATCAAAATTATACCATATAATATACATCAAAACAATTTTGACTATATTATAAGGAGATTTGATAAATAAATCCCCAATCCTATTCAAGCAAGAGGGTTTTTCATGTAAAAGTTGTCCTACAACTATTGTAGGATAAACTAAGGTTTTTCATGAAATCAATGTTTGTTGATGAATTCATATCAACCAATGATCAAGATCAATTATCTTATCGTCATGGTTAGGCAAATGTCATTCAATGAAATAATTATCTATTTAAATATTTCACAAAAATTATCACTAATTATTTCAGAAAATTAACTATTAATTTTCATCATCATATTTGAATGACTTATCACAAGGTTCATGATCAAAAGATGTCAATTTCCAACAGTGACCCCCAGTCACTAAAATCAACTTATCATGATCAATTTAAATCCAAAAATTGCAAAATCAATTTCCTTAGATTGCAAATTTGATTTATTAAAGAACCCAATGATAATTCACACATTTCAAGGCGTATCAAAATACAATCACGTTTAGATCTGTTGTTCCCGCAATAGTGAATATATGCATATTCAAGGGCCATATCTTGAGCAAATGAAATCCAAATTTCGTAAACTCAGATCCTATGGTTTCCTTATTTAATGGAGAAAAATCCAATTGCAAACTTCGTGTTTAAACAATTTAAACAGTACTAAAAATTCAATTAGATAGAGGTGCGAAAATTGAAATGCGATAAATATTTCGCGACTCTTTTAAAACCAAGTCGTCCTAGGTCTATAGATCATATCCAAAATTTTATTCAACCTGGCTCTGATACCACTTGAAGGATATTGAGAATCCTTAAGCGCATCATGGAAGCGTGTTGATCGCATTGTATGCGATCGGAGCAACTAGTCGCACTAGTCGCAAGATGCGGCAGAAATTAAAATTTTTTTAATCTAGTGATGAAACCACATGATCAAGAGAACATTTCTCGAATCGTTACATCAAACCACAAAGTATAAGGAATACCTCTTGAAGCATGGTTGTAATCGTGAGATCCCAAACAAGAGATCCTCCTATCTTAAGTCCGATCCACGAAGAACGCAATTACGGGAGCGATGATGAGACGCGATCCTCCCGCAATCCACGATGAAGATCCAAGCAATGAATCCACTGATTTTGTCAAACGAAATCCGTCATCTTCCTTTAGAGCAAGCAGCCCCAAAGAAGAAGGAGATCCTTGAGTCGTCGAAGGCGAAGGCGAGAAACTCTCCTTCTCAACACAAAGTGGACGGCCACCTCTTGGAGAAGAGAAAGAGAGAGGGCGAGAATGAGAGAGAGAGAGTAGTAGGCTTCTACAACTCTTAATAATGTACCTTAAAAAGTCTAGGTTAGCCTTCCTTTTATATTAGTTTATGATCTAATGGATCTCAATCCGTGGGACACATAGATCCAACGGCCATGGTGGTCTATGTATTAATCAATGGTCATGATTGTTGTTGGCTGAAAACCAACAACATTAATTTATATTTAAATTAAATATATGTTGCAACATTATCAACACAATTTAATTTAACATAAATTAATTATCAAGAGATAATAATATAATAAAGGGGAGATAACAAATTACCTCCTAAAGATGAGGGGGCATCACCTTTGACTATGTCATTGGTGACACCACCTCATTTGGTGGTTATTTATCTCCTTTTTATTTTATATTATTATTTCTCAATGTATTTGTAATAATCATTATCACAAAATTATCCACAAAATTAATTCCAAATTAATTTGTGAATATTTCAATCATGCCATTGAAAATATGTGAATCATATTCACAACCCAAACTAATTTGTAAATTACATTTCCAATTAATTAATTAATGTGAATCCAATCCACATTAATAATTAACAAATTCTATTTACAAAATTCTCTCTCTTTAATATATGTATATTATAAATCATATTTATAATACACAAATATTATGGGCAATATTATCCACATTCTCTAATCCTTGATAATTAAATCCCCATTTAATTATCTTGGATAATTATTATCACAATATGAATCTCATTAATATTATGCTTGACAATTAAATCTCATTTAATCATAAAGTTCTTCTTGCTTGGATATGTAGTTCATCAAATGAATTATTCTCGAACCCCTTCAAGAATAATGTGATTTCTCCGCAGATACTTGGAGATATGGACAGGGCGATTGTATTGTTCTACGTATAGTGACTTGGATATTGAGATCTTATCTCAAATCCAGATCTTACGAACCTCCCACAGATGCTTGATTAAATCAAGACCACAAATCTAATCTTCTCATTGCATCTGAATCTCATTCAGACCAATGTCCAACATTTTGGACCAAGATCAGATTGCTTCTCTATTGAGAGGAGTCACTAAAATCCAGACCAGTTTCATCACTCCCTCGGAATGGAAGCGTCATGGTTATACAATCGTTTATCACATTACCCTCAGGTATTCCCAATACCTGTACATCCTGCATACTAGAAGACCCATGGTCAACCCGAAGATCAAGATCAATTTTACACTGTCTTCTTCAGGGTTTGATCACTAAGTTTCTCAATCATGGTCATTGGGAATCAGTATCGATCATATGCTTTCCCAAAGCATATATCATACCTTTAAATTCATGTCATGCTTCCAAAGCACGATGACCATGCATGGAATTTGATCGGTCCCAATACCTTATGAGTGTACTCATGTCTTCCGGTTCATAAGTGAACATGTATGATACCTTTGAGAGATCGTATTGCTCATATGCCCTTATATGCACACCAGCTCGTCGGTGTATAGACTTTGGTTAGGCCATCAACCTATCGGTCTACCAAATTTACATACTCAAACATATAACAATACATCTGTCTCCGGTCAGAGGATGCATGCCTGTGCTGTGACAGCATTCAACATAGGACTTAGGTTATCTCGATCTCGTTAAGTCAACCCATTGACCTAACTAATCTGACACCTCCGAATCACTATTGCCATGCAGAGGACCTGCATCAAGAGGTCGGTCAGATATCAGCCTATGTGAGAAAGGATTGCCATCTCCTAGTCAGGCTGGAGATCATCTCGTAATAATCATTTGACGGTGCTTGATGAGTCCTCCATCTAACTCCTTAGATATTCATCCAAACACCAACCTCCATGATTCATTTAATGAATCAACTGCTATATGATCATCAAGATGGCCATGGTACATAATCCTAATTGTATAGAGGCACCTTATAGTGCATTCATTCATTTATATTTCGGAAAGGGAGTGAAACATCTATAACTTTTATTGATAAACATATATTTCACAATAACATTTATTGTAAGAATGGTTCGCCCAGGGCTCACATGTCTAACAGGGACCTCTTTCAGAGAACACGCACTCAAAGTAATTGGGTACCTCTCTGAATTGGAAACCCTAGGAGCCTACATGGATTCTGACATGCAGGCTTATTTTATTCTCATGTTGCTCCCTAAGTCTTTCAACAACTTTGTCGTGTCCTATCACATGAGCAAAGGTGATTTCACTTATGTTGGGCTGTTAGTTGCATTGAATTCTGCAGAAGACGTGATGAGGAAGGACGACCCCTCTTCTAGTGCAATGGTTGTACAAGTGAGAGAAAAGCGCGGGCGGAAGCAAGGTTCTCAGAAGGGCCCGGCCCAGAAGAGAAAGAAGAAGAATCGCGGAGTTGGTTCATCTTCTAGTGCTTCCACACTAATGACATCGAAAAAGTCCGATGTCTGTCACTACTGCAAGAAGCCGGGGCACTGGCGGCGTAACTGCCCAGATTACCTGAAGTCTGCTGACAAAGGTGAAGCCCAGCAGGTATGAAATCTACTTTTCATCATTGATACTAGCTTTCTCGTTGGACGAGAAGGAAGTTGGGTTATAGATTCTAGTGCTTCTGTTCATGTATGCAATTCGTTGCATTTGTTTCAGGAAACTAGGAATCTGGAGCAAGGGGAGATAGTCATCCAGATGGGATCTGATGCAAGTGTTGCAGCAGTCGCCATCGAGACATACAGACTGTCGTTATCTACTGGTCGAGTCCTAGTACTTAAAGAGTGTCTTTATGTACCTGAAGTCAGGAGGAATTTGATATTTGTATCTAAGCTTGTTAGACATGGATACTCCTTCCTGTTCTGTAATAAGTTAGTCATTAATCAATATGATAAATTTATTGCGGAAGGTGTTCTAACTTCTGGTGCACTCTATGAATTCTGCGTTGATGAATGTGTCATAAATGTCACTACCACTGATAATAAAAACCCTAAAAGATCCAGGGAGAATGGAAATCATTCGAATATGATTTGGCATCAAAGGCTTGGTCATTTATCTGTTGATAGGATTAATAGATTGATAAAGGATGGACCTTTAGATTTTCTACAGGGTCAATCTTTACCTACCTGTGAACATTGCATTCGAGGTAAAATGACCAGGATGCCTTTCCGTAACAAGGTTACGAGATGCAAAGGTATTCTTGACCTAATACATACTAATGTATGCGGTCCCTTCAGTACCGCGACTAGAAATGGATATCGATATTATTTGACGTTTATTGATGACCATTTACGATACGGGTTTATCTTCCTACTACGTCATAAATCTGAAACCTTTGAAAAGTTCAAAGAGTTTAAGGCTTTGGTTGAGAACCAAACCGATAGGAAGATCAAACGGATTCGATCTGACCGAGGTGGTGAGTACCTCTCAGATGAATTCAAGGAATATCTTAAAGAGAATGGAATTGTCTCCAATCTCACTCCCCTTGGAACTCCCCAACTTATTGGTGTTGCTGAAAGACGCAACAGGACCATCATGGACATGGTCCGTTCAATAATGAGCGAAGAACGTTTACCTCTTAGTTTCTGGGGATATGCAATAGAGACTGCAATATACATCTTGAACAAGATTCCTAGCAAGTCTGTACCCAAGACTCCTCACGAGCTCTGCTATGGTGCCAAGCCTAGTGTTAATCACTTGTGGGTTTGGGGATGCTTGGTCCATGCAAAGAACGTGGATGCAAGTAAGCTAGAATCTCGCACTTGTGAGTGCTACTTCATTGGGTATGTTAAAGATGGTATTGGATACCAACTTTATGACCCTGAGACCCGAAAGGTTTTTGTCTCCAGGGATGTGAAATTTCTAGAGGATGATTTCCCTAAAGGTCAAGACATAAATGAAGTAGAGGAACTCATTGAATTCCCTGAGGATTCTGAGATTCCTGAACAAGAAACTGAAGAGAAAAATAAAGATGAAACACCCATACCTCTTCGAAGGAGTTCGAGGGTGGTTGCACCACCTGAAAGGTATGGATTCCATGTGTCAGGTGAAACTGACAGTGATCCTTCTTCATTTAATGAAGCACTCACGGATCATGACATGGATAGATGGATGCTAGCAATGAAGTCAGAGATTGACTCCATGCATAAGAATGGTGTATAGACCCTAGAGGATCCACCTAAAGGGGTAAAACCCATTGGGTGTAAATGGATCTTCAAGAGAAAGAGGGGACCTGATGGGAAAGTAGAGACCTTCAAAGCACGGCTTATAGCCAAGGGATACACACAGAGAGAAGGCATCGACTACGATGAGACGTTCTCTCATGTGACCATGTTTAAGTCCATCAGGACACTGCTAGCTATAAATGCATCTCTTGACTTCGACATCTGGCAGATGGACGTCAAGACAACTTTCCTCAATGGGTACCTCGAGGAGGATATCTATATGGAGCAGCCCCAGGGCTTCATAGTTGAGGATGGAAAAGTATGCAAGCTAAAGAAATCCATCTATGGGCTCAAACAAGCTTCTCGTAGCTGGAACATCAGATTTGACGAAACCATAAAGAGTTATGATTTTGTGCAAAATCCCGATGAACCTTGTATATACAAGAAGCTTAGTGGGAGCGCCATCGTGTTCATCGTGCTTTACGTAGATGATATCCTTATCATTGGGAATGATACAGGAATGATGACCAGTGCGAAGATTTGGTTGTCCCATACCTTCGAGATGAAAGATCTTGGAGAAGCCTCTTACATCTTAGGCCTGACATTGTTCAGAAATCGAGAAAAGAGAATATTGGGATTATCACAACATGGATACATCAAGAAGATTCTTGAGCGATTCCATATGGATAGTTCCAAGAAAGGATTCCTCCCCTTAGGACATGGTATCCATATGTCCAAAGGGATGGCTCCTCAAAGTGTTGAGGAGAGGAAGGCCATGGCTGGATGCCCCTACGCATAGCTGTAGGAAGCTTGATGTATGCCATGATGTGTACTAGGCCAGACATCTGCCATGCAGTGGGAGTGGTAAGTCGTTACCAATCCTGTTATGGAGAGAAACACTGGAATGCAGTAAAGAACATATTTAAATATCTAAGATGGACGCAAGATTACATCTTGGTCTATGGGGATGGTGATCTCCAAGCCTTAGGATATACAGATTCAGACTTCCAGTCAGATATTGATGATCGAAAGTCGACATCGGGGTTTGTATTCCTGTTGAACGGTGGAGTTGTGAGCTGGAGAAGCAAGAAGCAGGACACTACGACAGATTCAACAATAGAAGCTGAATACATTGCCGCATCGGATGCTGCAAAGGAGGCGGTGTGGTTGCGCAAGTTCATCATGGAACTTGGCATAGTTTCCTCTGATACTCCCATCCCGTTACTCTGCGATAACACGGGAGCCATTGCCCAGGCAAAGGAATCCAGATGCCATCAAAAGAGAAAGCACGTAGAAAGGAAATACCACATCATTTGGGAGATTCAAAAGCGTGGTGATATCATCATCACCAAGGTGGCCTCTACCGACAACGTTGTTGATCCTCTTACCAAACCTCTGACACAGAAGGTTTTTAACCAGCATGTAATGAGTATGGGTTTACGGATAGTACCAAAATGGTTCTTAGGGCTAGTGGGAGACTGTTAGACATGTGAGCCATGGGCGAACCCTTCTTACAATAAATGTTATTGTAATATATATATATATATGTTTATCAATAAAAGTTATTGATGTTTCACTCCCTTTGTGAAATTAAATGAATGATTGCACTATAAGGTCCCTCTGTACAATTAGGGTTATATACCATGGCCATCTTGATGATCATATAGCTATTGATTCATTAAATGAATCATAGAGGCTGGTGTTTGGATGAATATCTAAGAAGTTAGATAGAGGAATCATCAAGCACCGTCAAATGATTATTAAGAGATGGTCTCCAGCCTGAGTAGGAGATGGCAATCCTTTCTCACATAGGTTGATATCTGACTGACCTCTTGATGCAGGTCCTCTGCATGGGAATAATGATTTGGAGGTGTCAGATTAGTTAGGTCAATGGGTTGACTTAACGAGATCGAGATAATCTAAGTCCTATGTTGAATGTTGTCACAACATAGGCATGCATCCTCTGACTGAAGAAAGATGTATTACTATATGTCTGAGTATGTACATTTTGCAGACTAATAGGTTGATGGCCTAATCAAGGTCTATACACCGACGAACTGGTATGCATATAAGAGCACAAGAGTAATACGATCTCTCAAAGGTATCATACAGGTTTAATTATGAACTGCAAGACATGAGCTCACTCATGAGGTATTGGGACCGATCAAATTCCATGCATTGTCGTCGTGCTTTGGAAGCATGACATGAATTTGAAGGTATGATATATGTTGGGAAAGTATATGATTGATACCAACTCTCAATGACCGAGATTGAGAAACTTAGTGATCAAACCCTGAAGAAGACAGTGTAAAATTGATCTTGATCTTCGGGTTGATAATGGGTCTTCCAGTATGCAGGATGTACAGGTATTGGGAATACCTGAGGGTGATGTGATCATAAACAATTGTATAACCATGACGCTTCCATTCCGAGGGAGTGATGAAACAGGTTTTGATTTTAGTGACTCATCTCAGTAGAGAAGCAATCTGATCTTGGTCCAAATGTTGGACATTGGTCTGAATAAGATTCAGATGCAATGAGAAGATTAGATTTGCGGTCTTGATTTAATAAAGCATCTGTGGGAGGTTCATAAGATCTGGATTTGAGATAAAATATCAATATCCTAGTCACTGTACATGGAACAATACAGTCGCCCTGTCCTTATCTCCAAGTATCTGCGGAGAATGCACGTTATTCTTGAAGGGGTTCAAGAATAATTCATTTGATGAACTACATATCCAAGCAAGAAGAACTTTATGATTAAATGAGATTTAATTATCAAGCATAATATGAATGAGATTCATATTGTGAGAATGATTATCCAAGATAATTAAATGGGATTTAATTATCAAGGATTAGAGAATGTGGATAATACTATCCATAATATTTGTGTTTTATAAATATCATTTATAATATACATATATATTAAAGAGAGAAAATTTTTGTAAATAGCATTTGTTAATTATTAATATGGATTGGATTCACATTAATTAATTAATTGGAAATCTAATTTACAAATTAGTTTGGGTTGTGAATATGATTCACATATTTTTTTCAATGGCATGATTGAAATATTCACAAATTAATTTGGAATTAATTTTGTGGATAATTTTGTGATAATGGTTATTACAAAATTAAATAAAAAATAATAGATAAAATAAAATGGGAGATAAAAACCCCACAAAATAGGGGTGGCGTCAACCATGGGTGACGCCCCCTATTTTAGGGGGATTTATTTATCTCCTCATTTCTTTTATCTTATTTTCTCTTTATAATTAATTTATATTAAATTAAATTATGTTGATAATGTTGCAACATATATTTGATTTAAATATAAATTAATGTTGTTGGTTTTTATCCAACAACAATCATGGTCATTTATTAATACATAGATCAACTTGACCGTTGGATCTATGTATCCCATTGATTGAGATCCATTGGATAATATATAAGGAGGCTAACCTAGCCTTTCAAAGGTACATAATTAAGAGTTGTAGTAGCCTAATACTCTCTCTCTCTCATTCTCGCCCTCTCTCTTTCTCTCCTTTCAAAAGGTAGATGCCCACCTTGTACTGAAAGGGAGACTCTCGCCTTCGCCTTCGACGACTCGAGGATATCCTTCTTCTTTGGGGTTGCTTGCTCTAAAGGAAGATGACGGATTTCGTTGGACGAAATCAGGGGATTCGTTGCTTGGATCTTCATCGAGGATTGCGGGAGGGACGCGTCTCATCATCACGCCCGCAAGTGCATTCTTCGTGGATCATACTTAAGACAGGAGGATCTCTTACTTTAGAGATCTCGTGATTAGAACCACGCTTCAAGAGTTATTCCTTATACTTTGTGATTTGATGAAACGATCCGAGAAATGTTCTCGTGATCATGTGGTTTCATCACTTGATTAAAAAAATTTTAATTTCTGCTGCATCTAGCGACTAGTGTGACTAATCACCCCGATCGCATATGATGCAAATTTCACGCTTCCGTGATATGCTTGAGGATTCTCAATATTCTTCAGTCACATGATGTGGACTCGACTCAACTAGACTGAAATGCAAATATAAAAAGTCTAAGGGTTGGACTGCAAATATCCTTAACTAACTATTACATTTATTGGACTAAATACAAATAACCTAAAGGATAGGGTAAAAAGCAGAAGTTTACCCTTGTATATACGTGGCATACATACGAAGAGGCAGGCTCTGACTGCTCTGATATACTATGGAAAGCAATATAATGGCTCTGGAAAGTGGGTAGACGTATGTGTCAGATCCTCCAAGGATCTGATCTGATCGTCAGGAATCGAGTATGGGAGTACAGTCCTGATCTGATCTGGCAGGCAGCTCTTGATCGAATGACAGCAAAGGGTCCTAGATAAACTTGGCCCAGACAAACTTCAACTAAGTGAGGATGGAGATCATGTGCTCTGATGGAGTCTCTGAGGAGTCCAGCACGATCGTGAGAGCACTCTGCGTCGAGTGGGTTGCTTCGATGGAAGGGAGGGCGGTCGGATTGGCGTCACGGTGAGGCTCCTCCTGGAGTTGCTTCGCTGGAGAAACTGGGGTATCAAATGGGCCTCCTCGCACGAACAAGCACCTACCATGGTCAAACAAGGAGAAGCGACGGGGAACGGGTTTCAACCTCCGATGGGAATGGAGGAAGGAGGTCTCGGTCTTAACTGAAGGATATTGAGTATCCTTAAGCGCATCACGGAAGCGTGTCGATCGCATCGTATGTAATCGGAGCAACTAGTCGTACTAGATGCTAGATGCAGCGGAAATTAAAATTTTTTTAACTCTAAAGATGAAACCACATGATCACGAGAACACTTCTCGGATCATTTCATCAAACCACAAAGTACAAGGAATACCTCTTGAAGCGTGGTTGTGATCGCGGGATCCCAAAGTAGAGATCCTCCTATCTTAAGTCCGACCCACGAAGAATGCACTTGCGGGCGCGATGATGAGTCACGTTCCTTCCCGCAATCCTCGATGAAGATCCAAGCGATGGCTCCCCCGATTTCGTCAAACGAAATCCATCGTCTTCCTTTAGAGTAAGAAACTCCAAAGAAGATGGAGATCCACGAGTCGTCGAAGAAGAAGCCGAGAGTCTCTCCTTTCTCAACACAAAGTGGACGGCCACTTAATGGAGAAGAGAAAGAGAGAGAGAGAGGGCGAGAATGAGAAAGAGAGAGAGTTGTCACCTTGTACAACTCTTAATGATGTACCTTGGAGAGGCTACCCTAGCCCTCCTTATATACTAGTTTATGATCCAATGGATCTCAATCCATGGGACACATGGATCCAAGGGCTATGCTTGGTCCATGATAAATCAATGGCTAGGATTGTTGTTTAATAACAACAATTTAAAGTTAATTAATCAAGAGATAATATAACAAATGAAGTGGAGTTAACCAACCCCTAAAAAAGGGGGGGCGTCACCCATGAACTCTTCATGGGTGACGCCACCCATGAGGGTGGTTGTTTTCTCCATTTTATTTATTATATTATTCCTCAATTAATTACAATAAATATCCACCAAAATAATTCCAAAATTAATTTGTGAATATTTCAATCTTGCCATTGAAAATTATGTGAATCATATTCACAACCCAAACTAATTAGTAAATTGCATTTCCAATTAATTAACAAATGTGAATCCAATTCACATTATTAATTAACAAATGCTATTTACATAAATTCTCTCTCTTATATATATGTATATTATAAATCATATTTATAACATACATATATCATGGATAGTGCTATCCACATTCTCTTAATCCTTGATAATCAAATCTTATTTAATTATCTTAGATAATCATTTTCACAATATGAATCATATTCATATTTAAGCTTGATAATTAAATCTCATTTAATCATCAAGTCCTTCTTGCTTGGATATGGAATTCATCAAATGAATTATTCTTGAACTCCTTCAAGAATAATGTGCTTTCTCCGCAGATACTTGGAGATAAGGACAGGGCGATTGTATTATTCCACGTATAGTGACTTGGATGTTGAGATCTCATCTCAAATCCAGATCTTACGGACCTCTCACAGATGCTTGATTAAATCAAGGCCGCAAATCCAATCTTCTCATTGAATCTGAATCCCATTCAGATCAATGTCCAATACTTGGACTAAGATCGGATTGCTTCTCTATTGAAAGGAGTCACTAAAATCCAGACCTGTTTCATCACTCCCTCGGAATGGAAGCGTCATGGATATACAATCGTTTATGATCACATCACCCTTCAGGTATTCCCAATACCTATACATCCTGCATACTGGAAGACCCATGGTCAACCCGAAGATCAAGATCTATTTTACACTGTCTTCTTCAGGGTTTGATCACTAAGTTTCTCATTTGATCATTGGGATTTGGTATCGATCATATACTTTCCAAAAGCATATATCATACCTAGGTCTTGATCATATACTTTCCAAAAGTATATATCAAACCTACAAATTCAGTCAAGCTTCCAAAGCGAGACGACCGTGCACGGAATTTGATTCTTCCCAATATCTCATGAGTGAGCTCATGTCTTCCGGATCAGTAGTGAACCTGTATGATCCCTTTGAGAGATCGTATTACTCATATGCCCTCATATGCACACCAACGCGCCGGTGTATAGACCTTGGTTAGGTCATCAACCTATTGGTCTGTCAAATGTACATACTCAGACATATAGCAATACATCTGTCTCCGGTCAGAGGATGCGTGCCTATGCTGTGACAGCATTCAACATAGGACTTAGGTTATCTCGATCTCGTTAAGTCAACTCTTTGACCTAACTAATCTGACACCTCCGAATCTCTATTCCTATGCAGAGGACCTGCATCAAGAGGTCGGTCAGATATCAGCCTATGTGAGAAAAGGATTGCCATCTCCTACTCAGGCTGGAGATCACATCTTAACAATCATTTGACGGTGCTTGATGAGTCCTCAATCTAACCCTTTAGATATTCATCCAAACACCAGCCTCTATGATTCAATAATTGAATCAACAGCGGTATGATCATTAAGACAGCCATGGTACATAACCCTAATTGTACAGAGGGACCTATTATGCAAATTATTTATTCTTCATTTCAGATCAGGGAATGATATTTGCAATAACATTTATTGCATAATGGCTCGCCGTGGGCTCACATGTCCAACATTAACCTCGCTCTGATGAGTGAGCCTAAGGGGGAAATATTGCATAGGAAGGATGAGGATGAGTAGGGGGGTCGATCTGAGTCGGTAGATGGTCGAGAAGGGGCTCCGACCAAATGGTCAGAGCAAATGAATCGCAGGAGTGATGAAGTGTAAAGATGGATTGAAAAGGGAAGTAAGGGTGATATGAGTGCTACCTGATGGGTCTGACGAACTTAGGAACTCCACGCGAGGTGGATGGTAAAGGTGTTGGCCTCAAATGAGCTACTACTGGCCAAGGAGGCTAAACCGACAGAGCTCCGGCCACGTAGCTCGAGCGTCATCGATGCAGCACCAATCCGCACTCCAAAGGTCGCTCCAGGCAACTGCCACTCAGATGGAGGTGGCTAGGGGGTGGAAGGTTGGTGAGGTACAGCTGAGGAGCGCAGGATTCAGAGGAGAGATTATATAGGTGTGCCCAAGGGTCTGGAAAGATCGGTCGATGGGAGGAAATCCTAGGTAGATCTGACCTTCCCTAAGGATCCACGAGGATCATGGATCCTAAGAGAGGAATCTGGCTTTGAAATTAAGTGAATGGTCATGAAGTTTCATCGAGAAAAAATCGAGAAGGAGCTCTGACAAACAAGAATTCAGATCAGGTCATCATAAAGGAGACGTTGACCACTGTCAACAATCCTACGTGGCCTAATTAGAAATTGGAATTTACAAAAATAAATGAAAATTAAATGAGAAATAGTAAATGAATTTAAATTAAAAAGTGTAGAAAATAAAATTGTTTATTATTTTATAAACTTTTTTTGATTTTTAATTATTTTTATGAAAAATATAAATAGGGTATATACAATATTAAGTGATATATTCATGTATACTATATCTATGTATTATGTACAAGTATTTTTATTTTATTTTTTTTACAACAAATAGATTTTATTTTATAATTTATTTATTTACAAAATAATTTAAAGGTATAAAATGATTTTTATTTGATTTTTATAATTTATACAAAGATATTAAATAAATAGGTAAAGAATGCACATACATATATGTGACATTTGTACAACGAATTGTGGAGTTTATTTTTAGTTTATTTTATATTTTCTGATTTTTATTTTGTTTTTATATTATTATTATGACTTTATGCAAGCGTTTAAAAATAATATGGTTTTCACAAAAAGTAGAATAAATATAAATAACTATGTTTACAAGTATTTGTGATATATACAATACATAGTGTACCCTTATCTCTCTCTACTTGTTCTTTTGTGATCAGGTCAAGACTTGACCTTCTCTTGGGGTTTGGGCTACTATTTACTTATTCTAAATACATCCTTCTTTTTCTTTTCTCTTTATTCTTTTATTTTTGAGAAATAGGTACTAATTATGAGATTGGAGGAGGAGTGAGTGTGGTTTGACATGGCTTACGAATCTATTCAATGTTATTTGCCGAAGCAAGAAAATGCTTGAAGATTGGAGGAGGATCGTCGTGGTGCCTATTTATAAGAATAAAGGAGACATTCAAAATTGTTCAAATTATAGAGGTATCAAGCTAATGAGTCACACTATGAAAATTTCGGAACGAGTGATCGAAAGAATGTTGAGGCAAGTTTCCAATGTAAAAGAGAACCAATTTGGATTCATGCAAGGTCGCTCAACGATTGAAGCCATGCATCTGCCGAGGAGAACAATGGAGATTTATAGAGCTAAAAGGAAGAACCTCCATATGATCTTTCTTGATTTGGAGAAGGCTTATGATTCTGTCCTACGAGAGATATTGTGGAGAGTTTTGGATAAGACACAAGTATCTATCCTATACATTAACCTCATAAAGGACATGTATGATAGGGCTTTATCTTGTGTAAGGACCCCGTCTGGGGAGACTGGATATTTTGACATCAACATTGGTTTACATCAAGGTTCTGCTTTGAGTCCATTTCTTTTTACTTTGATTATGGACGAGTTGACAAGTCACATTCAGGATGAGTTACTGATGAATCCACGATTCATCATCTCAATATCCTGATCTTAGCAAAATCCCTGAGTAAAATCCCAAATAAATGTCCATAAAATCATTAAATTA
This sequence comes from Ottelia alismoides, assembly GCA_037367405.1. Lineage (NCBI taxonomy): Eukaryota > Viridiplantae > Streptophyta > Magnoliopsida > Alismatales > Hydrocharitaceae > Ottelia > Ottelia alismoides. The sequence goes on from JAZKJV010000123.1 coordinate 886,817, forward strand.
ACAAAATACCTCTTGTAAATAAAACACACTAATTATTGTATATTAGATTGTATAAAAGAATTTAATAATAAAAAGCCGCAAAAAGAAAGGAGTTTTATACCTGTAAATAGCCCAAAACTTAATCTATTTTTAATAATTTCATTTCAACTCATTTTTGGCTAATTCTTTCTCTAACTTGTTCATATCGATGTATATAAAAATACAAAAATATAAAACAAATTTCATCTCAAATAAATGCTCCTAGATCCCAAAGAGAAAAAGCTGTAAAGTCCAACTTTCAAGCCAAATTCCCGCTCCGTATGAACTCCAAATTCATCAAACTCACTTTTAAAGTTCAAGTTAAAAAATTATCTATCCAACGGAAGTGGTTTCATTAAAATCGGAGCTCATTTGTAAAAGTTGGGTTTTGGGACCTAGATGTACATTGTATATTTTGTATATGTTCATTTTTCCTCATTTTTTATTTTATCATTGTTGTGTTGTATTTTAACTATATTATTTTATAGTATTTTTCCGTTGTAAATATCTCTTATTAAAAAAATAAAAAAAAAACAAATTAGAAAAGTAAACAAAAAAATTGTACATGTTGTATGTATTCCCTTGTAAATTCTCCACTATTTATTTTCTTCTCTTTTATTCTATTGTAATTAAAGTAGCCTACTTTATTTCATTTATTTATTTATTTTACATTCTCTACAATAACCACCATTCAACTCATCCTACCACCAACCTCCATTCAACCCCACCATTTTTTAAACTTCCCATTCAACTCCATTAATAAAATAGCCCCCCCACCATTTTAATAACCTCTCATTTCATCATCTATATATACATCTCATCCCCCTCAATTTGCCTTTTATCCATCTTTATGTGAGGAGAGCTTAGTTCCCAGAATTGGATCGGTGACAGCGACGTAACCGCGGTCGAGCGACGACGGCTCTCTCTCAGGTGAGATCCGTTGGCTTTTTGGCCAACATCGCAGCCGCATACGCGCGTTGCTCGAGCTCATCGCTCGCCGGCGATTCAAGCGAAGACCGTGCTCTCATGAGCACACCATAGGCGACCGTCTCCATCGCAGGTAAGTTTAGTTTGATCTTATCATCATTTTTAACTTTGCAATTTTTTTAGTCCATCACATCCACATCCATATACCCACATTTGTTCCATATCATCTTTATCACCAAATCATTTTTTCCCACATTTGTTTCATTTCCTATTTAAAAAAAATAAAAATAATAATAATCTAAAACAAAAAATAGTACAGCAGCATTTTATAGCATTTTTTATTATAAAAAACAAAAAAAAATAAAAAAAGATAACGGAAGGGAGGGGGAAACAGCTCTAGCGCCGCCGCCCCCACCCCTTCTCCTCCAGCCACCAGCGTGAGCCGCCATGCCTCCGTCGCACCCCCCAACCCTCCGCCGCACGCATAGCGCCGCCGACCGGACACTAGGCCGCCACCTCCGCCCCTTGTGCCTCCAGCGACTCCAGCCGCCCCTACCACCGTCGATCTCCAGGCCGCCTCGCCGCCCCTCCACCGCAGGTCCTCCGCCGCCGCCACTTCCCCTCCGGCCCCCGCGCCTCTTCGCCGCTTCGCGCACGGCCGAGCACGGCGCCACCGCCGTCGACGCCTTCCCCTATTTTGGGTTCCATCACCGTGCACCTGTGGACAAGAAGGTCCTTCCATTTTCATTTTTTTTTATTGTTGTGAAAATTGCAAGTGTTTACTTTTATGTTTCAGTAATTATAAACAAGTCCTTGTACATAGTTTGTATTATTTAAGTTCATTTCTATTTTGCACGGATACCCCTGTGTTCGTACTCAAATTTGGACTTCAATATTGCATCTCTTTATTCAATGAAAAATGGCATTATGTTGAGCAACTAATTGTCTACATTTTGAATATTTATTTATATTTTTCTGATATTTGGGTAATTAATGAAAATTGTGTAACTGAAATTCTTGATATTTTACCCAAATTGAGCTCTTAAATTGATATCTCACACACGGTTACTCTAAAAATTCCACACAAATTAGGAATGATCCCTTGATATGTGATTAATTTACTATCTAAATTTCATCCAGAGTGGAGATGTCTTGTTCCTGAAATAAATTGTATGATGATTTTAGTATTTGATTTTTAATTAAATACACATACATCCTTTTTGTGAAATTTCAAATCTCTTAGCTTCTATATGAAAATATCTACTTGAGATAATTTGCACTCTGATTAATTTGACATTGTGGATTAATTAGAAATTAATTACTCATTGTCTCTCTATTTTCACTAAAAAATACATAAAATATTCATACTTTGTCAAAAAATTCCAAAAATATTATTAGCTTCCATGCGTCATGTTTATATTCCAGTAAATTTTTCATCATTTTTGCTTATTGTTTGCATGAAAAATTGTGAAAATACCCATAAAAAGTGTGTATTTTCATTGTTGCATTGTAATTTCTAAAAATACAAAAAAAATATGTTTTGTGTTCATCAATGGATTAAGATTTTAGAAAAAATATAATTTAGCTAAATTGGGCTTCAAATTAAAATTAATTTGGCCTTGTTGTGTTTTTTCTTAAAGTCTTAATTCAACCGCATCTTGCATTCGTATTTCTTTTTGCATAAAAAAATTGCGTTGGAAATCTAGACCTAAGTTTTCGAATTAAACCCAAAGTTGTTCCTTTGCCTCCCTGAGTTCGACCCCGGACTTGCCTGGGATATAAATTTAAGCTGAGACACTCTTCACGGAGATTTTCTCTCGGTTCTGATTGAATCGCTAAGTACACGTATTACAACGATCCCAAATTAAATATCGTATTTAGCGACTCGTCAGATGGTGCCGTTGCCGGGGAGGCAAACGACTTAGGGACTAATTTTAAAATTTGGATTTAGATTTTCACTTACTCGTGTAGTCTGACCCCCAAGCCACCTTATATTTAGTCCATTTCCTTTCAATTATTTGTCTTCATATTTTTGTATATATTTTGTTTTTATCTCTCTAATATAAATCTTATTTTCCTTGCGAGGGCCCTGTGGACTTGGAGTGCATTGGAGGTCGACGGACGCGACGCGCGCCAACTGCTGAAGAGCTTGGAGAATTTATTTATTTCGAGAGAGCTTTTGTAAATTGTTGTAATTATTTAGGTAGTTGCTCATTTATAGTGGCTCTTGTTTAAGAGCTCGCGTGTGTAAAAAAGACTTGGACATTATTTGTGGTGTGTCGAGACCTATTTCACTCTCCGGTGAGGGTGGGGCTCGACTTGAGTGGTGAAATTAAGGATTAGGCACACGGTAGTGTAGAATCAAATTTGTTTGTGCCCATCGTAAATTAGGCCACACATATCTTAGAAGATTCACTTATCTTATAAGATTCATAATGAGACGCACATAGACACGTATTACTTAGCTCAAAATTAAATCATTTCTTCCCCGCTTATAGTATATTGTTTAGGTGCGGTTTTCTCGATCTGCTTGCATTTAGTGTAACATTTACAAATTCTGTTCTGCATAACGCATGGAGAGTGCTGGGATTCACTGTAAGTATACCTTCTTCTGAGCATGCATCATAGTTTCTCGTTTGCATTCTGATTTCCGATTCCCTTCTTGTTTTACAACTTAAGGTCAAAAGGAAATTAGGACTAAACGGTAGACGTGCTTGTGTGTTCACATAAATTTCAAGTGATAACCTAACTCTAAAATTGGGACTGAATTGAGCAGGTTGATTTAAAATAATTGGAATAAAAAGAACCCCTGTTCTCGGGTGCATAAAGCCCTCATTGTTTGTTTTACTTACAAGTGAGAGAGAGACGACCCTAGGATAGAGCCAAATATGGATTTCTTACTTACTACTGGTTCTTTATTTTTTGGCGATTAGCTACTTTTCAGTGAGGAATACGGGTAGCCGTATTTATACGGTCCGGACTTCCTTAGCAGAGTGGGAGGTTTAGAGGGCGCTTTAGTCCTCAAGGAACGGGCTTCGGCTTGTACTTACTCCTATACTGGCTGAAAGTAGGCCAAACTAGTCGTAAGAACTGGGTCAGTCTGTAGGAAAATACGGGCACCTAACAGCTCGTTAATCTTTCCAAGATTGTATTTCTCACCAACTAAAATTGACATAATTCGGCCAAACTCTTACGGCCTTCACGTGTTGAGTTGGTGAAACTGGGGGTTTGAATTGTGTTTGTATTGTGTGAGTTCACTCCGCACATTTACGTGCACCGTAGAACTAGAGCCTCATTGAATATCGTGTTCTAATCGGTTCTTTTGACATCGAAGATGACTGATTGGGGGAATATTTATTCGGACTTTGCGAATTTCCTGTTGAACCCTCCAAGAAGTATGTCTTCACAGGTCCATGCGTAACATGAACCAACCTGGACTCATGACCCTCTTGAGCCCAGGATCACCCACTCTCGGGATGGTTACTCTCAAACCATTCCCTTTCTCTCTTCCCACCTCACCTAGGAAGACCTTCGCCTCGATGAGAATATCTTGATACATAAATACTCTTCTAATCAAGAACACCTTGCTGATTCAGGCCATATAGAACACACAAGTAAAATGCCTCCAAAGAAGAAAGAAGAGGAAGAAGAGAACAATGAAGACCCAATGAGAATGATACTTGCTAGATTAGCTGCATCTGAGCAGCAACACGCATTACTCAGAGCTCAGTTAGGACAGCTTAATGTTGGGGTCAAACCACCAATGGATGCGGCATATAACCCCGGACAATATCAGATTCACAACTACTTGAGTCCGGCCGAACCTAATGTTGATTTTGAATTGAAGCCGCATTTTCTGAACTTGCTGCCACATTTTGATGGGAATGCTTCTGAGGAGCCATATGCATTCCTAAGGGACTTTGAACTCATCTGTGCTAACCTCAAACATAATAATGTTAGCTAGGATTATATTAGGCTCAAATCCCTTCCATTTGCCTTGGGTGGAAAAGCCGATTACTGGGTGAAGAATCTTGGAATCATTGTCACCACTTATGCCCAGTTTAAGGACCTATTCCTAAAGAAGTTCTACCCGTTGAGTAGAACTAACATGATGAGGACGCGCATTACATGTTTTTCCCAATTACCCCATGAAGCCTTTTGTGATGCTTAGGAAAGATTCAAGGACATCCTGCAGAAGTGTTCCTGTCACAATTTAGATGATAACATCTTGGTCCAATCATTTTCACCGGTCTCAACCCTGAGATGCAGGGTTTAGTGAGCTCTGCCTGTGGAGGCAGCTATGCATCACGAGGAGCGGATACAGTCTGGAGGGTATTCGAGCAGATGGCTGAAACTAGCCGCTCACAGATGGCTATCAGGGCCTATACACCATCCCCCAGTTCACTCTCATCTGGAGGGGGAAAACCAGCTATAGTCGATCTCTCTCAGGATGTGATCCCTAGCATGGGACTCCTTGCTGACAAGCTTACTGTAGTAGAGAGGATCGACAGGAGGATTGATGAGTTAGACCGGAGCGTCTCCAAACTTCCAAAACAGATGGAGGAGTTGATTGAGAAGGTATCTAAGATAAAGATACCTGCCGTGACTGCACCATCTGCTCCCGTATACCGAGTTCACCATGTTCAGGAGCAGTTGGTGTCAGGGCAACCCCAACCATGGGAGCAGGACCAATCCTACACCCACTCTTTCCAGCAGCCACCTCCATTAGCAGAGACAGTCCAGGAGGAGCCTCCACCGGTTTGGGAGGTGAATGGAGTATGGTATACTCAGGACCCTGCCAAGCAGGGAAGTACGGGAGACTGACATACCTACCAACGTCCCCCAACCTTTTACAACACCGCATTCACCTCCGCACCACCTCCTTCACAGCAGAGCCCTGGATTCCAGCCACCCCAGCAACAGCAGCAGATGCAGTACTCTGGCCAGCAAGGCCAGTCTTCCCGTTCTTCTTCCCAGTCTTATCCACTTCCTTCTTCGTCTAGTCCCGTGGATATACAACAACAGATACTCGATGAGCTACGTTTCTACAAGAACGAGATTCATGACTTACGGGTGGATGTCAATCGCCTGTCCAGATGGCGAGACGAGCAGACTGCACCCTCTACCTCTATCCCATCCCAAGTTCAGGCTAACCCCAATAGCCTGAATAGATCTAGTTCTCAGCAGCAATTTGGTCAGGTATACTATTCAGCATCTCCTAGATCTGAACATGAGATTCTTTCGTGTGACGAGGCTAACCACATGTCACTCAGGAGCGGAAGGACCGTCACCGTACCTGACCGGGCGAGGGATACGAGGAGGGGCATCTCTGAAGCTCTACCTGAGGAGTCTTCAGAGGACGAGGAGGAGAGGCATCATATTTCGGAGCCCCATCAGCATCATTCGAGGATTTCTACTCAGGGAGTCGAGAGGAGAAGGAGAGCACGTATGCAGCATTGGCAGCATGGATACACTTCTGAGTATACGGAGGACCTTGCATCTTCGGTTGTGGCTGATACCACTCCAACTTCTATTCCACAACCTGTAGTAGATAGTTTTGATTTCGATCCCATGTTGCATCAAAAAGATTCATATATGAAGAACTCTGTTTTCGTTAATGCCAAGAATGATCTTTCAGTTCATGATTCAGACTCTTCATCTTCTGTTTCTCTAGCTTCCATCCCTTTCCCCCGTGCTCTTACGGCAGGAAAGCGCATCAAAAAGATTCAGAAAGATGAGCCCGATATGGCACGATTTTGTAAAGAAAATATCACAGTTAAGGTTCCATTTGATAAATATGTGGCTAACCATCCTGCCTTCCAAAAATACCTTAAGGTGAGATGCACACCTACAAGGGTTAGCAGGAAGAAAGATAACCAAAATATAAAGACAAATGTCTTATCGGTAGCCACAACCTATTGTCTCAAGAATCAGACTTTGCCAAGGAAAAAGAGAGACATGGGTGCTCACTATGTGGAGAGTCGTATTGACGACATTGCGTTTGCACGCACACTCCTAGATAACGGTTCTTCGATTAACTTACTTCCCTTAGCATTATATCAGAAATTAAAGTTGGGACCACTTTGCAAATCTAGAGCTTTACTCCAATTTGCAGATCGTTCAGTGAAGAGACCTAAGGGAGAAGTGAAGAACGTAGTTATCTCGATTGAGGGGAAGAACTATCAAGTTGATTTCACAGTCTTGGACATGGAGACCCCCAATCATTGGAGAGAATCTCAGATCATTCTTGGGCGGCCCTTCCTTAGGACCGCAGGCGTAGCTTTCGATTATGGTACGGGAATGATGAAGTTCCGTTCTCCAGGCGGAGAAGTGAACCTTGAGATGAAGCAAACCAAGTGTCAACGACCCGATTCAGAGAGTAGCACAGAGTACTCATCTTCAGAGGCAGATTGCAGTATAATTAGCGCAGTTGGGATTTGGGGACAGATTCCTTCAGGACAGAGCGAGTCCCTTTCATCTGGAAAGGGTAGAGTGGATGATGGAGTTTTCCAGGTGTTGTCTGATCTTGTGGGAGATGCATCAACCTATTCTCATGATGACATAGAGATCCATCCGGATCTGTCAGTTCCATCCTCTTCGGAACAATCATGGGACATAGATGATGAGTCGGACGTGGCTTTTGCTGATTGTTTGGATATTTTTAACGATCCAACTCCCGATACTTCTGATTTGGTGGCGAGTACTACTCAGTTTAGCCCACCTTCATGCAACACAGAACCAAATTCAGATTCAATTCAGCTAGATCTGCTTGATGATACCACATTGCCAGAACTGAAATCACTACCTCCTACACTCAAGTATGCCTTTCTTCTGGGGACCAAAGAGAGATATCCTGTCACCATTAGCTCAGACTGACTTTAGAATAGGAGTCTAGGTTGTTAGAAGATTTAGAGAGGAACCGCAAAGCAATAGGCTGGACAGTGTCGGATCTTATGTGCATCAATCCCGCTCTCTGCTCGCAACACATTTTTACTGAGGATAATGTGAGACCTTCCCGTGAGTTCCAATGGAGACTTAACCCCGATCTAAGGGAAGTGGTGAAGAAAGAGATTGAGAAATGGTGCAAGACAGGGTTTATATACCCTATTTCTGACTCCAAGTGGGTGGCTCTGCTTCATGTTGTCCCGAAGAAGTTGCGAATTCATATGGTCACCAACGAGGAGGGGGTAGAGATCGCGACATGAGTACCTACGTCGTGGCGTGTCTGTGTTGACTATAGGCGCTTGAATGTCGTGACCAAGAAAGATCACTTTCCCTTGCCTTTTATTGATCAGATCTCGGAGAGACTAGCAGGGAAAGAGTTCTTCTGTTTTCTTGATGGGTACTCTGGCTACAACCAGGTGGCCATAGACCCTGAGGACCAGGAAAAGACCAGATTCACATGTCCATTCGGCACTTATGCTTTCAGGCGCATGCCATTCGGGCTCTGCAATGCCCCTGGCACATTTCAGCGGTGCATGATAGCCATATTTGCCGAGATGGTGGGATATTTCCTGGAAGTGTTAATGGATGACTTCTCGGTCCATGGTAATTCTTTTGATACATGTTTAGCGCACTTGGACCGAGTCCTCACGAGGTCTAGAGAGGTGAATCTGGTACTCTCCTGGAGAAGAGTCACTTTATGGTGACGGAGGGTATCGTGTCGGGGCATGTCATCTCCAAAGGGGAATGGAGGTTGACCCTACCAAGGTGGAGGGGATAAAGAAACTCGATCCACCTACCAACGTGAAGTCAGTGCGGTCATTCTTAGGGCATGTTGGATTCTATAGGAGATTCATTCAGGATTTTTCAAAGATCGCTCGCCCACTGACTGAGCTCTTAGGGAAAGACACAGAGTTCGTTGTAGATCACAGGTGTCTGGGGCCTTTGAGCTCTTGAAGAGGAAGATTTGTGCCTCGCCTATCCTACAAGCTCCTGACTGGTCTCTCCCCTTTGAGATCATGACCGATGCTTCATATTTCGCTATAGGAGCTATGTTAGGACAACGGCGAGAGGGGATTCCGTTTGCGATTCATTATGCGAGCAAAGTTTTAGATCCTACACAGAAAAATTATACAGTGACTGAAAAGGAAATGCTCGCGGTAGTATGGGCCCTCGAGAAGTTCAGATCATATATTTTGGGCTCTAAGGTGACAATTTGTACATATCACATAGCCATTCGATACTTAATGGAAAAGAATGACGTAAAGGTGCGTCTTCTTAGGTGTATTTTACTCCTCCAGGAATTTGATTTGGAGATAAAAGATAAACCTGGAGTGAAGAATGTTGTGGCTGATCACCTTTCTCGGATTGAACTTAAGGATTCTCCTTATTATGAGCGGATTAGAGACACCTTTCCAGATGAGTCAATTTGTGTTATTGACTCACTCCTGTGGTATGCCAACATGGTGAACTATCTTGTCTCCAAGCAGGTTCCCCATGGTTGGACTAGGAGCAGCATTGATCGACTGAAGTCAGATTCGAGGAGATACCACTGGGACGATCCTTTCCTTTTCTTCGAAGGACCGGATTGTGTTTGGAGAAGGTGTATTCCTCAGGAGGAATACCAGAGTGTCCTCACATATTGTCATTCACTTGAGGCTGGAGGACACCATTCGGGAAAGAGAACCGCTCACAAAGTACTTCAATGTGGATTGTATTGGTCGACCTTGTTTAGAGATGCTATTGATTTTGTATTGTCGTGCCCTATCTGTCAAAGGATGAGAGGGACAGTTGGACAGAGAGATGAGATGCCCATGCAACCGATGATTATTTGTGATGTTTTTGATGCATGGGGCATAGATTTTATGGGTGCCTTTCCCAATAGCCAAGAACATGAGTACATATTGTTGGCGGTTGATTATTTATCCAGGTGGGTGGAGGCTATCCCGACCTGAACCGCAGACAGCAAGACTGTTTGTAAGTTTGTGAGAGACCATATCATTGCTAGGTTCGGGTGCCAAAAGTTTTGATATCTGATGGAGGTAGCCATTTTGTGAACCGAGATATGAGATCTTTAGCTAAGGACTATGGATTTGAGCATAGAGTTACTACTCCTTACCACCCACAGTCCAATGGCATGGAAGAGGTTTCGAATAGAGAGGTAAAGAGTATTTTGCAGAAATTGGTTCGTCCCGATAGGAAGAACTGGTCTCAGCTCTTGGACCAAGTTCTGTGGGCCTATAGGACAGCCTACAAGACACCATTGGGTACTTCACCATTTAGAATGATCTATGGCAAGCCATGCCATTTGCCCGCAGAATTGATTCATATATCCGAATGGGCAATTAAGAAGATTAACTGGAGTTGTCACCTAGGGAAGCTTTGTCGAGACTTGAACTTGAACGAGCTCATGGAAATCCAAAATAGGGCATATGACAACAGTTTGATTTATAAGGACAAAGTAAAGAGATGGCATGATCAACACATTAGGTGCAAAGACTTTGTCCCTAGACAAAAGGTATGGTTGTTCAATGCCAGGTTGAAGATGTTCCATGGGAAGCTCAAATCTAAATGGACGGGTCCCTTTGTTGTTAAGAAAGTGCACGAGAATGGAAGTGTAGAGATAGTTGATCTCACAGATGGTGCACAGTCTCATGTGGTAAATGGACAATTGTTGAAGCATTTTGTTGATTCGAAAGAGTAGTTAGTCCAAGTCGAGGTCATCAACTTCATACAGAGTGAGCACTAGCAGATACATCTTATTACTCGTCATGAAGATGCAGCATCAAGATTCAACATCTTAGAAGATTCAATCACTCTTGTGCATTCTCCCTTGCTTGTATATTCTCTAGATCACATCGGTTCTTACACTTACTCTTGTCATGTACTTAGGCTTACCAAGAGCCTAAGTATAGGGGGAGTCGATGCTCTCCATGTGTATATACTCATCTATTTCTCCTCTTGACCTCGTCCGCCCCATTTTTGCTCTTCTTCTACACTTAGGATGACTAGAGCCTAAGTATAGGAGGGCGGATCGACTTCTATACTATTTATTATTTTAGCCATCCTACGCTTAGCACGAGCTATGTCTTTTTGTGCCATAGCTCTCGCTTCTTGTGCCACGAGGACATAACACATGCTAAGTATAGGGGGCGTGTATATATTACATGTATACTTTACCCATAGCTCGTACTTTCATGTATTTTTGTATATTATACAATAATTATGGGGTGAGTAAAAAAACTTTTTCAAAAAAAATCTCTTAAAACTTTTCAAAAAAAATGTTTTTTGTTCTCTTTCCTTATTTGCTCTAAAAATTTTTTTAAAAAAATGTATCCTTTCTTATTTATCTATATTTTTCAAAAAAAAGAGAAAGAAAAAAACCTTTTCAAAAAAAACTTTTCAAAAAAAACTTTTCAAAGAAGGAAAAAACAAACCTTTTTCTTACACAAAAAAAGAAGCAAAACTTTTTCTAAAAAAAATCTTCTTTGCCTTTGTTTGTCAAAAAAACTTTTTCTGAAACTTTAAAAAAATCACAAAAAAAACACTAACTAATAAGTTGGTTTAATCTCTGACACAATTCACTTTCACACAAGACTAGTGATGTTCAAGAGCACTTGGTTTATGAGCTCTTGAGATTTTGAGTTAACCAACCTTAGTCATTAGAGTCTTGGACTTAATTATTCACATTTCCCTAGTTTGAAAGATTTGTGTGCTATATTGCATGCTTAGTCTCTACCTTAAGAATATGATCAGCACCTCACATACATGACTGCAGTTATGATGAGATGAGTTGAAATTTCACTTGAGGAACTGGGATGGGGGATTTGAGTTTGGACTTGATTTAATGATGCTCGAGGATGGGATAAAATCAATGAAGGCTTCATGAAACCTGAGTGTCAACATTTTTAGCCAGTATGAGAACATAGTTCTTGTACTATCTCTTGACATTTACCTATGTGCTAGGGTGTGATAAAATAAAAAATATTGATCAGTGTGCGCCAACTCTTGGTAAAAGCAGTGGAGCTAGCCAAAATACTACAAAGCAATGAAATGTCAAAGAAAAGCTATCATTCCACAAAGTCAATTATCAAAAAAGCTTCCACCAAAGGCGAGCGCTCCCAACCATTTCAAAGTGTCCACTTGGACCACCGCTATTAGGACCAGGAGTCGGGCTTGCACCAAAAAAGGGCTCTGCATCGTAAATGCTACAAGTCTGGGTGTAGAAGGTATAATAGATACTCAAAAAAGGCACACCCCGGTGTACTCCCAGGAAAACAAGTGCAGACGGCTCCAACTTCTCTTGACAGATGCACTGATCAACGCCAAAAATATGCGTTGAGTAATAAGGCACTCGAGAGGATCATTGTTCCAATGTGAGGGAGAGAAGAAATGACACAATCCTATGCCCTCCATCAACTGGCCTTTCATCTACACTTTTTAAGTCTGACAACTAAAGAGACGGTGGATTGGATGCAAGAAATGGTTTATTCCCTAGTGTTGAGGATCGGGTCCTTAGGAGAGTCTCTTGGACTGGAACCTTGGGTGACGTTGTCACTCTACTCTTGTAACTGCAGTCAACACTTAAAGTCATATCCCTACTATATATGTATACAAAGAGAGTCTGATGATTAGGGAAATTGGATACCTTTTGACTAGAGCTTGGTTTAGCTTAGAATTTTAGGATCTCTAAAACTGAGAGTTCTTGAACAGATCAAGTCTTGTATACATGCACAGTCAGGGGTTAACCCAACTTATTCATTCTTTATTTGCTCGAGGACTAGCAAAGTTTAAGTGTAGGGGGGTGATGAATCCACGATTCATCATCTCAATATCTTGATCTTAGCAAAATCCCCGAGTAAAATCCCAAATAAATGTCCATAAAATCATTAAATTAACAAAATACCTCTTGTAAATAAAACACACTAATTATTGTATATTAGATTGTACATAAGAATTTAATAATAAAAGCCGCAAAAATAAAGGAGTTTTATACCTGTAAATAGCCCAAAAATTCATCTATTTTTAATAATTTCATTTCAACTCATTTTTGACTAATTCTTTCTCTAACTTGTTCATATCGATGTATATAAAAATACAAAAATACAAAACAAATTTCATCTCAAATAAATGCTCCTAGATCCCAAAGAGAAAAAGCCGTAAAGTCCAACTTTCAAGCCAAATTTCCGCTCCGTCTGAACTCCAAATTCATCAAACTCACTTTTAAAGTTTAATTAGAAAATTATCTATCCAACGGAAGTGGTTTCATTAAAATCGGAGCTCATTTGTAAAAGTTGGGTTTTGGGACCTAGATGTACATTGTATATTTTGTATATATTCATTCTTTCCTCATGTTTTTATTTTATCATTGTTGTGTTGTATTTAAACTATATTATTTTATAGTATTTTTCCATTGTAAATATCTCTTATTAAAAAGACAAAAAAAATACAAATTAGAAAAGTAAACAAAAAAATTGTACATGTTGTATGTATTCCCTTGTAAATTCTCCACCATTTATTTTCATCTCTTTTATTCTATTGTAATTAAAGTAGCCTACTTTATTTCATTTATTTATTTATTTTACATTCTCTACAATAACCACCATTCAACTCATCCTACCACCGACCTCCATTCAACCCCACCATTTTTTAAACTTCCCATTCAACTCCATTAATAAAATATCCCCCACCTTTTTAATAACCTCTCATTTCATCATCTATATATACATCCCATCCTCCTCAATTTGCTTTTCATCCATCTTTATGTGAGGAGAGCATAGTTCCCAGAGTTGGATCGGTGACAGCGACGCAACCGCGGTCGAGCGACGACGGCCCTCTCTCCGGTAAGATCCGTTGGCTTTTTATCCAACATCGCAGCCGCATACGCACGTTGCTCGAGCTCATCGCTCGCCGACGATTCGAGCGAAGACCGTGCTCTCATGAGCACACCATAGGCGACCGTCTCCATCGTAGGTAAGTTTAGTTTCATCTTGTCATTATTTTTAACTTTGCAATTTTTTAGTCCATCACATGCACATCCATATACCCACATTTGTTCCATATCATCTTTATCACCAAATCATTTTTTTCCCACATTTATTTCATTTCCTGTTTAAAAAAATAAAAAAAATAAAAATGTAAAACAAAAAAATAGTATAGCAGCGTTGTATAGCATTTTTTTATTAAAAAATCAAAAAAAATAAAAAAGGTAACGGAAGGGAGGGGGAAGCAGCTCTAGCGCCGCCACCCCCACCCCTTCTCCTCCAGCCACCGGCGTGAGCCGCCACGCCTCCGCCGCGCCCCCCCAACCCTCCTCCGCACGCGCGACGCCGCCGACCGGACACCAGGCCGCCACCTCCACCCCTTGTGCCTCCAGCGACTCCAGCCGCCCCCACCACCATCGATCTCCAGGCCGCCTCGCCGCCCCTCCGTCGCAGGTCCTCCGCCGCCGCCACTTCCCCTCCGGCCCACGCGCCTCTTCGCCGCTTCGCGCGCGGCCGAGTGCGGCGCCACCGCCGCCGACACCTTTCCCTATTTTGGGTTCCATCACCGTGCACCTGTGGAGAAGAAGATCCTTCCATTTTCATTATTTTTTTTATTGTTGTGAAAATTGCAAGTGTTTACTTTTATGTTTCAGTAATTACAAACAAGTCCTTGTACTTTGTTTGTATTGTTTAAGCTCATTTCTCTTTTGCACGGATACCCCTGTGTTCGTACTCAAATTTGGACTTCAATATTGCATCTCTTTATTCAATGAAAGATGGCATTATGTTGAGCAACTAATTGTCTACATTTTAAATATTTATTTATATTTTTCTGATATTTGGGTAATTAATGAAAAATGCGTAACTGAAATTCTTGATATTTTATCCAAATTGAGCTCTTAAATTAATATCTCACACACGGTTGCTTTGAAAATTCCACACAAATTAGGAATGATGCCTTGATATGTGATTAATTTACTTTCCAAATTTCATCCAAAGTGGAGATGACTTGTGCCTAAAATAAATTATATAGTGATTTTAGTATTTGATTTTTAATTAAATCCACATACATCATTTTTGCGAAATTTCAAATTTCTTAGCTTATATATGAAAATACCTACTTGAAATAATTTGCACTCTGATTAATTTGACATTGTGGATTAATTAGAAATTAATTACTCATTATCTCTCTGTTTTCACTAAAAAATACATAAAAAATTCATACTTTGTCAAAAAAATCCAAAAATATTACTGTAGCGTCCTTGCATCATGTTTATATTCCAGTAAATTTTTCATCATTTTTGCTTACTGTTTACATGAAAAATTGTGAAAATAACCATAAAAAGTGTGCATTTTTCATTGTTGCATTGTAATTCCTAAAAATACAAAAAAAAATGTTTTGTGTTCATCAATGGATTAAGATTTTAGAAAAAAATGTAATTTAGCTAAATTGGGCTTCAAATTAAAATTAATTTGGCCTTATTGTGTGTTTTCTTAATGTCTTAATTCAACCGCATCTTGCATTCGTATTTCTTTTTGCATAAAAAAATCGCGTTGGAAATCTAGACCTAAGTTTTCGAATTAAACCCAAAGTCGTTCCTTTGCCTCCCTGAGTTCGACCGCAGACTTGCCCGGGATATAAATTTAAGCCGAGACACTCTTCATGGAGATTTTCTCTCGGTTCTGATTGAATCGCTAAGTACACATATTACAACGAACCCAAATTAAATATCGTATTTAGCGACTCGTCAGTTACCTTGGTGTATGTTATTTGCTGATGATATTGTGTTAATTGACGAGACTAGAAATGGAGTAAATGAGAAGCTTGAGGTCTGGAGACATGAGTTGGAGACTAAAGGATTTCATATAAGTAGGGCTAAGATGAAATATATGGAGTGCACCTTTGATGAAAGCAATGGTGAAGGAACCAAGGTGAAGATTGGTAACGATAACATTCAGAAGAGAGATTCCTTTAGATATCTTGGATCTATTTTGCAACATGATGGGGAAATTGATGGAGGTGTTACTAATAGAATAAATGCAGGCTGGCTAAAGTGGAGAGGAGCCTCTGTTGTTCTCTGTGATAATAAAATTCCTTTAAAAATTAAAGGAAAGTTTTATAAAGCAACCGTGAGACCTGCTATGCTTTATGGATTTCAATGTTGGCATGTGAACCATAGACAGGTGCAGAGAATGAATGTAGCAGAAATAAAAATGCTAAGGTGGATGTGTGGACACACACATAAAGATCGGATAGTGTTTTCGGTTAGTTTCTAAAATCGCTCCAAAAGTCCAGCTTGATTTTCAATACGTGGATTTTCGAGGGCACATAGAAAGTCACGGGAAGCTCATCCTTATCGAATAGGAGGACTGAAAGGTGTTGGCGAGAGACTTGCCAATCAGCAGCGAACTTGTACAATCGATGCCACATATACCGCCAACTCGATGATCGAAGAAATCAGGAAAGAGGCGACGATTTGGCACCAGATATCCGGAGGGTCTTTTATCCCCTTCCCTCAAGCACTTTACTCAGGGAAGGACAAAAAATAGAAAATCATAAAAAGAGACACCAATTAGAGTTCAGCAAGAAGATGATAGACATATTTCATATCCAACTGACTCCACAGGAGGCACTAGAGAATATCCCTCTCTTCCAAAAGAAACTTAGAGAGAAAACCACCATCCGTGGGAAGAAGAGGCACAACCATACTAAAGAGATCCATGTGCTCACTTGTGCCACATGCTTTGCCATTCATAACCGATTACCTGCCAAGAGACCAGATGCAGGGGCTTCATATGTCAGATGCCATATTCATGAGCAACGGTTCGATCGTACTCTATTAGATAGTGGATCTTCCATTAACCTTCTTCCAGCTACCTTAGTTGTCTGCTTCGAGTTTGGCCCTATTAGACAGAGCATGATAGTTCTGCATTTTCCAGATAGATATGTCATGAGGCTGAAGGGGTTACTGAGAGATGTTGTCATCACTATTCAGGGCCTGAAATTCTCAGTGGACTTAGTCATGTTGGACATGGAGATCCCAGAGTGCGTGACCGGTACCCCCATCATTTTAGGACAACCTTTCTTGGCCATACCCAAGATAATGTTCGATCATGATAGTGGGAAGGTATACTTTCGTGTCGAGGGTGAGGTATACAAATAGAGATGATTAATAAGTTAAGACCTAGAGATTCAGCTTGCTCAGAGCATAGTTCAGATCAGATGAAAGACTAAGAGCCAGACGTCCACCGGGAGTGTGATTTTGTGATTATAGATGATGAAGCAGTTCAGGCAGACCCAATTTCATGAGCTCTTGTCACACCTATAGAGTCAGTAGATTCACATATGCCAGCTAAGGAGAGTTCGGAGAGCACACTTGTGGCACATGATACCTTAGAGGCTGACGATTCCGATATGGTTAGCAAAGCAGATTTCCTATCTTGTGATTCAAATCCCACAAACTTAGGCACATATTTTGATTGGCAAGATTTTGATGAATATTTACCGAGTTTGATGTCTACAGAGCCCACATCTAGAGCAGAGATTAAGCTAGTTCAGTTGATAGATACACTAGTAGGGCCATCTTCGTCAGATTCATTGATACATCGAGAGTTGTCCCATTCAGATATGGTAGACTTCACTCAGACCTTTCAGAGACTATATTTTCTGGCTCCCCCTCCTGCATGCTCGGAATTGAAGAACTTGCCCCAGAACATGAAGTACAGATTCCTTGTGGGTGAGTCAGAAATATTTCTAGTCATTATCCCGGAAGATTTGGTCGATGACCAAAAACCTCATTTGATGAGGTTATTGAGAGAAACTGCAAGTCAATCGGTTGTTGTATAGCTGATCTCCAGGGGGTAAGTTCGGCCTTGTGCTCCCACCACACGAAGATGACGCTAAGCCTTCGCATGAGTTCCGATGTAGACTGAACCCGAATCTTCGAGATGTGGTCATGAAGGAAATATCCAAGTGGTGGAGCATCGAATTTATCTACCCCATCTCCGACTCCAAATGGGTTAGTCTGTTACATATGGTACCCAAGAAGATGAGTATCACTACAGTTGTGAGTGATTCTGAAGAGGATATCTCTACCTTTGTACCCACTTCTTAGCGAGTCTGTGTGGACTACAGATGATTAAATCAGGTCACCAAGAAGGATCACTTCCCGCTATCATTCATTGATCAGATTATTGAGAAATTAGCTGGGAAGATTCATTACTGTTTTCTTGATGGTTACTCGGGGTATAATCAGGTGGCCACAATACCCGAAGGCCAGGAGAAAACGGTGTTCACCTATCCATTTGGAACACATGCTTTTAGACGGGTGCCCTTTGGATTATGTAATGCCCCGGCTACATTCCAAAGGTGTATGCTTTCCATCTTTTCGGACATGGTGGGTGATTGTTTAGAGGTCTTCATGGATGATTTTTTGATCTACGACGATTGTATTTCTTGCCTAGACCGAGTGCTGCAGTGTTCATCGAATTCAACCTTGTTCTATTTTAGGAGAAGAGTCATTTCATGATGACTCAAGGGACAGTCCTTGATCACATCATCTCCAACAGGGGAATCGAATTTGATCAGCCAAGGTGGATATCATCAAGAAGCTCATTCCACTATCCCATCTAAGATAGTTGTGGTCTTTTCTGCGGCATGTCGGTTTCTACTGACAATTAATTCAAAACTTTAGTCGCATTTCCCGACCGCTCACTGATTTTATCACGAAATACATCGAGTTCCTTGTAGATGATAAGTGTCTTTCATCATTTGAGACTCTCAAGAACTTAGTTGTGCAGGCTCCCATCCTTCAGCCACTCGATTGGTCTCTCCCATTTGAGATCATGACAGATGCCTCTGATTTTACTGTTGGGGTTGTGCTAGGATATAGGAGGGATGTATTGCCATTTTCCATACACTACGCTAGCAGGACTGTAGGTGCCGCTCAGTGGAATTACACTATTATAGAGAAGGAAATGCTAGCTGTAGTATTTATTCTTGATAAGTTCCGATCGTATATTCTCGGATCTATAATGACAATTTACATAGATCACACTGCTATCCAGTACTTAATGGCTAATAGGGATGCCAAGGAACGCTTGACTAGATGGATCCTTCTACTCTAGGAGTTTTATATTGAGATTAAGGATAAACCTGGAGCCAAGAATGTGGTGGCGGGTCACCTCTCCTGATTAGACCATCTTGAGGATTCTGAGACGATCGCACCTATCACTTAGACATTCCAATATGAGGCGATTCTTGCTATCACCTCTCTCCCATGGTATGCTAACATTGTGAACTATCTTGTTATCAAGAAAGTTCCACAATGTTGGACCAGACATCGACCTGAGACTTTCCTAACGAAGGCTGAGTCGTACCATTGGAAGGATCCCACTCTTTACAATGAAGGGGGGATAGTGTTTGGCATCGGTGTATTCCTCAGGAGGAATACCATAGCGTCCTCACCTATTGACACAAGCTTGAGGTAGGAGAACATCATCTGGGAGACGGATAACACAAAAGGTGCACCAATTCAGCCTTTGGTGGCTAATGCTCTTCAAGGATTCATGTGAATTCGTGAAGCGGTGTACTGACTGTCAAAGGATGGGCAATTGTGGTCATAGAGACACATGATGTCGATGCAACCTATTCACTTCTGTGAGGTTTTTAACGCATGAGGCATCGATTTTATGGGCCCATTCCCTAAGAGTCAGGGGTTCGAGTACCATTTTGTTAGTTGTGGATTATGTGAGTCGTTGGGTTGAGGCCATCCCTGTCTAGTCGCTGAAGCGAGGACAATTTGCAGATTCTTAAGGAAGAATATCATATCATGGTTTGGGGTTCCTAGAGTTTTGATTTCTAACGGGGGTACTTACTTCATCAATGACAAGGTAAGGGCCCTTACTAACGAGTTCAACATTGACCATAGAGTTACCACTCCATACCATCTACAGACGAATGGTCTTGCTGAGGTCTCGAATAGGAAGATCAGGACTATATTGCAGAAGGTTATCCGCCGAGACTGAAAGGATTGATCACAGCTTTTGGACTCGGTCTTGTAGGACTATATGACATCCTTTAAGACACCTTTGGGTACATCTCCTTTCCAACTTATTTATGGCAAGCCTTACCACTTGTTGAGATTAAGCACAAGTCACTTTGGGCAGTCTCTGAGATACTTTTGGATCTTGAGAGTATAGGAGATTAGAGGAGAGCAGAGTTGGCAACCCTGGAGGAGCTTAGAGATACAACCTTCTCAAGTAGCCTACAATATAAGGACAGAGTGAAGATATGGCATGATTCTTACATCGTCCATAAGCAGTTTGAGCCGAACCAGAGAGTACGACTATCTGATGCTTGACTGAGATTATTTACAAGGAAATTACATATCAAGTGGAATGGACCATACTTGGTCAGAAAGGTGCATGACATTGGTAGTATTGACATATCCGAGTTGTCTTCTGAGTTTACCTTTTGAGTCAACGGTTAATGCCTGAAGCCCTTTGTCTATCATGATCTGCTGACCTTTGATTTTGCCCTTATTCACTTTGTATGGGATGTATTCCTTGACTCTCATCTTATGCATCTCATACCTGAATTACACTTCTTTCTGCCTCTCTGTATATCCATATTGTCTATATCATTCATTCATTCGTTGCGTTCAACATTCCATGCCACATCATATGATTTTTGCTATACTTAGGATGCACTTTATCCTAAGTAAGGGGAGTATTGACTTGTGTTGTTCATATATCTGCTCAACCTATTACCTCCGTTTTGCTGCTAATACTCAGGGACATCTTACCCTAAGTATAGGGGAGGTAATATATGTTTTCTCTTTCTTTGATTGCCCACTCACTTGTCCCTCAACTATTGATATTTTTTTCTATACTTAGGGATATTTTACCCTAAATATAGGGAAGGGGGGACAAGTCGAGTCATTAGTTTCGTACATTCTATTCCTCGATATTCCCCTTTTGTACAATCTTCTATACTTAGGATTACTTGATCCTAAGAATAGGGGGCATCGTCGACTTCTATTCAATTCCTTCATTCTTTGAGTCATTGTAGTACAAGATTCTTTTCATTCTTCTATACTTTTCACGAGTTATGTCTCTCTTTGTCGCTCTCTAATCACTCTGAGGACATTGTTCGAGCTAAGTATAGGAGGTGTCGTATATATGATATAAATACTTTATCCATACCTCTTACTTTGGGGTTAATAACATGGCTATTATTTATAACATTGACATAAAAATATTTTTGTAATTTTTTGTAAAAGTTTTTGCAAAACTTTTGTAAAAAAAATTTGTCCAATTTTTATCTCATTTCTTTAGAATAATCATAGCACAATTTTAATTTTCAACTTCGTTGTAGATTTTAGATTCATAGTTTTCATCCTCATTTTTTTATCCGATCTCATATTTGACGTTCTATCCGACACCGATTTCCATCTCATTTTCCTATCCCTACATTTCTTTTTCTACCTC
Organism: Ottelia alismoides; assembly: GCA_037367405.1. Taxonomy (NCBI): domain Eukaryota; kingdom Viridiplantae; phylum Streptophyta; class Magnoliopsida; order Alismatales; family Hydrocharitaceae; genus Ottelia; species Ottelia alismoides. Next base: position 908,179 of record JAZKJV010000123.1, read on the forward strand.
ACGCAAACACTCGCCTCCGGTCACGCACGGTGACTGAATCTTCGGATCTACCATCCATTTTGCAGGATCCGCATTCGTTCACATTTTTCCGATTTTGATTTTTTTTGGGATTGAGCTATTTTGCTAAGGTCCTAAATTGTTTATAAATGAAAATAAAAAATAAAAAAAATATATATTTCTTTCTCTAACAACTATTCGCACCACTTAGAATTTGGATTATGTAAGTTATGGGCTATTTTTTTGTCTTTACTAAAGGAATTACAATTAAGTTGGGGTATTTCCCTTAAGCATTTGGACTTTATAAAGATAATAACCCAATGGAGTCATGGAACTAAGGGTCTTTAGATAGATTGAGTGGTGTCTCAACTCAAACTTGTAAAGGGGGAAAAAAGAAATTAGCCCGTACGATGTGGTCCAAAGGGTGCATATAATAGTCACACTTGTGTTGTATTTATGTGTGATAAGGGTTGCTTGCTTAGACACCATATGTAGCCTCAAAGTGACTACCAATGCTTTGAGGCCATACTAGTGTGGCCTTTAATCTACAATTAAGTTCAGAGTAGCCACTCAATCAAGTGTAGCAAGTGGAAGAAGAATGCAATTAGGTTTAAAGTAGCTCCAATAACATAGTTGCATTCTTCTTTTTCATGCCGAACGGCCAAAGTATGATTAATAACATGAGAATAAAGATAGAAATTAAGTGTAACTAGTATTTTTTTCGTTGCATACTTTTTGCTAATACTCATTTGCTTTGTGGTCAATTTCTTGGTGATATGTTGTTTTATGATAATTACTTTCGCTCAATACTCCTTTTGATAGCTAATTTGTTTTTGTTAGTGGATAACATCATATTATCTTTTACATTGTTTACATATATGTTGTTATATAATTTTATTATTCTTAGATAACTAGAACTAAAAGTAAATTAAAAGCAAGTCCACTAGACTTGAGATAATTATATGAATTTTTAATAATTTTATAAAGGGATTTTTACCCGACAGGCCCCATAATCATTGCCAATTACCTCTACGACATTTGAAACATCGTAATTCCTCCCTCGACCCCGTAAACTTGTTAACCTTTACCCTACATACCATGTGATTAACTCCCATCCATTTGACCATTAAAAGTAACCAGATTCTATTATCTTTCTTTTTTATACCCATTTTATTTATGAAAATTACTGTAAGTACCACTCTCTCACCCACGTCAGCTCCTCCACCTCCCCCACCCTGCCTCCCCCAACTCGAAGCCTCCTCCCTGCCGATCTCGCAAGGACCGACCCACCGCTCCAGCTCGAAGCCCCCCTCTGCCCAGCCCCAGCTCGAAGCCCCCCTCCTTGTCGGTCGCACGAGTTCCACCCCCCCCCCCCTGTATAGTTCTCGACCATCTCCTTATAGATGGCCCAGACCTGATCCTCATCCTTGACAAAATACGAGCCCCTACAGGATGCATTCACTAACCCCTGCAAACTCCGGTGTAAGCCCGCAGAAAAAGATCTGAACAAGGTTGGGCTTCGAAATGTCATGATGGGGGCACCGGTCTGTGAGCTCTCGGAACCTCTCCCATGCCTCGTGGAATTGCTCATTGGGGAGCATGGAGAAGTTGCTGATCAATGCCCTAGCTGCATTCGTCCGACTGAGTTGGTAGTACTTGTTCAAGTACTTAGTGCGGAGCTGCTCCCATGTGGTAACAAATCTCCCTATATGCTTCCGCCAGTTGGCTGCACTGTCGATGAGGGAGAACGGAAAGGCAATCATCCGGATGGTGTCCTCGTCCACATGCCGATCATGGACAGTGTTGTCGATCATCTCAAACTCTTGGAGATGGAGGTGTGGCTCCTCAGTCGCAAGCCCGTGGAAGCGGGGAAGAAGATTAATCGTCTGAGGAGGGAACATGAAGTTCCCCACAATCGCTGACGCCACAATCCATCTGTGTGTGAGCATCGATCCGGGGTTATGCAACTCCCGCATCGGTCTGGCTGGTGGTGCTAGTTGGACTGGCTCCTCAGGCTGGTCTGGAATATCTCCCTCTCCTGCGATCCTCGGTTGATCTCTGTCTGCTCTTAGTCTCTCCATCTCTTGGTGCATCTCAACCATGAAAGCCCCCTGATCTCGAATCTGTCTTTGCATGTCTCAAGGGAGGCTAACAGGGTGTTGTTGATCGCACCTTGGTCCAACACGTAAGTCTACTCTGGTCTGGGACCATCGGTGCGCTCCTCACTGATGGCCATGGTCTCTGCAAAGGCAAAAGACCCAAATTCAGGTGCCGATAAATCAACTGGCTGCTGCTCTCTCTAATCGGGCACTGGTATCTCAGAATTGGTAGTAGATGGGTAATCAAGGGGGAACAGGGCGGAATCGAACTCGGGTTCAGAGAGCGGGTCTTGGCTCTCACGAACCAACCTAGATGAGCAGGCTGGAGTGTTGTGAAGCGGTGCAGCCAAGGGCTGCCTAAGAGACCTCCTGCCCAACATCTTGATCTGGCGAATGAATGCGGATTAGATCTGTAAATACACAAGATGAGAAAGCAAACTCCCGATTCACCTACTCAATGTTGAGCTGAAGATCGTAAAGGTTCAGTAAATTATCTTATCAGCTTTTATTAGGTGATCAAATCAGTCTTTCTGAGCGATTAAGCAAGCTAATAGGAATCCAGTACTCCCAATAGATTGTCCCGTATGAAAGGCCGGTAGTCTGCTCAGAAATCAGATGTGGCTCTAGCCTAGTGTGCAGGTTACTCTCTCGATCATCCAAACCAAACAATAAGGGGGTTACTCTCCCCAAGACAGATTTTTCGGTGAAGTGTCTTTTAGGGTCAAGTGTGTTTATCAGTCCCAATTTTATAGTTTCTGTTTTTTAGGTATTTTTCAAATCAAACAACGCCTAACAAATTTTTCGGTTCTCTTGATTATTTAAGTCTAAAAATTGGGGGAGAAGGCGAAAAAGCCGATGCACGATCAAACACTATGATGCATGCAGAGTAAGAAATGCATATCTGACTCCAGCTCTCTACATGCATAGTGATCCATGCATAAAAGTAAAGACAGAAATTAAACCACCTATATGATGCACGAGGAAAACGACCTTAGACGAAGTCGTTCTACAAGATAGGCACAGTAGTCAGGTAATCAAGCTAAAGTCTTGAGTCCGATCTTGGGAACCACTCGGTGTCCGCCACAACGGATCCTGCACTCGTTGTATATGGTTCCTCACAACACGTGGACTCGAGCCTAATTAATCTGACTTTTTCTTAGTGAGTTAATTAATTAAATCCAATTATCGAACTATAGGTACATGCAGATAATTAAGGTTGGGACTTAATTAATTACGTCACAATCATAGAAAATCCTAAGGCTAAGGTTAAATTCTCAAAAATCAGATAAGCAGTATAAAATGCGGTGAAAACTAAACCGACGAAAACCGCGGTGAGGGCCCCCGAGCACACCGGTGCTCGGTGAAACAAACCTCAATAAACACCAAGAGTCTTTGAGAGTCTGAGTCTGTCCCTGTATTATGACAACACAAGTCTGTAGGAAATAAAACTAATCTACAGCTATTCTATGCTCCCAATCTCCTATTCTCCTCTCTCACGCTTTTCTGCAGCTCAATGCAGAAAAGAAGCCGCCTCTGAATCCCGCGGTTGCGTCGGCTTCCCGAAGAAAGCCGCCTCGGTCCTTAGGCCCTCGTAAGAAAATCAAACAGAGATGTATCAGTTCACAGATTATTATAAAATGTGATAAAAATGGAATACGAAATTATTGCTAGAAAATGCAAGTAAATACAAAAAGCTGAAAAATGAAAACTGACTATTAAGCTGTGCTCCCCAGCAACGACGCCATTCTGATGAGCAGAAAAATCCGAGAGACTTAGGAGAGAAGGTATCAATGGTCGTTGCGAGCTGAACCTCTTGAGTCTGACTCAACAAGAAAACAAAGACCACCAAATCAAAATCAAGGAAATCAAACAAATAGCGGTCTCGCTATTTTATTTTACCTGGTATAGCTACCAGGGTCGAACACAAGGAGCACAGAATGCGATGGCTACGAAGTAGTCGGAAATAAAAAAAATGAGTATTTTTGGTGGATTTTTAAGTTTTTTATTTTTTGATATTTTTAATTATTAAGAAAATGAATAAAGGAAATAAAAAAAAGGCATAAATCAACTATTATTCAACACACAAAATAGGTCAGAAAATTGCAATAAAAACATTTATGGATTTTATACTTTTTCGGTGTTTTTAGTATTTTCCTCAGATTTTTATGATTTTTAGTGAATTTTCTAAAAATGAAATAAAAGCAAAACTGCAAGCTACTATGCAACCAGACTCTAAAGGCAATTTAAAAATAGAAAAATAACTATAAAAGTCTAGCAAGAATTTTATGAAAACCTACAAATAAAAACCTAACTACAAGAAAAGAAATTGTATTTTTTTATTTTTCCTAAATTTGTAATGATTTTTATGTTTTTTTAGTGTTTTTCAATTTTTAAGATTTTTATAAGTCCAAATGCAATGAAATTCGGATAGAAGCAAGATCAAACAAAAACAAGCATACATTAATTTTTTGGATTTTTAAATAGTTTTTAATATTTTTAGTTGATTTTTCAATTTAAACAGTAGCAAAATAAGGGGTTTTTGAATTTTTTAAAATATAAAATGAAAAAAATATATTCCAAAAATTCACTGAAATTTTTACACAGTTGCAGGAGCCACGTGTCCAAATTTCATGATATTTGAGTGAAAATTGCTATTTTATTCAACCAATCAAACATGCACAGCACACATGAACCTAGTTGCAATTTTAGAAAAGTTTTTATCCAAATAATAACACGTGTAAAGAATGCGGGGCTGAAAGTGCAAAAATTCCAAATACGCATGAGATCAGCACGCGATTCACAAACAGGGGCATATCTGTCATTCCTATTTATAAAAATGCAAACAATAACAATACTAAACACCAGGGAAGAACATGCAAATGACCCACAAAATACGTGACAGACCACGTGCAACACACTCATAGGGAATAAATTGCAAATAAAATAAACCTGAGGTCCTAAGTGCAAATTATCCAAAATAAAAACATCTTCTAAAAATATTTACAGGACTAAACTGAAATATGATAAGAGATAAGGGCCTAAGTGTAAATTACCCCCTTATTACAGATCCGACAGTCGAGGAGTTTTCACTTAAGATCGAACAGCTCTGATTAGCTGATACCCCTTCAATGATCAGCGTGCGAGATCTGATCTTCAGGACGATCTGACGGACGAGGGCTCCCCGTAGATGGAGGGTCACGATCAGAACTGGCAGATGCACTCGATCCGACGGTTGGGAGGCTCCCTGGAAGAATGGCGAAGAACAACTCGTCGACGAACTTCGACCGACCATTACGCGCGATGGGGAGGTCCTCCGATGCTGCTCTGAGAGGGGAAATGAAGCTCGAGGCCGTCCGCAACTACTGATGATCTCTGATGAGGCCGAGGAGTCCTGGAAGACCCCGACGACTCTAAAGCACCTGCAGCTCCTGTGCTCGGGTGTTGGACCTCTGGATGAGGTCCTTCTTCTGTCAAACCTGCACATAAAGATTGCTGGGTCGAGGGCAAAGTGCCTCGACCTGTTAGCGGGCGAAGGGGGTGACGGGGAAAGGCAGAGCGATGCTCTCCGATGAGGCAACAACGGAGGAGAGTCGGGGACCTGTTCCGAGGTGAACTAGGGAGAATGAACGGGCGCAGAAGGTGGAGAGAGGTCTCATGGAGATGACAGGATGGTCGGAGTGGCAGATGGGTAATCGGAGAACGGAGAAATGGCCGATGAAGGCTTTTGGCCAGAAATCTAAGAAAAAAATCAAAGCTAACTAATCGCTAACTACGCTACCTGATGGAGGAGTTCATCTAGGCTGGAGGTCGTGGATCTCCGAGGATCTTCGCCTCAATGGTTCGACGCTTCCAGAGGCTAGGGCTCGCCGGCGGCGGAGCACGGTGAGAAGCTCGCCGGATCTGAGGCTAGAGGCCTCGGTCCCTCGCTGCAACACACCCCCGCTCTAGCTGTCACTCAAGGAAGGGGAATGGAGATCCCAGGAGCCGAAGGCGATGGCCAAAGATCCATGAGAATGGTGGCTCCAGGTGACTTTATACCTTGCTGAGGTCCGAGAAGATAGGAACTTGGGCACGCGGATCGAAGGATGGATCCCTAAGGGATTGGCAGGCGTGAATCAGGGATCATCCCTCGACATTCATAGCCTCAAATTGTTGCAAAAGGAGAATGGATCAGTGCGGGAGAATTTGGCGAATATCGGGTTGGCACCAGGATCCGCGGGAGGAGTGGTCCAGGGGTGTTGACCGGGGGTCAACAATCCCCCGTGGACCAATCAGATTATTCCATTTCAAAATTATTTAGAAATTAAAAATAAAATAGCAAACAATTTTATTTAAAAATATTTACAAAATAAAAAATGTTTATTTATTTTCAAACTATTTTTTAGTGATTTTTAATTTTTTTTGAAAACTAAATTATTTTATATACATAATATAATATTATATACATGTATAAAATACATATGTATTCTCTACTTTTATTTTTAATTTCTTATTTTTGTATAAATACCCAAATTTTATATTTTATTTATTTACACCATGTAATTGAGAGTATAAAATAATTTTTTATTTTATTTTTATTATTTATACAAAGGTGAAGTAACTAGGTATTTTATTCATATATACATGGTATATGTACAATGTGGAAAGAGAAAAATGATTTTTATTTTAGGTTTTATTTTATTTTTCTAATTTTTGTTTTATTTTTAGAAATATATTAGAGATAATATCAACACATTTTTATTTTTGGGAAAATAAATTATGTATATACACATACACACAGATATATATATAGGGGATATGTACAAGGATGAGTGGCCCTAACTCTCTCTACTTATTTTATTTGGCGATCAGGCCCATGTTGGGCCCTCTCTTGGGTTTAGGTCACTCAATATTTATTCTAAATATTTCCTTCTTTTTATTTAATTCTTTATTCTTTTATTTTTGCATAAATGCATGCTTATTGACAATTTATTGTATTTACAATCATGTGCATGGTGTTTTGCCAAGAAAAATAGCTAAAATAAAAGAATAAAGAGTGATGAATGGGGATTCATCACTCCTCTATACTTTACTTTTGCTAGTCCCATAGCAAACACTTATTTGAAAAAGAAGTGAAAAAGAGAAAGAAAAAGAAAAAGAAGGGAAATCAAGGTTGATTATTAAACTTTCCTTCATTAAATTGAAATATGGAGCTCAGTCAGACCTTTGGATTTTTAATTTGTCAGAACTTTATTGGACTTAAGCTTAAAACTCAACAGCCTCTAAGTTTCACCAATCTATGGTCAAGACTCTTGAATAATCCAGATCAGAACAAGTCCACATACACAAACTCTAATGACCATGAATCTTTCCTTGTACTGTGTAAGTGATATGTAGCTCCCCACCTCAGAAATGAAAAAGCGACAACCCCCCTTAACAAGGTAACTATAATGCCTCAGTCTAGCAACTCTTTCCTCGAGGAGCGGGGTATTCCCGTCTAAGTTCAAGTACAACTAGCTCAAGAAGAGGGGAAAGAAGAGAATGGACCATGACCAGTGTAGCCATGTATCCCTGGGAGCCCAACCAGTGTAGCTGAGTCTCCCCCTGCAAGCTTCATGAGATGGTCATGTGTAACATAAGCTTTGCTTTATTTGACTATATACACTCCGGTGGGTATTTTATTTTCAATCAGACCCACCACTTTTTTGGAGATTTTCTTTCTTTGCACAATTTTTTTTGATGTGCATATGTACAACATATCTACATGGTGCAGCATATATACATAAGGAGTTTTTCCTCTTGAGCCAGTAGACTATCCCTCTTTTGAAGCTTTATTGCAACCCACAACTCTTGTCTTTAGACTTCATCACCACCAGACCAAGTTGAGATGCACTTCCTTCACTATAAGAAGAAGAGAGGTTCCGCCTAGAAGTACTACCCTCATATGCTACCCCAAGCCAAAGGAAACTGCCTCCTCACCACCTCATCTGTGGGGAGCAATGTGTAAAGTGCTGGTGCAAGTAAAGCCATTGTCTTTGAGAGTCATGTGTGTGTTGTTAAGTGTTCTACTTAGGCTCATCAAGATGACATATGCTCATAGACTAGTGGACTCAAAGAATTAAGTCCCAAATGGATATGAAAAGTCTTAATCCTAAGCCCTATAAGGTTACTCTTAGAATTAGGTGGATTAAGGTCTTAATCAAGCTCCATTTTCCAATTTAATTCCAAGCCAGTTTAAATGTCAATCAAGATTCAAAAAAAACTATACACATATTTACAAATATGCAATTTTTACAAGATTTTTGAAAATGTGCAAAATTCTTGAAAATGTTCGAAAACATGGATGTATGCATGAGTGCAGAAGTTTTGCAAAATATTCACAAACATTTACAAACGGTTTTTGCAAACTTTTTATTTTTCAGACATTTTACAAAAATTGTGTACTATATACATAACTTTGATATCAAAATATTTACAAACTATTTACACGAATCATTTTTACAAACATTTGTACAAAAATAATTTTTATAAATGGCTATGTATGTGCAAGAAGAATTTAATGTACAAGGAAAAATTTTAAATTTTTATGGTTTTGGGATTTTAGCCATTTTATTTATTAACACGCTCACATAAAGTACAAGTTATGGATAAAGTATATATGAAATATATACGAAACCCCCCTATACTTAGCTCGAACGATGTCCTCAGAGTGAATCAAGAGCGATGAAGAAGACATAACTCGTGCTTAGTATAGGGAAGTGAAAAGGAATGCTATACTACAACGACGAATCAAAGAATAGAATGAAGAGGACTCGGTGTTTCCCCTATACATAGGATCAAGTAATCCTAAGTATAGCAAGCTGTACATGAAGGGAAATCCGAGTGGAAGAATGTACATGTCTACCTCCCCTATACTTATGGTAAAATATCCCTATGTATAGGCAGCAAAATAGAGGTAGAAAGAATCAAAAGAATACCCAAGAGTCCTACACCCATATACTTAGGGTAAAGTACAGCCTAAGTACAACATAATCATAAGATAAAGATGGGGTGTGGGACTAAAGAATGGAATGATATGGACAACTGGATCTATACATGGCGGGAGACAGTGATAATCAGGCGCGAGATGCAATAGATGTGCGTCAAAACCACATCTCACGCAAAATGAATAGGGGCGACGTCAACGACCAGCGGCTCATGATCTAGATATGATTTGAGCCGCTGCCCGTTAACACGAAAGGTAGATTCAGAAGACAACTCATATATATCAATGCTTCCATTGTCATGTACCTTTCGGAGTAGATATGGTCCCTTCCATTTTCTCTATAACTTCCTTGGAAATAATCGAAGCCTGGCATCAAACAACCATACTCTCTGATCTGGCTCAAACTGCTTGTGGCTGATATGAGAATCATTCCACTCCTTCACTCTCTCCTTATAATGTAGGCTACTCGAAAATGCTTCATCTCTAAGCTCTTCCAGGGCTGCCAATTCTGTCCTTCTCTGGTCTCCTACACTCACTGGATCCAAAAGTATATCTGTAACTACTCAAAGTAAACTATGTCTCAGCTCAACAGGTAAATGATAGGGCTTGCCATAAATGAGGCGACAGGGAGATGTACCCTAAGGAGTCTTGAAGGACGTCTTATATGCCTACAAGACCGAGTCCAAAAGCTGTGACTAATCCTTTCGGTCAGGGCGGACGACCTTCTGCAATATAGTCTTGATCTCCCTGTTTGATACTTCATCAAGACCATTGGTCTGAGGGCGGTATGGAGTGGCTACTCGATGGTCTATGCCGAATTCGCTAGCAAGGGCCTTTACCTTGTCGTTGACGAAATGGGACCCCCCGTCAGAAATCAACACTCGAGGTACCCCGAATCGTGAAATGATATCTTCCTCAAAAATCAGCATACAGTCCTAGCATCTACGGTTCAGGCGGGGATGGCCTCAACCCAACGACTCACGTAATCAATGGCCAACAAAATGTACTCGAATCCCTGACTCTTAGGGAATGAAGCCATGAAATCGATGCCCCATGTGTCAAAAACCTCACAGAAGTGAATGGACTGCATCGACATCATATCACGCTGTCCACAAGTGCCCATCCTCTGGCAATCAGTACATCTCTTCATGAATTCATCAGAATCCTTGAAGAGAGTAGGCCACCTTAGGCCGGATTGGAGCACTTTCTGTGTCGTTCTCCTCCCAGAGTGATGTCCTCCTGCCTCTAGCATGTGGCAGTAGGTGAGGACGCTATGGTGTTCCTCCTGCGGAATGCACCGTCGCTAGACACTATCCCCTCCCACATGGTAAAGGATGGGATCCTCCCAATGGTAAGACTTGGCCTTCGCTAGGAAGGTCTCGAGTCTCTGCCTGGGCCAACCTTGTGGAACTTTCTTGGCGACAAGATAGTTCACAATGTCAGTGTACCACGGGAGTGAGGCGATAGTAAGGATCGCCTCATCTAGGAAGGTCTCACAAATAGGGTCAATCTGCTCAGAATCCTCAAGATGCTCTAATCGGGAGAGATGATCGCCACCACATTCTTGACTCCAGGCTTATCTTTAATCTCAATATCAAAATCCTGGAGTAGAAGGATCCATCTAGTCAATCTCGCTTTGGCATCCTTCTTGTCCATTAGGTACCTGATGGCAGTATGATCGGTGTAAATGGTCACTCTAGATCCAATGATGTACGAGCTAAACTTATCCAGGGCAAAAACTACGGCTAGCATCTCCTTCTCTGTGATTGTGTAGTTCCGCTGCGCGGCGTGAATGGAAAAAGGAAATCCATCCCTCCTCTATCCTAGCACGGCCCCCACGGTAAAATCAGAGGCATCCATCATGATCTCGAATGGGAGAGACCAATCAGGTGGCTGGAGGACAGGAGCCTCAACAACTAGACTCTTGAGAGTCTCAAATGACATAAGTCACTTATCATCAACTATGAACTCAGTGTCCTTGGTCAGCAAATCAGTCAACGGTCAGGCAATCCTGTTGAAATCATGAATGAATCATCAGTAGAAACCAATGTGCCTCAGAAAAGACCGTAACTGTTGCAAGTTGGATGGTGGATTGAGTTTTCTAATGATACCCACCTTGGCCGGATCAACCTCCATGCCCTTGTTGGAGATGATGTGGCCAAGCACCGTCCCTTGAGTCACCATGATGTGACTCTTCTCCCAAGACAAAACAAGGTCGACCTCAATGCATCGCTGTAGGATGCGGTCTAGGCACTCAAGACAAGAATCGAACCCATCGTCGTATACCGAAAGTCATCCATGAAGACGTCTAAACACTCACCCACAATGTCTGAAAAGATGGACAACATACACTTCTGGAATGTTGCTGGAGCGTTGCATAGACCAAAGGGCATGCGTCTGAAAGCATATGTCCTGAAGGGACAGGTGAATACAGTCTTGTCCTAGTCCTCTGGCGCAATGGCCACCTGATTTTATCCGGAGTACCCGTCCAGAAAGCAATAGTGACTCTTCTCGGCTAGCCTCTCTATAATCTAATCAATAAAAGGCAGTGGGAAATGATCCTTCTAGGTGGCCTGATTCAATCGTATGTAGTCCACACAGACCCTCCAACAAGTGGGTACCTGGGTAGCGATCTCCTCTCCAGACTCACTCACAACTGTAGTGATGCCCGTCTTCTTGGGCACCACATGTAATGGACTAACCCACCTGGAATCAGAGATGGGGTAGATAAAATCAGTGCTCCACCATTTTGAAAGTTCCTTCATGACAACCTCTCGAAGATTCGGGTTCAGCCGCCGTTGGAACTAACGCGACGACTTTACATCCTCCTAGAGATAGATATGGTGGGAGCACAGGGACAGATTTATCCCCTGGAGATCGGCTACGCTCCATCCTATCGCCCTGCAGTTCTTTTCAAGATGCTCCATCAGACGAGAGTCTTGTTCTCCAGTCAAATCTGCTGAGATAATGACTGGGTGCATCTCATGCTCACCCGCAAGGAACCTATACTTCAGCGACTGCGAAAAGGTCTTCCGCTCTGGGCAACTGGGAGCTGGCAGATCTGACCTCTGAAATGTCTGAGTAAATGCTACCAAATTTGCATGGGAAAATGAGGACTTTCATTGAAAATCTGAATCTGGTGGAAGATGCTCTGCTGGTGTGTCTCTGCTCTGAATGGAATCAATCTCCACGCTAGCTGTAGGCTCTTGGGAAATTAGACAAGGAATCGTATCATCAAACTCTTCCCAATCTATGTCTGACTCCGAGGGATCTGAATCAGTATCAAAAGAATAATTTGCCTCGCGATCGGGAACTAGCTCTGCTGCCTGAAATGTATCCTGGACCAGGAATGTGCTCTCCAAGCTCTCCTCTACTGGCATTTGTGCATCAGTGGACTCTGAAGGTGAGAGGATGGCTCGTGAAACTGGATCGGACCAAACTTCCTCATCACCTGTAATCACAAAATCACATTCCTGGTGGATGTCTCGCTCTGCCTCTGTCATCTGCTTTGAATATGAAGGCGGCTCTGAGAAAGCTGAATCTCTGACTCTAGTCTCTTCGATCGTCTCTATTTGTATATTTTCGTCCTCGACGTGAAAGTATACCTTCCCGCTATCATGATCAAACACTGCCTTGGCTGTGGCTAAGAACAGGCATCCTAAAATGATGGGTGTATCGATCACGACTCAGGAATCTCCATATCCAACACAACGAAGTCCACGGGAAACTTCAAGCCCTAAATCATGATGACAATGTCCTTCAGCAACCCCTTCGGCCTCTTGACAGATCGATCAGCAAACTGAAGGACCATCCTGCTCTGTCGTAGAGGTCCTAACTCGAATCGATCGAGTAAGGCTACCGGAAGTAGGTTGATCGAAGAACCACTGTCTAATAGAGTCCAATCAAACCTCTGCTCATGAATATGGCATCTGACATAAGGCGCTACTGCATCTGGCTTCTTGGCTGGCAGACGGTTTTGGATGGCGAAGCAAGTGGCTCGAGTGAGCACATGGATCTCAGACTGGTGGTTCTTCCTCTTCCTCCGAATGGTGGTCCTATCTTTGAGGGATCTCTAGAAAAGAGGGATGTGCTCCAAGGCCTCCTGTAGAGTCAGCTGAATGTGAAATCGATCCATCATCTGCTGGCTGAACTCTAGCTGGTGTGACTTTTTTGGATCATTTTTGGTCCCCTTAGCCGAGCGGAGTGCTTGGGGAAAGGGGATGGCTGGGTACTTCTCAGATGAAGGACTAGGATCGGGTCTATGCTGCTCAGGCAAAGTAGAATCCATACATAAATCATCAATCACCACAGATGGATTCACAAATAATAAACCCTTTCCTTTATTCGCAGAATCGTCCTGAGATACATGATCTGAATGAAAAGCAACAGGTGAAGAACTGGAAATGGTGGCTTCAACACAACCCTCGACATCTGGAATAGCAACATCAGTATCGCGCTCTGGCTCAGCAATAATGGTGGCATCAGTACCACCTCCTCTAACTGGTGAAGTGACAACCTCAGTACAGTCGGCTGGATCAACGTCCTTAGTGGCGTCAGCTCCACCATCGTCGTCATCATATCTAGCGGCATCAACACTGCTCTCCTCCTTGTCTGGCGCTCCTGAGACTGCATGGGGTCGTCGCTCAGATGAGGCGCTACCTGCTGGCATCCTACCACTCCTAAGTGTAACAAAATCGGCATCAAACATGTATGCAGTAACACCACCAAGTGAAGCACTAGGAGTGGTAATCTCAATGAACTCTACTTGCTCAGACTTCCTCTTCAGGTTATTCGGATTCGGCTCGATCTGGGCAGGAATGGCGGCCTTCCCTCTCACAATCTCCCTCATCCATCTCCCATCGGAAGGTGGCCTGCTGCTCGGACATGAGTGGGCTAAGTCGTCCAAGGTGGGGTTCTCATAGGTGGGCCCATGAGAACCTGACAGGTGGTCTCTCTGAAACTGAGGTTGCTGCTGTGGATGAGGGTAAGAGGGGTACCGCGAGTGATATTGCTGAGGCTGCTGATGTTGCCTCCATGACTGTCCCTGCTGATAGGGACGAGGACATGCTGCTCTCTCTGCTGGTACGGATGGGCCTGCTGCTACTGTGATGGGAACTGGGGCTGCTGGTGCTTCTCTCGCTGATGGCCGTACTGGCCACCCTGAACTGGAGGTTGCTGCTGGGAACTGGTATCTCTGATCGTCCAACGGAATCTGGGATGGTCTCGTCGGATCCCAGGCTAGGGTCGGTCATACCATATCCCGTTAACATCCATCAATGGCTCCTGCTCGTAAGTGGGTGGGGGGAGTGCTGGCAGGGGCTGGTCCGGCTAATACACCACCATCTGGATGTCCTAAGATGGTGGCGACTGGACGTACTGCTGCTATTGCGGTTGGTAGGGCTCCGCCTGAACAAGTTGAACATGTCAGTACTGGGCGGAGGGCTGGGCCGAACTGCTGTTGCGGCTGGTGTCTGCCCCTGACCTGAGACGGGGCTGAGAAGCCGTTTGTGCCTCCTGGAGACACATGATCTATGTCTTCAGGTCACTCATTATCTGTCCCATCTGATCAATCTACGTCATGCCCTGATACTGCTTCTTCTCTATTAACTCGATCTGGTTCAGCTTCTCGCTGATGATACCCATGTCAGCGGCTGTCGACTCTGCCTGTGTTGTTGTCGCTGACGAAGTAGAAGGACCGGCATCGACCCGTACTATCCTCTGATAGGACATCACCTGTGGCTGGGGTCTCCCCTGTGTGTAGATTCTGGTCTGGGACATCACTGTATAGTTCTCGGCCATCTCCTCATAGATGGCCCAGACCTGATCCTCATCCTTGGCGAAACACGAGCCCCCACAAGATTCATTCACTAACCCCTGCAGCTCCGGTGTAAGCCTGCAGAAAAAGCTCTGAACAAGGTTGAGCTTCGAAATGTCATGATGGGGGTACCGGTCTGTGAGCTCTCAGAACCTCTGCCATGCCTCGTGGAATTGCTCATTGGGGAGCATGGAGAAGTTGCTGATCAAGGCCCTAGCTGCATTCGTCTGACCGAGTGGGTAGTAATTGTTCAAGTACTTGGTTCGGAGCTGCTCCCATGTGGTAACAAATCTCCCTAGATGCTTCAGCCAGTTGGCTGCTCTGTCTACGAGGGAGAACGAAAAGGCAATCATCCGGATGGTGTCCTCGTCCACATACCGATCGTGGACAGTACTGCAGATCACGTCAAACTCCTGGAGATGGAGGTGTGGCTCCTCAGTCGCGATCTCGTGGAAGCGGGGAAGAAGCTGAATCGTATGAGGAGGGAACTTGAAGTCCCCAACAATCGCTGGTAGCACAATCCATTTGTGTGTGAGCATCTATCCAGGGTTGTGCAACTCCCGCATCGGTCTGGCTGGTGATGCTGGCTGGACTGGCTCCTCAGGCTGGTCTGGAATATCTCCCTCTCCTGCGACCCTCTGCTGATCTCTGTCTGCTCTCAGTCTCTTTATCTCTCGGCGCATCTCAACCATGAAAGCCCCCTGATCTCGAATCTATCTCTGCATCATCTCATAACATGGTGTTGTTGATCGCACCCTGATCCAACACGTAAGTCTGCTCTGCTTTGGGACCATCGATGCGCACCTCGCTGCTGGCCATGGTCTCTGCAAAGGCAAAAGACCCAAACTCATTGCCGATAAATCAATTGACTGCTGCTCTCTCTGATCGGGCACTGGTATCTCATAACTGGTAGTCGGTTGATCAAGGGGGAACATGGCGGAATCGAACTCGGGTTCGGAGAGCGGGTCTCGGCTCTCACGAACCAACCTAAATGAGCGGGCTGGAGTGCTCTGAAGCGGTGCAACCAAGGGCTGCCTAAGAGACCTCCTTCCCATCATCTTTATTTGGCGAGTGAATGCGGATGAGATCTGGAAACATACAAGATGAGAAAGCAAACCCCCAATTCACCTACTCAACGCTGAGCTGAAGATCGTAAAGGTTCAGTCAATTATCTTGTTAAATTTTATTAGGTGATCAAATCAGTCTTTCAGAGTGATTAATCAAGCTGATAGGAATCTAATACTCCCAACAGACTGTCCCATATAAAAGGCCGATAGTCTGCTCAAAAATCGGATGTGGCTCTAGTCTAGTGTGCGGGTCACTCTCTCACTCATCCAAACCAAACAATGAGGGGGTTACTCTCCCCAAGATAGATTTTTAGGTGAAGTGTCTTTTAGGGTCAAGTGTGTTTAGTAGTCCCAATTTTATAGTTTTTGTTTTTTAGGTATTTTTTAGATCAAACAAAGCCTAACGAATTTTTCGGTTCTCCTGATTATTTAAGTCCAAAAACTGGGGGAGAAGGTGAAAAAGCCGATGCATGATCAAACACTATGATGCATGCAGAGTAAGAAATGCGTACCTAACTCCAACTCTCTATATGCAGAGTGATCCACGTATAAAAGTAAAGACAGAAATTAAACTACCTATATGATGCATGAGGAAAACGTCCTTAGATGAAGCCGTTCTACACGATAAGCACAATAGTCAGGTAATCAAGCTAAAGTCCTGAGTCCGATCTTGGGAACCACTCGGTGTCCGCCACAACGGATCCTGCACGCTGTATGTGGTTCCTCAGGACACGTGGACTCGAGCCTAATTAATCTGACTTTTTCTTAGTGAGTTAATTAATTAGGTCCAATTATCGAACTATAGGCACAAGCAGATAATTAGGGTTGGGACTTAATTAATTACATCACAATTAGAGAAAATCGAAGGCTAAGGCTAAATCCTCAAAAATCAGATAAGCAATATAAAATGCCGTGAAAACTAAAACCGGTGAGCTCCCCTGAGCACACTGGTGCTCGGTGAAACAGACCCCGATAAACACCAAGAGTCTCTGAGAGTCCGACTCTGTCCCTGTATTATTACAACACAAGTCTGCAGAAAATAAAACTAATCTACGGTTATTCGACGCTCCCAATCTCTTGTTCTCCTCTCTCGTGCTTTTCTGCGGCTCTATGCAGAAAAGAAGCTGCCTCTGAATCCCGCGGTTGCGTCAGCTTCCTGAAGAAAGCCACCTTGATCCTCAGGCCCTCGCAAGAAAATCAAACAGAGATGTGTCGGTCCACAGATTATTATAAAATGTGACAAAAAATGGAATACGAAATTATTGCTAGAAAATGCAGATAAATACAAAAAGTCGAAAAATGAAAACTGACTACTAAGCCGTGCTCCCCGGCAACGGCGCCATTCTGATGAGCTGAAAAATCCGAGAGACTAAGGAGAGAAGGTATCAATGGTCTTTGCGACCACAACCTCTCGAGTCAGACTCAACAAGAAAATAAAGACCACCAAATCAAAATCAAGGAAATCAAATAAATAGCGGTCTCGCTATTTTATTTTACCTGGTATAGCTACAACGGTCGAACACAAGGAGCACGGAATGCGATGGCTACAAAGTAGTCGGAAATAAAAAAATGAGTATTTTTTGTGGATATTTAAGTTTTTAATATTTTTTGGAATTTTTGATTATTAAGAAAATAAATAAAGGAAATAAAAAAGGCACAAACCAACAATTATTCAACACACAAAACAAGTCAGAAAATTGCAATAAAAATATTTTTGGATTTTATACTTTTTCAGGTGTTTTTGATATTTTCATCATATTTTTATGATTTTTAGTGAATTTTCTAAAAATGAAATAAGAGCAAAACTGCAAGCTATTGTGCAAGCAGACTCTAAAGTCTATTTAAAAATAGAAAAATAGCTATAAAAGTCTAGAAACAATTTTATGAAAAATTACAAGTAAAAACCTAACTACAGGAAAAGAAATTGTATTTTTTTTCTATTTTTTTCTAAATTTGTAATGATTTTTATGCATCTTTGAGTGTTTTTTTTAATTTTTAAGGTTTTTATAAGTCCAAATGCAATGAAATTCGGGTAGAAGCAAGAACACACAAAAACAAGCAGACATTCATTTTGTTGGATTTTTTAGAGGGTTTTTAATATTTTTAGTTGATTTTTCAATTTATAAGTAGCAAAATAAGGGGTTTTTGAATTTTTTCAAATACAAAATGAAAACAAAAATGTTCCAAAAATTCACTGAAATTTTTACACAGTGGCAGGAGCCACATGTCCAAATTTCATGAGATTTGGGTGAAAATTGTTATTTTATTCAACCAATCAAACATGCACAGCACATACGGACCTAGTTGCAATTTTAGAAAAGTTTTTAGCCAAATAATAACACGTGTAAAGAATGCGGAGCTGAAATTGCAAAAATACCAGATACGCACGAGGTCAGCACATGATTCACACAAACAGGGGCATATCTGTCATTCCTATTTATAAAAATGCAAACAATAATAGCACTAAAATCCAGGGAAGAACATGCAAATGACCCACAAAATACGTGACAGACCACATGCAACACACTCAGAGGGACTAAATTACAAATAAACAAAACCTGAGGTCCTAAGTGCAAATTATCTAGAATATAAACAACTTCTAAAAATATTTATAGGACTAAACTGAAAGATAAAAAGAGCTAAGGGCTTAAGTGTAAATTACCCCTTTATTACAGATCTGACGGTCGAGGAGTTTTCACTTAAGATCGAACGGCTCTGATTAGCCGATACCCCTTCGACGATCAACGTGCGAGATCTGATCTTCAGGACGATCCGAGGGATGAGGGCTCCCCGTAGATGGAGGGTCACGATCAGAACTGGCAGATGCACTCGTTCCGATGGTTGGGAGGCTCCCTGGAAGAACGACGAAGAACAGCTCGTCGGCGAACTTCGATCGGCCGTTACACGCGATGGGGAGGTCCTCTGATGCTGCTCTGAGAGGGGAAATGAAGCTCGAGGCCCTTCGCAGCTACTGATGATCTCCGATGAGGCCGAGGAGTCCTCGAAGACCCCGACGACGCTAAAGGACCTAGAGCTCCTATGCTCGGGTGTTGGACCTCCAGATGAGGTCTTACTTCTGTCAAACCTGCACAGGAAGATTGCTGGGTCGAGGACAAAGTGCCTCGACCTATTAGCGGGCGAAGGGGGTGACGGGGCGAGGCGGAGCGATGCTCTCCGGCGAGGCAACGATCGAGGAGAGTCGGAGACCTGTTCTGGGGCGAACCAGGGAGAATGAAAGGGCAAAGAAGGTGGAGTGAGGTCTCGTGGAGATGATGGGATGGTCGGTGTGGCAGATGGGTGATCGGAGAACGGAGAAATGGTCGATGAAGGCTTCTGGCCGGAAATCTAAAGATCGAAAATCAAAGCTAACTAATGGCTAACTACGCTACCTGATGGAGGAGTTCGTCTAGACTGGAAGTAGTGGATCTCCGGGGATCTTCGCCTCAATGGTTCAGCGCTTCCAGAGGCTAGGGCTCGCCAATGGCAGAGCCCGATGAGAAGCTCGCTGGATCTGAGGCTAGAGGCTTCGGTCCCTCGCTGCAACACACCCACGCTCTAGCTGTCACTTTAGGAAGGGGAATGGAGGTCCCAGGAGCTGAAGGCGATGGCCAAAGATCCGTGATAATGATGGCTCCATGTGACTTTATACCTTGCTGAGGTCTGAGAAGATAGGAGATTGGGCACGCGGATCGAAGGATGGATCCCGAAGGGATTGGCAGGCGTGAATCGCGGATCATCCCTTGACATTCGGAGCCTCAAATCGATGCAAATGGAGAACGAATCAATGCGGGAGAATTTTGCGAATATCGGGTGGGCACCAGGATCCGCAGGAGGAGTGGTCCGGGGGGGGGGGTCGACCGGGGGTCAACAATCCCCGTGGACCAATCAGATTATTCCATTTCAAATTATTTAGAAATGAAAAATAAAATAACAAACAATTTTATTTAAAAATATTTACAAAATAAAAATGTTTATCTATTTCCAAGCTATTTTTTAATGATTTTTAATTTATTTTTTTGAAAAATAAATTTTGTTATATACATAATATAATATTATACACATGTATAAAATACCTCTGTATTCTATACTTTTATTTTTAATTTCTTATTTTTGTAACAATACCCAAATTTTATATTTTATTTATTTACAACATGAAATTGAGAGTATAAAATATTTTTTATTTTATTTTTATTATTTATTTACAAAGGTAAAATAAATAGGTATTTTATTCATATATACATGACAATGTGGAAAGAGAAAAATGATTTTTATTTTAGGTTTTATTTTATTTTTCTCAATTTTGTATTATTTTTAGAAATATATTAAAGATAATATCAACACATTTTTATTTTTGGGAAAATAAATTATGTATATACATATATATAGGGGATATGTACAAGGATGAGTGGCCCTATCTCTCTCTACTTATTTTATTTGACGATCAGGCCAGGTCATCTCTTGGATTTAGGTCACTCAATATTTATTCTAAATATTTCATTCTTTTTCTTTAATTCTTTATTCTTTTATTTTTGCACAAATGCATGCTTATTAATAATTTATAATATTTATAATCATGTGCATGATGTTTTGCCAAGAAAAATAGCTAAAATAAAAGAATAAAGAGTGATGAATAAGGATTCATCAGGAACCCAACCCAGAACACGACCTTGTCCACCGCCAACCTCCTTCCCTCTGCCTGTGGAAGCCTGATCGCTCGTGCTCACTTCCTCCATCCCCGGCCAGTGCCCTCGTGAGGGCAGAGAGATGGAAGAGCCGATGCGGGTAAGCTGTTAGAGGAGAGAGGACTTCTCTTGGTTGATTGTCCGATCATGGATTGGTTCTCGTTTTTAACCCAAGGAAGTTAACTCTAAATGTGTCTATTTAACGGTAGGGTCCGTGGGGTAAGACGGAGCAAGTTTACGGGGTTGAGGGAGGAATTACGATGTTTCAAAGGCCGTAGAGGTAATTGGCAAAGATTATAGGGCCAGTCGGGTAAAAATCCCTTTTGTAAATGACATTTGTTGACTTTCTCGCTCATGACACGATTTGCCTTGATATAGTTTGTATGTTTGCTTTGTCAGGCTAGCTTTATCTCACTCAAACCTAGGTTAAAAAATTTCACAGTATATGAGAAAGGAAATTGCTTATTGTAAAGATGTTGAATTTGAGTGCAAATACCATGTAAGAATTTTATTATATCTCTTTTATGTTCATGTTTTATATAGACATTTAGCTTACTATGATTGCTTGGGATTGAACATATGGTATTAGTGGTATTCATCACTGAATGACTTATCTTGGCTAAGTGAAATGATATATTTAGATACTAACTCCACCTACACGAACCTTTAGATCGTATTGATTTTGCTTGGGGAGAGGTTGTTATAGAGATGGCATCAAAGCAAGGTCACCTCGTTGAGTACAAAACAACTGCGTCGCATACAACCACTGTTTATATTGTTCAGTATGACCAGCATGAAATGTCTCCCTAAAATCCTCCTGGCTAACTTTGGAAGTCTCTTAGGCTCTTGGTTCCTCAATGATTGTACCTATGCACATGGCATCATAATAGTGGTCTAACTTGCCCTTACTATCATAAGCACCACCTGATTAGCGGGTGATGCTACAAGAGAATCTTCCATGGATAATGTACACAAGAGCTAACGAGATTGAATGGTACAATAGTAAGATATGGAGGCAAGAAAGCATCACTGACCAAGAAAAAGACGACTTAAAAATAAACTACAGTAAGGGATTAATCAAGGAGAGTTCAAGATAATAAATGAGGTGTCATACCCCAAGAAATAATATTAGTATCTTCACATGACCTGTAAGCGTTGAGTGAAGCACTTCAATAGAAATGAAAAGTTTGATTAGGCTAAGAAATTCATCAAGGTCATGGGAATTTTCAAATTAAATGCAATACATGAAGAATTTCATGTAATATTCATCAAAAACACGTATTTGCACATTTAAGGATGGTGACGTATCATCAAAGATGGATTAAATAAAACCTAGAAAAATGATTATAGTTTGTGACTTTTCTCAGAGGAAAGTATTTAAGAGCCACGGAGAAAAATGAAAAGAAAAGTGTTCGCTCATTTGGAAAAAAGATTATGAACAATTGAGTATACATACTGCAATTCGTGGATTTGATACATTTCATGGTTGGACAACATTACAAAGGTTTATTATATAATTGTCTTTGAGATAGCTTAAGAGACGGATTTCGAAGGTCAGTTTGAGGATACAAGTTATGCGGTTAATTGGTTACAAACCCAACAATAGTTATTGAGTAAGAATTGAGGCACAACTACATGCATTAAAAGGACACCAAATGACCAAAGTTTCTAATGAGGAGAATAAAATATCATATTTTGTGTTACGAAAGATGTATTACCATTGCATATAGTCGAGATATTACATAAAGGATTGTGTACTCTACATATGGCTCAACCTACGATGGCTACGTACTATAAGATCATCCAAACTTCTTCACTCACTACAACAAAAATATCTTTTTCTTACATTCTACCATTAAAAACATCATGCTATGTTTGATCATTACTGGACGTTCTGGGTTAACGCTCATCAAAATTATTATTTTTTCCAACGTTTGTTCTTACCATCATCATATCATGTACATAAGTATATGTGGACATTCTAATATAGATTATGTCCACAGAGTTATTTTGGTAGACATTAAACAATAATGTCCACACAAGATTTTCACTATTTCCAATTATCCCGCCAATCTGCCTTGCGAAATTCCCTAAAATCCAAATTGTGTCGCTTCCCCTTCTTCCCATCTCTAGCCCATCCTCTCGTCCCTGGTATCCCTAGCATTCTCTAGTCATTCTCCATTTGTTGCATCCGATCTTCGATGTGATACTGCTTGATTGGCGTCCGCTCCTCCCTCTTCTGCTCGATCTAAGACATAGCGCTACACATATTTTTTTATCATCATGTTGCACGTTGCAGGTATGATGCAGAACATATCGGTATTAGCGACATATTTCTGCTCGAGCAGCATTCGTATGGATTAAAAATTAAATTATTATTATTATATTTTACTCATTAAGTACGTATACAATATTGGAGTTTTTTGGGGGCATACGTCTCTACTGTTGTTGATGGTATTGACACATTCCACCATATTATAATATGTAAGTATTCTTTGTTTCTCTATTCAAAGTGATATTTGTGGAGAAGATAGCAATTTCTATTTTTGATAGGCATGTTTGCAATGTTATGTATTTAAGATGCCCACAAGGATCTTCGATGATTGTATTCACATAACTTTATTTTGACACGATCTTAATCGATGTTCATATTTTTGTGGGAATTTAGGATTTCGAGATGTTTATTAATATCTGTTCATATATGTAAATGGTTAGAACATTTAAAATTTTTATATATTTCAAAATAATGCACACTTTGGAAAAGAAAAACTTTTATGCAGCTTCTTGGTTGAGGTATAATCTATTGTAGATCTCCTTCTCCCTGTCCTTCTATTAATTGATCCTGATGCAGAGACCGAAGAAGATGGCTATATAGTTTGATTTCTTCATAGGGTCTTTAACATGCTTTTGCTTTGTATTTTGGATATGAGCAAGACACGTTTGGAATTTCATGTAATGTTTATCTAATATGCGAATTTTTTTTCATAGTTAAATGAATGAATCAACTATGCTTTTAGTCATATTGCATATACATTTGATATTATCTTTGTCGTACTAACTCATTGTCGATCATCCTTATAACTATTATTAAAAAAACTCCTAAACTCCATACGTACTGAAATCTATACAATCGATGTTTAATAACAACTAAAAAATTATTAGTATGGACATTTCAAAATGTCCACATGGGACATACACCGATATTAATTAACGTCTTCAAAAATCAATTATGTATGGGCGTTTTTAAAAAACATCCACAAAGAAAACTAGCATGCGATGTTTTTAAATGTAGGTATTTGAGTCTAAGCGAACGTTCTTTATAAATGTCCAGAATACTCTATCCCGACGAAGCTAGCCCGACACAATATTTGGAAGTTTTTTAACATGTGCATAGCCTTTTGCTGACGTTATAAGAAATCTAAGCGGACGTTAGTAAACATAGGTAAAAGGTCTTTTTGTGCTAGTGACTATTGTGTATCAAGGTCATCACAGAGGTCGAAGATGGCGGCATCCGGTTAGATCGTTCGTCTGGAGTTTGAAAGAATTTTGACCCATGTGTCATGTTAATAGGGGAGGCGTAAACATCCATTTTTGGTTAGAAAAGATTATCCTTTTATGTGGAGGATCCTTGAGTTTATGTTTGTTTCCTGAAACCAAGTGTAATTCGTGATTGATTGGAACTCGTTAATGATAGGGATTCATCTCTTGGGCAAAAAGAAACGAGAAGTACTAGCAGAGGATGCACACACACACCTTGGATTTATGAGATTCATCTCGAGAATATTCAATGCATATTATGTTTATGAAACTGAGTTCATCAGTTTTGAGACCAGTTCGTACTACGAGAGTGATTTGGAGCATACAATGTTATACTTAACTATTTTTGAAAAGGGGTAATGATTAGGTGTTATATTTATCATATATGTATATGGAGTGCAAGGTTGAGCATTAAATTTTTGTTCTCTTATCTTTGATGTTTTGGGAGTGATTAATAACAGTTGAGTATGTGCTTTCAATATACTAAGTAAAGAGATGTGGATGAGGATGCAAACACTTATTAACTTGTTCTTATTAATAGGAGACATGGCCAAGAAGATTACTATGAAAGTATCGGACAAAAGA
Organism: Ottelia alismoides; assembly: GCA_037367405.1. Taxonomy (NCBI): domain Eukaryota; kingdom Viridiplantae; phylum Streptophyta; class Magnoliopsida; order Alismatales; family Hydrocharitaceae; genus Ottelia; species Ottelia alismoides. Next base: position 932,925 of record JAZKJV010000123.1, read on the forward strand.
TGATGGACGATCTAAATTGGAACAAATCGAGTTGTTTCAAGCTAAGAGGTACACCATATATTAGTTGATATCTGAACTACCAATTCAGGATAATGCCAAAACATAATAACCTTGAAAAGAATTTATTTTTATGAAGATCGAGCTACGAGATGAATTACTATACATATGAAAATCATACATCAAGACTTCAATTCGTTCAAAAAACGAACTAGTATTATAATTTGATTAGAAGAGTTCTCATAAGTTGAAGATATTGTATATGACGATCCTTCGAGAAAAACGAAGGAATGTTACTCAAGAAATGAACAAAGTTCGAGATGTTACCCAACATTCACGATGATTAAGAAACTATATTAAACAGCTTAAATGGTTGTTACAACCAATCCACAAGGGCATTGTTACTAAGTTTAAGGATAATAATATTGTAATTTCGTGTACATTACTACATATGAAGAAGTCTTAAAAGAGAAGAAGAGATACTTCATGTCCCCAAGAGTCGTTATTTAGTTGCAAAATTAATTGATATGAGCCTGAATGTATATCTTTACGTGTTGGAAGAAACTAGTCGTGCATTACATTCTTAATTCTACATGTATGGAGAGGCCCCAATCCCAGATACCCAAGACATTTTAAAGGTATAGCCTATGTATCTTACATATCAAACATGGGTTAATTACGTTTGATTTTATCACGGTTATTTTACCAGAAGGGTAAAATAAGTACATATAGGTACTTGTCAATAGATGAATATATACCTCCAATGATGTCCAATTTACCAAAAGAGCGATCGAATTTGAATTGAGTTGGCACAAACCAATAAGATGAAGATTTTGAATGTTTAGAGTTGTGAAAACAACAATAGAGGGAAAGTGTTTGGACTCGGTGTTGAGCCATGTTATTAGGGATGAATAACGAATGTGAATATATTACTATCCGATCTGCTATCATATTAATTTTATGCATATTTTGACATTTGTATTCGTATTCGTTTTAAAATGGATGCGGATATGGATCACTTTGACATTCGATAATATTCGCATTCATATTTGTATATTCGTTTTCATACATAAGTATAGTAATAAATTTATTTATATCTACGTGTAACAATATTTTATTATTGCATTCACCATTGTTGATATAAGTGTTATGAAATTACGTCATACGCTATATCTATTTTATGTGCAAACCATCCTAAACATGCATATTTTAGTTAATCTATTAAGCACTTTTGTTATTATTCGTATTCGATTCTTATTCGTTTTACATTCATATTCATTTTTAAGGATAAGATAGCACATTTTTCACATCCGTCAATATTCGATCTTGTGAAGGATACATATGTACTGGATTGTGATGGGAGTAGGGGATCACATCCCTTCCTGCAGAGACAAACCCTAGGAATATGCGATACAATGTTTTTAAGATTGTATTATGTCAATCTTATTGAGATTCTGGGTTCAATCTCTTTAGGATTGTTATATATGGTGTCAATTGTTTTCTTTTAATCTTGTTTAAAGTTTGAGGACGAACTTCTTTTAATATTATTATATTGCAATATTTCAGAAATGGTTAGCGAATCTAATTACCCAATACAAAATCCAATTAGATGGATCTCACTGTAAAAGTAAAGTTGTGAACTGACCTTCTTAGAAATTATCTGGTTAATCAATTTAATAAATATCAATCTAAATTAAAGTTGTAGATAATTAATTTACAAATAATAATAATAAATTGACTAGATCAAAATAAAAGGAGTGTAAGATTTATTTTGATTGTCAACTTCTTTATGATGCAGATAATGAATGGAATAATTATTTTAACTAAAAAGAAAAGGTGGAGATCAGGAATGGATCAATTGTTTTAGCTTAAAAAGAAAGATGTAGACAATGGTGCAATTAGTTGGAGGTAACAACAATTTAAGGGATCCCATCACCACCTTGATTTCTATATAAGAAGAGATAAATTTAGCATTCATATATTTGAACATTCATCACCGTCTTTAATCCTACAAAAATATTTCTTCTCATCAAAGCTTGAAGAAGTGGTGCCCAACCTATAGGCTTCTGACAGTAGAAGGATGTTTTCGCAAGGTAAAGACTCAAACCCCTCTTGTTATTCCTATTGAGCCACCATTGTTGTGGCTCCAAATCTAATTAGAATTTCTTTGATAGCATGTGTTTTATGATGGAAGATCCTTAGGATTTAGATGTAGAGTGTGATGTTTGGTGTAACTTTTATGTAATTATAATGGATGATCTAATAATTGTGATTATGATGGCCCAAATGAATGATTCTTAAGAGTCGGTGGCAAAGCTAGGTAAATCCACAGATCTATGATCCTAGTCTGGATGTTAATGTTATGGAGCAACTGTTAAATAATGTTAGTTTTTACGGTGGAATGATATGTTTGGGGGGGGGGGGGGGGGGGGTAGCTGATGGCATCTAGAAGGAGCAACTTGGACCATTGATGTTTGAAAACTTATTGTGGATATTTCAACCAATGAACCTTAGGGCATGTTTGGTAATTGGGTTGGGAAATCTTCCTGTGAATAGTAGTTGTTTGGATGGTTGAGACGGTTGTAGACGACCAGAATAATAAGTGTGATGTGATGTGGCATTCATTTTGTGTTATATTAATTTTTTAATGAATATAATATTTTTTATGTTTATTTTTTATTTGAACGTAGTTAAAAAATATTATAACAAAGAAATTGCATAGCACATACAACTAATTCCAATCCAAGAATGTAAAGATAGAGCAGGAGGTATGTGAGGTTACCCCGGGTAACCTCTCAACCAAACAGGTCCTTAGTTTTCCATGTTCTGAATGTTGGATTTTTGGTGAATGCGGTCGAATCAGACCTCAATCAAAGATCTGATTACAATGCTCAAGTCTAGAGATTACTATGCACAATATGTTAAATATATCCAGAAAGGGTCAGGTCACATACAGTTAGGAGAATTGTATCCAAACAAGTAAACATATGATGCCATTTTGTAACGATATGAATTGGACATGCAATGGGATTGGTGATGCAAACGAATACCATCAACCGTGCATGACAGGACTGAGATTATCTTATTACATTAGTGTGGAATGTAGGGTCTAACTAAATAATATACAAATGTTGAGTATTTAATTTAATTTGTATATGTGTACATGGAAGACTTAAATGCGCGGGAATTTGGTTAAGGCAACTGTAGGGAAGATTGTTGGACATGTGAACTCATGGTGAGTCATTATGCAATAAATGTTATTGCACATATCATTCCGTGATCTAAAATGAAGAATAAATAATTTGCATAATAGGTCCCTTGGTACAATTAGGGTATTGTACCATGGCCATCTTAATAATTATACAGTTGTTGATTCAATAATTGAATCATAGAGGCTGGTGCTTGGATGAATATCTAAAGGGTTAGATTGAGGACTCATCAAGCACCGTCAAATGATTGTTAAGAGATGATCTCCAGCCTAAGTAGGAGATGACAATCCTTTTTCAATTAGGCTGATATCTGACCGACCTATTGATGCAGATCCTCTGCATAGGAATAGAGATTCGGAGGTGTCAGATTGGTTAGGTCAAAGAGTTGACTTAAGGAGATCGAGATAACCAAAGTCCTATATCGTATGCTGTCACGATACATGCACACATCCTCTAGACAGATGTGTTACGATATGTCTGAGTATGTACATTTGGCAGACCAATAGGTTGATGACCTAACCTAGGCCTATACACCGACGCATTGGTGTGCATATAAGGGCATATGAGTAATATGATCTCTCAAAAAGATCATACAGGTTCACTACTGAATCGGAAGACATGAGCTCACTCATGAGATATTGGGAAGAATCAAATTCCGTGCACGGTCATCTCGCTTTCGAAGCTTGACTGAATTTGTAGGTTTGATATATACTTTTAGAAAGTATATGATCAAGACCTAGGTATGATATTTGCTTTTGGAAAGTATATGATCGATACCAACTCCCAATGATCAAATGAGAAACCTACTGATAAAATCTTAAAGTAGACAGTATAAAGTTGATCTAATACTTTAGGTTTATTCTGAGTCTTCCAGTATGCGGGATGTACAGGTGTTGGGAATATCTGAGGGTGATGTGATCATAAACGATTGTATAACCATGACGCTTCCATTCTTAGGGAGTGATGAAACCAGTCTGGATTTTAGTGACTCCTCTCAGTTGAGAAGTAATCTGATCTTGGTCCAAATGTTGGATATTGATCTGAATGTGATTCAGATGCAATGAGAAGATTAGATTTGCGGTCTTGATTTAATCAAGCATCTATGGGAGGTTCGAGATCTGGATTTGAGATGTGATCTCAACATCCAAGTCACTATACATAAAACAATACAATCGTCCTGTCCTTATCTCCAAGTATCCGCAGAGAAAGCGCATTATCCTTGAAAGAGTTCATGGATAATTTCATTGTTGATATATGTATCTAAGCATCGAAATTGATAATTAAATTTGATTTAATTATCATGGATAATATGAATTTGATTCATATTATAAGGAGAGTTTTCTAGATAATTAAATGTGATTTAATTATCAAAGATGTGAATAATGCGAATGCGATTCATATTATTTTGGTACATGAGAATAGAGATTCAAGATGATTAAATACGATTTAATTATCATGAATATGAATAATATGGATAGTACTATCCATATTAATCATATATATTAAATGTGATTTATAATATATTAGAGAGAGCATATTATGATTTATATTTGTTAATTAATTATTGATGTGAATTGAATTCACATTGAATGATTAATTAAAATATAATTTACATTTTGTTTTGGGATGTGAATTTGATTAACATTTTTCCAATGGCATGATTGCAATATTTCACAAGATAATTATGAATTATTTTTGTGAAATAATTTACAACAATTGTTGTTGTAAATCTTGTAGATATCATGAGATAACGGTATCTCATGAGATAATGAGATATCATGTGATGTTGGTAGCCATCCCCCTTTTTGGGGGACATGATTTATCTCCTCATTATCTCCAAGGATAATTAATTGATTTGATTTGAATTTAAATATATTGATTTATCTATATATATTAAATTAAATTAAATTAATTGTTGTTGTGTTTTTACAACAAGATCATAGCCATTGAAAGAAATACAAATCAATCTCAACCATTGATTGTGTGTTGTCCATGGATTGGGATCCATGGACTCATAAAATCCTATATAAGAAGAGGCACCCCTTGCTCTTCAAAATAGATAATAGATAATTAATGAATGCTCTCTCTATACACGTCCACGCTCTCAATCTCTCACATGTGGCTGTCCATCATGGATGCTCTAGAGAGATTCTCCATCGTTGCAGCATCGTCGTTATGCTGCCCGATCGTTTGCTCGCGGATCTCCGTATACTTTGATGTGCCTTGCTCATGAATAAGACATCGTATCTCGTTTGTCGAGATCAGGATATCCGTGGCTTGGATCGTCAACATGAATTGCGAGAAGCACGTGTCTCATCCACGCGCTCGCAAGCGTCTCCACCGTCGGATTGGACTTGAGATAGGAGGTCTCTTTGTTTAGAGACTCGATCGCAACCACGCTTCAGGAGGTAATTCTATTACTTGTTTGTGGTTTAGAAGAAACGATTCGAGAAATGTTCTTGGATCATGTGGTTTCATCACATAGAAAATTTTAATTTCCGCTGCATCGAGCAACTAGTGCGACTAGTCACTCCCGATTGCATTCGATGCGATCATCATGCTTCCGTGATGCGCTTGAGGATTTATTCCCATATTATTCAAGTGGTATCAGATCCATGTTTTCGAAGGTTTTGTATTAGATCCATGAACTTACGAAGATTTGGGCTCGTTTGGGTTCGTGAGATTTTAGCATTTCAATTTTCGCAGCCTTGTCTTGTGATATAATTTACGCCCTGTTTAAAATGTTTAAATACAAAGTTTTAAATTGGATAACGTTTTTCATTAATTAAGGAAACAGTAGGATTTAAGTTTGCGTAATTTGGATTTCGTTTGATCAAGATATGATCATTTTATTGAACATATATCCATTGTTTCGGGGATGATGGTTAGTGACGTAATTAAAGAGTTAGTTACGGATCTTAAACACCAAGAAATGCATAATTATCACTTGAGTTCTATTTTAAATCAAATTAGAGAACAAAATAAGTTTATTTTCCATTAATTGGATTTAAATCGATCGAGTTATGTTGATTTTAGTGAGTAGGGGTCACTGTTGAAAATTAACAAACTTGATCATGAACCTTGTGATTATCATTCAAATAAATTAAGGGAAATTAATTGTTAATTTTCTGAAATGATTATTGATAAATATTTGTGAAATATCTAAAGATGATAATTATTTCCTTGAATGACATTGTGTTAACCAAAATGATAAGATAGTTGATTTTGATCACAATTGGGTAATATGAAATTTCCAACAAATATTATTTTCATGAAAACTCTAGTTTATCCTACAATAGTTGTAGGATAACGTTTACATGCAAAACCTTATTTCTTGAATAGGATTGGGGATTTGTTTAGCAAATCTCCTGATAATATTATCAAAATGATTTTGATGAATATTACATGGTATAACTTCGGTTGAAAAACCGATGAACATCTCAAGTACAAAGTGATCTACTTTGCATTATCCTTTTCCGAGGCAGATATGATGCCTAGTCGGGGAGCGTTGGGGTAGCAGGTCGCACCGGTTGCGGTCTATCCCACTCCCTTCGGTACTGGTCATGACAGTGGGTAGGGACTCGATAATGGCGGAGAAATCAAGGTGTATTTATCTAATTATTAAAATTCGAATAATATAAACTTTGAGATTATACCTTCAATTAAAGAAATAATCAAGTTTGTTAATTATAAATTGGATTGATAATTGATTTAATGTGATTAAATTGGTTATATCCAATTGAAACACTCTATTATGAATAGATGTGTATTTTCCCTTGGAAGAATCAATTGTGTTAATATGATTCATGATGATTAATTAATTATAACTTGAATATAAGGTGGAGGATCACATAAGTGACATCCATGGTCTCCCATCAAGGCGAAGGGTTCCGTCGCCATATATTGTACGTAGGAGACGCATGTCCGAAGTGACAGCTCCTGCATACAATCCATTTGGATCGGGCTCTTCGCTTCTCGAAAGAGTAAGGACGTATACGTAGTGACCCCAATATTGGGTCCTCATATTATTGGGGCGATATTGGATTGCGTATAGCAAGTATTAAGCCTGCTGACGGTTGGTTCAATTAATGACGGGTCAACATCGCCTTAGGGGTGGTGGGCCCGGGTGTTAAAGACCGAATTGGGAGATGCAAGTTAGACTTTCAAGGCGGAATGTGTTCCCGCTTCTTTTTATCTGAGTTACATGTTGTCATATTATTGGTATGTAACAAAGATAAGGAAGGAGATCCCAAATCTTGCTTGAGATATAATGGTAAGTATATCTCTTACATTGAAAGCGATTAAGGGAATGAACTTTCAGTGCTGACAAGGCAAGACAATTTTTATATAAAAATTCCTAAATCAATGCAAAATATGTATATATATAAACATATACACTTATGCAAATTTCTTATTTTAGATAATCCTTCATAAATCCCACTCAATGTTATACTCAATAATAACCAGTAAAATATCATGGATTGGACTCATGATCCAGATATTGCAGTTGGACACGTAATGTATGTGGTTGCAATGTGCAAGTTCCTCATAATAATGAGGAACGATAATTAAATAGACAATAGATCTACAGCCCTAGGGTTTCTATGTCTCTATAGTCTTGATATCATCAAATGTACTTTGAAAGTGACATGTGATGATGATCATAATTGTCAATTAATCCTTATAAAATATAAGAAGATATTCTGGCATACATATGTGCTCTTGACATTTATTATGAATGACATGGTTCACTGCATCATGCATAATGGTAGCTCTATAAGAGATGATGTATTCAAAATGTTTGAATACCTACCTGAACCAATGTTTTAAGAGTCTAGATGGATGTAGACATGATGAGTGTTATCATTCGACTGTATATAATCTAGTCATTCATGAAACTTCATAATATTCATATTGTATGAATTTAAGGAAGCATGTATAAATGTTGAAATGCTCTTACATTGAATTCTTTTGAATTTAACATAAGAGATCCTTATTCTTAAGCAATCATTGTTTATAGATAAAGGGAGCACCGTGGAAGCATGGGTCGGACCCAAGATGAGAAGGATAGTCAAAGAGTTGACCGTACTTCTATGACTTCCATATGACATCCTAAGAGTTGGATGAATGCCAATACTGTAATAAGTTGGTTTGTTGATAGTATGACTATCAAGTCTGTCTAGAATCCTTAGAGAAGGACTCGGATAGAGCATCAGAATAATATACATAAATAATTGATATTGACTTGCTTATTGAATAAGATAAAGTCTTATAATTGTATCTCAATCTTCTAACAACACTTGCAATGGGTTGCATATGTTTTAGAAGACTGGAGAATTTGATCTTCAGGTTTAGTAGTCATCTTCATGGATTTTGATGCAATTGTTGCAAAAATCTCTATTGGATATACAGACTTCAATATTTCAGTGGGAGCCCTTAGTCTTGGAGAATGTCTCTATGACCTGGATATTAGAATACACTCATAGTTTATTTCCAAGAATTGGAAATAAACATGAATTCTGGAATAAACCTATCATAAAGAGTTATGATGGATATATTTCAGATAGTAATCTGGCATCTAGCGGACTCCACAAAATTAGAAAATTAATGAATGGTTCATTAAGATTTCTAATACTGAAAATTAAAACCTTTATAAGATCAATAAGAGGATGAAGATCATTTGACAATGATTTGGCATCAAGTTTTTGACATATGTCTATTGGTGAGATCAATAGACTAGTAAGATATGAAACTTTAGAATGTCTAAAATTTCAAATCTTACATACTTGTGAATATTGTATTCGAAGAATGTCAAATGCACCCTTCTCTTGGGAAAGGTGTAAGATGTCAAGGTATTCAGGATCTCATACATATTGATGTATGTGAATCATCTATATCATAGTGAACATTATGATATGTGATATCTATTGATGATTATATATGATATGAGATTTCTTCTCTTCACTTGAGAAAGCTTTGAAATGTTCAAAGATTTCATAATTTTGATTTAGAACCAAATTTTGAAGAATGATGAAATGAATTTGATCTAACCTAGGTAGCTTGTACCTGTTAGATAAATTCAAAGAATACCTTATGAAGATATGAATACCATTTCTATCTCAATCCACCTAGTACACCTAGACTTAATAGAGTTGTAGGGAGATACAATTGGATCATGTGTGACATGATTTGATCAATGATGAATTTTGGCATAATTTCCTCTTAGTTTCCTGGTATATATGTAGTAGAGACTACATTATATATATCCTTAATAAGATTCCATGCAAGTAAGCTGGAATCGAGTACTAGAGAGTGCTACTTCATTAGGAAAATAAAGGATGGTATTAGATACCAACTTTATGACCTTGAGATTCTTAAAAGATCTCATCTCTGAGAATGTGATTCTTAGAGGATTGAGACTCTTGAGAGTCAAGATGAAAATGAAGTAAAGGAACTCACTGAATCTTGAGATGATAATGAGGCTCTTAAAATCAGAAACCAAAAGGAAAACTAAAGATGAAACACTAATACCTCTTCAAATGAGTTTGAGGATGTATTCCATACGTCAGTTAAGTCTGACAATGATCTGATGATGAAGTCTCTAAAAATCATGACATGGAGAGATTGATGTTAGCAGTAACGTCTAAATGCAGACTTCATATAAAAGTGTTGTATATGGACCCTCGAGGATCCACCTATAAGGGTAAGACACGTTAAGATGTAAATGGATCTTCAAGAGAAAGAGGGAACCTGATGAGAACATAGAGACCTTCAAAGCACGGTTCGTATTCACAAGATACACATAGAAAGAAGACATCCTTGTGATGAGACTTGCTTTCTTGTGACCATGCTTAAACCCATCATACTATTGCTGACTATAGCTACACAAATTGACTTTGACATCTTCTAGATGGAAGTCAAGATTGCATTCCTCTATGAATATCTCTCCAAGGATATTCATAAGTAGTAGCCCCAGGGCTTCATAGTTGAGGAAAGCAAGGTGTACAAGTTGAATAACTCCATCTATGGACTTGATGAATCGGTGATTCATCATCTTTATTCATTTATTTTACCTTAAAATCCCTTACAAAACACATGCATATAACACTAACTCCATATTCTTACTAACTTGCATTTGTGTGTAAATATTGTACACTTCTTACTAATTTTAACCTAAAATAAATAAATAAATAAAGGAAAAATAAAGAAAATAAAATAAAAAAGGAAGACTGTATACAGGCTGACCCGAACCCCGAGAGAAGGTCAAGACTTGACCTGATTGACCAGGAATAAAGTAGGGGGAGATAAGGGTCCTTAAGCAGAAAATCAAAAAAAATGTATGTGCGTTGTTGTAAATAATTCTCACTTATTTTGTGTATATCTATATAAAACTAACACTAATTTATTTGTACATTTATTGACCTCAAATTGAATAACTTTCAAAACCAAAGTTGTAAATAAAAATGTGTCCTAATTACTAAAAATGATTGCACAATTAAATCATGTACAGAATAAAAGTAGCCATACTTAGAAAAAGCCACTAAGTACTAATTGAAAGATCAATTCCAGCTCCATATGATCTCAAATCAAACCAATATCATTTCCATTGAATTCTAAATTAAATTATCTTCAAAATGGTTGTAATTTCATAATTTTTGGAGTTACAGTTGAAAAGTCGGTTTTCTGGGGTGGTTGGTGTAATTTTGACATGTATTTTGTGCATACTGTATTTGTATATATTTGTAAATATTTTTACTAATTATTTAAAATAAAATTTAAAATAATAAAATAATAAAATTCTTAAAACAAAAAGGATAATTTCCTCATTTACCCTTGTATATAATGTCATATATGTATATAGTATATGTATATCGTTGTTATTTTTAATTAACCACCATAAAAAATGACATTTTAAATTCAAATAAATATAGTGACGAAAATAAAAAAAGATAATTTTTTAAATAACTTTATCTCTTTATCATTATCTCATTTCAATATTTGCAACCATCTTATCTCTTTATCCAAAAAGCCAAAAAATCAAAATTTCATCTCCATTATATTTTCTTATTTATATGGCTCCTTCTCCCTCATTCTAACTTGATCAATCTTTAGAGAGAGGAGCCTGATCTCCGAGAGAAAATTTCGTCGAGAATTATGCCTAGCCTCCTAGCCATCCGGTGACAGCGAGTCGGCCTTGTCGAGGCGATCACGGTCCATTTTCCGCTCCTAAGGTGAGATCCATATTTTTTTCTTATTTTTATATAGGTTAATCGTAGTTTATTTCTCGCATATTTTTTTCTCGTTGTCATTTTTTATCTAGATCTTAAAATACGCCACGATTTATTCCGCCACTGACTCGATTTTTAATCTCACGTTCTCGATCTCCACACATTCTATTTCTATCGTCCACGATCTCTCAACTTCGGTCGCGTGCGATGGCTAGAGATCGAATTCGATTCTTCCACTTTTCTACAGATCCTTGCTCATTTTCTGATTTGTAAAAAAATTAAAAAAAAACATTTATTTCCTTTTTCTCTAACGTTTGTTTTGCAGGATCATATAAATAAATATATATATATATAAAGGAATTTCTATATTTTTTCTCTTATTTTCGGAATTACAAAAAAATAAAAAAGGGTTTTTCTTAACCCGTTCACAATTTCAATAAACAATAAAAAATTACAAAAAAAGAGAGGGGACGACCACCCTCCAGGCGTTGCCGCCCCCGGTCCATCCGCCAGCTGCGCTCCGATCAGCCTTCACCAACGTCATCTTCCGCACGAGAGGCGGCGCCGTCGATCCCCGTTCAGCCACTCCCTCGCAACGCCTCCCCGCGTGGCGGCCCGACCTCACCACCGCCTTCAACCTCTCGCGCGGGGCCGCCCGCACTTCCGTTGCAGTCGCCCGCACCTCCTCCTCCTTGAGAACCGCGTAATCCACCGACCTCTGCATCCAGCGCCCTCCAGGCGCCGGCGCAACCCTGCCTCCAACGCCGATCTCCCTCCTGCTTAGCGCCACCCGACACCGTGAAGATGCAGCCCCATGCGCGGGCCACCGCACGATCCCGCGACCTCCACCGCCTCCAGCTCGTCCAGGCGACTCTCCATCCTCCACGCTCTCCGCCGCCCGTCCTCCACGCTCTTTGTCGACGCCTCTCTCGCGCCGCCCTTGTGTGAAGAGGAAGAAAAGGGGGCGGCGACAGGACCTGTTGCCTTCCCATATATTGTGGAAAATAACGAACCCTAGGGAGAGGGCTTTTGATTAAAAAATTATTTTTGGAAAATTGCAACTTCATCCTTGGACATTTCATAAATTGCGAAGACGCCCTTGCCAGACTCAAGCCCATGACATGCTTACTGGGTAAATTGCAAGTTTTTCTCTGCATTTAATTCTGTTATCTTTTTAAACAACAACTTTGCAAAATTATATTTTAGTCCATGTTCTGAGATATTCCATGATTCTTTTATTGAAACAAATATTTTTATTCGTCCAAAAATTTTGCCAAAATTATGCTATGCTCCTGATGTGATTATCTTCTTCATAAAGTTTTCATTGCATTTTGCATTCATTTATTATTATTAGAAAATCAAAAACATGTCATTTTCCCTGTTTGAAATTCCAATATTCATAAAAATTCAAATATAACTCCAAAAATTCCAAAAAAGGGTAGTTTTATTTCATTGTCTTTTAATTTATGACCAATTTTCATGCATTACTTATTTATAAAACCCAAAAAAAATGAAAAATATCAAAAATATTCTAAAAATCATAGAAAATTCTACAAAAATCCAAAAACTGTGATTTCAGTTTTTACTTATAGATAATTTCTTCTAGTTTGTTTAAAATTAATTACCAGGAGTTTTGGGTACTTCAAGTATTTTGAAGTTGTAAATTACTCCAGACAGTGCACATTTTTTTATTTTCTCACTGTTTTGATTTTTAGAAAAATACAAAAACATCTGAAAATTCCACAAAAATTCTCGAAAATATTTCAAAACTTTTAAAACCTAAAAATAATTTCTCTGGAATTTCTGAGTATTTTTGATAAATTGAAAAATTACAAAAAGAGTTGGTGTGTGTATTTCTTATTCTTTTGTATATTGTTCGCTTCTGAAAATTAAACAAAATTGCAAAATCAAATAACTAAAAATTTGAAAATCAGAAAATAAAAAATATATATATATAAGATAAAAAATCAAAAAAATTAAGGATAGTTATCCTTTGAGATTCTGGTTTTCTCTTAATTGATTCTTGATTAACGGAATAACCCTCGGGAATTGTAGCCTCCTTGAGTTCGACCATGTCCTCTATACAGGTTAATAAGTAGCAAAAGATAAAAAAATATTTTTTATTTGTCACGGGATTTTGGGGACGACAACGACGTAATTTATATCATCAATTTTCCAACCCTCGAATTTCGCGACCAACATGACTCAAATAAGCTTCTTGTAGATGGAACATAAGATTTGATGAAATTATGAATGTTATGATTTCAAATAGAATCTTGATGAACCATGTGTAGCTTAGTGGGAGTACCAATGTGTTCATCGTGCTAAATGTAGATAATCTCATTATAATGATATAACGATAATAATAAGTGTTTTATGATCTGGCTATTTCTTACCTTGAGATATGATCTCGAGGATACCTCTTAGATCTTAGTTATTAAATTGTTCAGAAGCAAAAAGAAGAGAGAGAATTTTGATTGTCACATTATTGGTACATCCTGGATATATTCTATCCAAGGAAGACTCCTTTCCCTTAAGATTAGGTACCGACCAATATGAAGGGGTAACATATCAAGTGTTGATGATGCTAAAACTTCTTGGCCTTGTGCATCGGTTGCTAGAAGCTTGGTATGTGCTAGATATGTATGACAGATGTCTGCCATGCAGTGGGAGTAGTAAACTATTGCTAATACTACTATGGAGATAAAACACTTAGTTGCAGTAATAAAAGAATATCTTCAAAGATGACAAGACTTAGAGATAAGATCCTAAATTCTCCTCATCAAGAACCTAAGACTTTATAGATAGTGATCTAAAATGTCTTAACCGCAGATACCTTAAGAGATAGAGATCTCTAGGAAAAAGGGTATTCTGATAATAGAAATTATACTGGTTATGACGATTGTTGAGTTATAGTATCAAAGACTTATGACTGCCTCAATATTGAGTATTGATTGCATAAGATGCAACATTCGCATTGGATGCGAGCACTATTACTGAGGGATATGCAAGTGCCGTAAAAGGACTTGGCATAGTCTCTTGGGAACAGAGTGACTAATCAGCTTACCTAGCTATTTTCTAAATAGCCTATGATTGTCACATGAGTGTGGGTTTAAATGATTAGCCCATTAATGGATCTTTGGGCTAGTGGGAGATTGTTGGACATGCGACCCCAAGATGAGCCATTATGCAATAAATGTTATTGCACATATCATTACCTGATATGAAATGAAGAATAAATAATTTACATAATAGGTCCTTTAGTACAATTAGGGTTATGTACCATGGCCATCTTAATAATCATACAGCTGTTGATTCAATAATTGAATCATAGAGGCTGGTGCTTGGATGAATATCTAAAGGGTTAGATTGAGGACTCATCAAGTACCGTCAAATGATTGTTAAGAGATGATCTCCAGCCTGAGTGGAGAAGGCAATCCTTTCTCAATTAGCTAGGTTGATATCTGACTGACCTCTTGATGCACTCTACATAGGAATAAAGATTCTGAGGTATCAGATTAGTTAAGTCAAAGAGTTGACTTAACGAGATCGAGATAACCAAAGTCCTATATCGTATGATGTCATGATACATGCACACATCCTCTGGTTGGAGATAGATGTGTTACTATATATCTGAGTATGTACATTTGGCAGACCAATAGGTTGATGACCTAACCAAGGTCTATACACCGGCGCACTGGTGTGCATGTAAGGGCATATGAGTAATACAATCTCTCAAAGGGATCATACAGGTTCACTACTGAACCGGAAGACATGAGCTCACTCATGAGATATTGGGAAGAATCAAATTCCATGTATGGTCATCTCACTTTGGAAGCTTGACTGAATTTGTATGTTTGATATATACTTTTGGAAAGTATATGATCAAGACCTAGGTATGATATATGCTTTTGGAAAGTATATGATCGATACCAACTCCCAATAATCAAATGAGAAACTTACTGATAAAACCCTGAAGTAGACAGTATAAAGTTGATCTAATACTTCGGGTTTATTCTGAGTCTTCCAGTATGCAGGATATACAGGTGTTGGGAATACCTGGGGGTGATGTGATCATAAACGATTCTATAACCATGACGCGTCCATTCCTAGGGAGTGATGAAACGGGTCTGGATTTTAGTGACTCCTCTCAGTAGAGAAGTAATCTGATCTTGGTCCAAATTTTGGACATTGATCTGAATGTGATTCAGATGTAATGAGAAGATTAGATCTGCAGTCTTGATTTAATCAAGCATCTATGGGAGGCTCGAGATCTGGATTTGAGATGTGATCTCAACATCCAAGTTACTATACATGGAATAATACAATCGTCCTGTCCTTATCTCCCAGTATCCGCGGAGAAAACACATTATCCTGGAAAGAGTTCATGGATAATTTCATGTTGATATATGTATCCAAACATCGAGAAAATTGATAATTAAATGTGATTTAATTATTATGGATAATATGAATTTCATATTATAAGGAGAGTTTTCTGAGATAATTAAATGATTATCAAAGATGTGAATAGTGTCAATGCGAATCATATTATTTTGGCACATGAGAATAGAGATCCAAGATGATTAAATACGATTTAATTATCATGGATATGAATAATATGAATAACACTATCCATATTAATCGTATATTATAAATGTGATTTATAATATATTATAGAGAGCATATTGTGATTTATATTAGTTAGTTAATTATTGATGTGAATTCGATTCACATTGAATGATTAGTTAAAATATAATTTACATTTTATTTTGAGATGTGAATTTGATTCACATTTTTCCAGGGTCATGATTGCAATATTTCACAAAATAATTATGAATTATTTTTGTGAAATAATTTACAACAATTGTTGTTGTAAATCTTGGAGATATCATAAGATAATGGTATCTCAGGAGATAATGAGATCTCATGAGATAATGAGATCTCATGAGATGTTGGTAGCCATCCCCCGTTTTGGGGGGATATGATTTATCTCCTCATTATCTCCAAGGATAATTAATTGATTTGATTTGAATTTAAATATATGGATTTATTGATATATATTAAATTAAATTAAGTTAATTGTTATTGTATTTTTACAACAAAATCATAGTCATTGAAAGAAACACAAATCAATCTCAACCATTGATTGTGTGTTGTCCATGGATTGGGATTCATGGACTCCCAAAATCCTATATAAGACGAGGCACCCCTTGCTCTTCAAAATAGATAATATATATTAATGAATGCTCTCTCTCTTTCTCTATACATACCCACTCTCTCTATCTTTCTCATGTGACCGTCCATCATGGATGTCCTAGAGAGATTCTCCATCGCCACAGCATCGTTGTTATGCTGCCCAATCATTTGCTCGTGGATCTTCGTCTACTTCGGTGTGCCTTGCTCGTGAAGAAGACGTCGTATTTCGTTTGTCGAGATCAAGAGATCTGTGGCTTGGATCATCAACATGGATTGCGAGAAGCACGCATCTCATCCACGCGCTCGCAATCGTCTCCTCCATCGGATCGGACTTAAGACAGGAGGTCTCTTTGTTTAGAGACTTCATCGTAACCACGCTTCAAGAGTTCATCCTATTACTTGTTTGTGGTTTAGACGAAATGATTCGAGAAATGTTCTTGGATCATGTGGTTTCGTCACATAAAAAATTTTAATTTCCGCTGCATCGAGCAACTAGAGCGATTAATCACTCCCAACTGCATTCGATGGGATCATCATACTTCGGTGATGCGCTTGAGGATTTCTTCCCATATCCTTCAAAGAGTACATTACTTTACGTACATTCCTATAGGAGTTATTCTACTCAAATACTTTTGATGAATAGGATATGGCATACTATAAATCTCAACTTGATGTAGGTTATGCATTTTAATACTTGACTAATTTGACATTGTTTGTAAGTAGTGGTTACAATCTCTTAGATGCATGTTTTATAAGTATCTTGATGACCAAAAATGACAAACGAGTAAGTAAAAGTCGAATTGTGTGTTTGTACTTAGCTGCTCCATATTATTGTATATTGAATGCACATGGTTGACAACTTATTGATCATTATTGATTTGTGGTGTTCTTAGAAGGAAATGCATGTTTCCACTTCTTACTTCATGATGAATAAAATATTAATGCGATTATAAAAATATGTGATATGCATAACCTTGTTACATGTTATCATGGATTGAGATATTTTATGAAGGCTTGGAAATGCTTTGTATTCATCCCATATGACTTAAGCTTTGTAGTTCATGTGGACATTTAGTCCTTAGTTAACCATATTTACTTAAATAAAGGGATTCTAATGCAGCATGAAAAGTAGAGACATAAACTTTTACATATCGGAGCACCGATGCATGGAAGACTCTTGTCCTCGAGCCATTAGGGTAACTTAGAGAAGTACCACTTAAAACTTAGATTCTTTAAGTTATGGGAGAATCATCCACTGTATTTACTAAAAGGAATAATAATTAAATTGGTGTATATTTTTTACGCACTTGGATTAATATACAGATAATAACCCAAGGGAGTCATGAACATGAGGGGCTCTGGATGGATTGAGTAACGACTCAACTCGAACTTGTAATGGGAGAACAAAAAGAGAGTACGTCGCACTGTGTGTGCCTAATGATACTTATATTGATTACACTTGTGTTATTTTTCTGTGTGATAGGGGTTGCTTACTTTGTCACCTTGTGCAGCCTTCAAGTAACTAGCAATGCCTTGAAATGATAATGGTGTTGCCTTTAGTATGCCACCAAAAAATATTGTAATAACATTAGAAGTGCTCCTGATCTTTTGAGTGCCTACTTGGACGAAGGAAATATGACCACTATATCATCCCTTCCAATTGCTTTACCAATAGACCAAATAAGGATTGTGCGGGCATGATAAAGAGCTGCAACGTAAATGAAAAAAACATGAGTGAGGAAGGTGTTACATTGATAACACATAAAAGACACCTTCCCTTGTGCTCACAAAAAAACAAGTGCAAGTGGTCCAACTTGTTGATGAATGCTTTAATTCCAAAAAAAGTTACTTATGTTGTAGTCTACATATGACACCCGAATGATCGGTTGTCAAATGAGAGGATAGAAATAAGGAGACAATCCCACTCATTCCATGCTTGGACTTTTAAGCACACAACCTTTTGAGTTTGATAAATAATGAGAGGGATTGAGATAAAAAGAGCTCCAAACTATAGTTGAGGATTGGTTCTCTAGCCAAGCATCGTATACTTGGACCTTGGGCGAAACATCAATTGTACAATATTTACTGGAATTTGTAATAAATGTTATATCCATTACTTACATGGTATTATAAAGAGTATGAAAACCAAAGAGCTTGAGTTCCTTTTGGATATGCGTCAGTTAGTACTCTACTTTGGCAATTTATCGAAATGAGAGGCTTGTTTAATAAGTCTTGTTCTCACTTAACCTATTAGGATTTGACCAAAATATAATTTAATGTTCTCACTCACTCTTCAAGTAACTGTTTGTTAGGAGACTAGCAAAGTTTAAGTATAGGAAGTTGATGAATCTATCATTCATCTACTTTATACCAAAATTGTGTCCTAATATCCTGAGTAATTGTCCTTTCAAGTGCTCTCTAAAGTGCTCCCATATTTTGTCCTAACATAAAGAAACCACAAAACATAATAAAATAATAATAATAATGCAATAAAAATAAATAAATTATATATTATCAACTTGTAAACAAGTTCAAGAAATAAAACTACATAAAAAAATAAGGAGTTAAATGTTGTATATATTCATATATACATATATATATATTCATATATATATATATATATATATTATACAATATTGAATTTAACGTATCATTTTTATGTACATATATTGTTACTTTTACTATATTTATTTCTTATTTATTTTCTTTGATGTGTGTTTAACTAATTAAAAAGAAAATAAAAATAAAAAATGCAATTAAAAAGTTAAACATTGACCTTTTATATGTATCTTACATGCTTGTATAAAACACACTCTTTTATTTATTGCACCTATTCCTTAATTATTAAGATTTCAAAAAATTAGATAGATGTGTGTCATTAGCATTTTAAAAATTATATTATAATACTAAAAAACATTTTTCATGATGAATCAACCTTGACAGTTGGATAAAAACTGCCAGCCTTCTTGCTTTACCTCAGTAGTTCCACAGACAACTGTCATTGATAGCATAAATAATTGTTGGCAGTTTTTGAACCTATGTCAATACGAGGCAACCATCGTGATTTCATGGTGTATCCATGGAACTTGCAGGAAACCGACATGGTTAACTATTGTCTACGTTTAAGAGCTATTAGACATGCGAGCCCACAACGAGCCATTATGCAATAAATGCTATTGCAAATCATTTTCTAATATAAAATAAAGAATAACTAATTTGCATAATAGGTCTTTTTGTATAAATAGAGTTATGTACCATGGTATTTTAATAATCATAAAGTTGTTGATTCAAATGTTAAATCATAGAGGTTGAAGCTTGGATAATATCTAAGGATTAAGATTGATAATTCATCAAGCACTGTCAAGTGATTGTTAGAAAAGATCTCCAGCATGAGAAGGAGATGACAATCCTTCTCTAAAGGATGATATCCAGCCAACCTCTTGATTCAGTTTCTCTGCATAGGAATAGAGATTCGGAGGTGTTAGGTAAGTTAGGTCAAAGAGTTCACTTAACGAGGTCGAGATAACCAAGACATGTGTCGTATACTGTCACGATATAAGCATGCATCCTCTGACCAGAGATATATTATTATTATTTATCTGAGTGTGTACATTAGGCAGAACATTAGGTTGATGACCTAATCAAGGTTTATACACCGTCGAGCTGGTGTGCACACAAGGGTACATGAGTAATACGATCTCTCAATGGGATCATACATGTTCTCTACTGAATTGGAAGACATGAGCTCACTCATGGGATATTTGGGTTAAATTCCATGCATGTTTGTCTTACTATGGAAGCTTGACAGAATTTGTAGGTATGCTATATGTTTCGGGAAAGTATATGGTTGATACCAACTCCCAATGATCAAATGAGAATCTTAATGATAAAATCCTGAAAGAGAAAGTTCAAATATGATCTAAAATTTCGAGTTTGTTCTAGGTATTCAAGTATGTGGAGAGTACAGGTATTAGGAATACTCAAGGGCGATGTGATCGTAACGGTTGTATAACCATGACACTTACATTCTGAGGGAGTGATGAAACATGTTGGGATTTTAATGACTCCTATCAATAGATTGGTAATCTGATCTTAGTCCAAATGTTGGACATTGATCTGAATGTGATTCAGATGTAATGAGAAGATTAGATTTATAGTTCGATTTGATTAAACATATTTGAGAGGTTCTCGATATCTGGATTTGAGATATGATCTCAATATCCAAGTTACTATATATGGAATGTACAATTGACATGTACTTGTCTCCAAGTATCCATTGAGAAAGCACATTATCCTTGAAAGATTTCAAGAATAATTCTTTTGTTGAATTTTGTATCTGAGCATTGATAATATTGATAATTAAATGTGGTTTAATTATTATGAATAATGTGAATATGATTCATGTTATCTGTATAAGTTAGAATAGTCATCTTAGATAATTAAATGTAATTTTACTATCAAAGATGTGACTAATGTGGATATCATTATCCATAATAATCATGGATATTATACATATAATTTATAATATGTTAGAGAGATTTATTTGTAAATAGAATTTACAAATTAAATGGTGTTGTTGATTGGATTCATATTAAACAGTTATTTGTAAATACAATTTACATTTTATATTGGATGCTTGAATAAGATTCATAGGTGTCAATGACATGATCGAAATTTTCACAAGAT
Organism: Ottelia alismoides; assembly: GCA_037367405.1. NCBI lineage: Eukaryota > Viridiplantae > Streptophyta > Magnoliopsida > Alismatales > Hydrocharitaceae > Ottelia > Ottelia alismoides. Next base: position 954,241 of record JAZKJV010000123.1, read on the forward strand.
AATTTCGAATTATCTTTGTGAGTTCTTTGCAATAAATGTTGTTACATAATTATATGGATTGATTGAAGTGATAATAACCTTCCATAATAGAGTTGACGTCCACCTTGATTTAGTCAAGGTGGACGTCCATCTTATATTAGAAAGGGAGTTATCCTCTTCCTAATTATCCATATAATAATTGATTTACTGTAAATTGAATTTGAGAGGATATATTTGATTTATCTTGAATTAATTAGTTGTTTCAAATTAAGGTAACATTAATCATGGCCACTGATTTGAGATTAGGATTGTATCTCCATCATCCAATATACTATATAAGAAAGGGTACGGCTCGCCCTGTCCAAAAACACACAATTTTCAACCCTTGAGTTGAAAGTAATATATATATATATATATATATATCATTCTCGTACACGTTTAACCTCTCTCTCATAATATTATGGTTGTCCACCATATTGTCGTAGAGAGTCTTGTCGTCGCCCCCATGCCATTGTGTTGCTAGATCGACTGCTTTTGAGAAAGACCATGCATTTCATGAGATAAAATCAATAGGTTTCTCTCTTGAATATTCAACACAGATTGTGGGAAGCACACATCTTATCCACGCGCTCGCGAAGAGCCATGTTTTCGCCCCTCTAATATCGGTGTCTTAACAATAACACATGAGGTGAAAAATGGAAGGATGTCAAAGACAACCCTTTCGAATAGGTGGAGAATTTATTTTACTTGGTAAGTGTACCAAGGTCGAACTCAGGGGCACGAGCCTCCTAAGTTGTTATTCAGATTCTTAATACTCAGATCAAGTGTTTAATTAATAACTAATAGGTAAACAAACAAGGACAAAAAATGCAATCAGTGAAGACATGTTATGCATGAATAGGAGACATTTTTAGTTGGTTTTTATAATGCAACATGATGCAAGTGTAAAGATATGCAAATATGCCCTACCTAGATGAATTGCGAAGTAAAAGTGTAGTCAATTTCAAGAGTGATTCATGAAGCAAATTTAATTGATAAACTAATAAATGACATAAAAATCATTAAACATGTGACCTTATATAACTAAGATTTAGCATTTTGATTCAAGTGTCAAAACATGGAGCAAATAATGTCAATGGATAGATAATGAAACATGCTTCAAAATATAACTGAAATCAACTTAAACGGAGATCCTCAAGATATCTGCAAAGTAATCCATGGGCATAAATGTAAAGAAAACAAGAAAATATTTACAAAATCTTTACAAATAGGTCCCTGGGAGGGCATAAATATAATTAAAGAAAGTTGCAAGGCCTTTCCTGTAATTTTTCCACACACACAGGGGCTATTTTGCAATTATTAAAACCCAGAGGGGCTAGTTTGCACATAACCCCAGAAGTGCATGCATTGTACGCGCCTGGAGGGACCTGAATGTAATATGGAGATAGTGGTAGGGCACCGATGCAATTTACCTGCCCCTACATGACCCAAGAAAGAGAGGGCTAGGCTCGTATGGAGGCTCGGGCTTGGTGCTTGGCTCGGTGTCACAGACAGGAGACTCGAGCCACATGGCATCTCATGGTGCTCTAGCAAGGTTCATATAGCCCAAGCCTAGAGGCTATGTGTGGAGGCTTGGGGAGGATGCACGTCTTCTTATGGGCCATCCAATCATGAAGTCAGGACGACATCTGTGTACTGCGCTCTTCAACATCGCCTCCTCCTGCGACGGACTAGGTGGGGCTCCGGCGAGCTCCCCATCCCTCCACCAACCCTCCATCGGACGTCAGAATCTCAGGGAAGGTTCTGGAGTAGTTGACGATGGAGCTCAGACGCATGGGAACCACCGGAGATGTCAAGGTCATCGTCGAGATGTGAGCCCATCAGAGATAAATCTCTCAAACTAAGCTCCGACGAGGTTCAGACCATTGAAGGAGATCACCTGCAATTGTTAGTAGGAAATAGTTGAATCATGTAGGTGTCGTATGAAGTGAGTGGAATGGGGTTCCATGTGAGCAGAGGAGTAGGAAACCAGAGCTCCCTCTCCGGTGAACTAGAAAGGAGGTGGCACGGAAGTGGTCATCTGATGGAGAGTAGGAGAAGGCAAGCTGAGAGTGGCACGAGATGGTAAATGTGTGACAAAGCTTGTGAGGTTGTTAATTGAGGGTGAAAGTTCTGGTGTACATATAATTAAATAGGAGAAACACTAAGGAAAGGAGAGAAAGCTTACCTGAAGATCGAGGTGTAGGAGGTTGGCTAGGGATGAGCATTTGAGGATGCTCTGGTCATCACTGAACCCTTCCAGCCATGAAGAGCAACTTGCTGGCTTAATTAAGGATGGATCATGGCCTACAATGGCCAAGGGTCGTCACCGGGGATGGTGGTCGTTGCGTCATTGATTCCACCATCCGTTGTCACCAGAGGGGGAACAGACACTGGGCGTTGACATTATTTGCTCTGTTGGACATGTGAGCCCACGGCGAGCCATTATGCAATAAATGTTATTGCAAATATCATTCCCTGATCTGAAATGAAGAATAAATAATTTGCATAATAGGTCCCTCTGTACAATTAGGGTTATGTACCATGGCTGTCTTAATGATCATACAGCTGTTGATTCAATTATTGAATCATAGAGGCTGGTGTTTGGATGAATATCTAAAGAGTTAGATTGAGGACTCATCAAGCACCGTCAAATGATTATTAAGATGTGATCTCCAGCCTGAGTAGGAGATGGCAATCCTTTCTCACATAGGCTGATATCTGACCGACCTCTTGATGCAGGTCCTCTGCATAGGAATAGAGATTCGGAGGTGTCAGATTAGTTAGGTCAAAGAGTTGACTTAACGAGATCGAGATAACCTAAGTCCTATGTTGAATGCTGTCACAGCATAGGCACGCATCCTCTGACCGGAGACAGATGTATTGCTATATGTCTGAGTGTGTACATTTGACAGACCAATAGGTTGATGACCTAACCAAGGTCTATACACCGGCGCGTTGGTGTGCATATAAGGGCATATGAGTAATACGATCTCTCAAAGGGATCATACAGGTTCACTACTGAACCGGAAGACATGAGCTCACTCATGAGATATTGGGAGGAATCAAATTCCGTGCACGGTCGTCTCGCTTTGGAAGCTTGACTGAATTTGTAGGTTTGATATATACTTTTGGAAAGTATATGATCAAGACCTAGGTATGATATATGCTTTTGGAAAGTATATGATCGATACCAAATCCCAATGATCAAATGAGAAACTTAGTGATCAAACCCTGAAGAAGACAGTGTAAAATAGATCTTGATCTTCGGGTTGACCATGGGTCTTCCAGTATGCAGGATGTACAGGTATTGGGAATACCTGAAGGGTGATGTGATCATAAACGATTGTATATCCATGACGCTTCCATTCCGAGGGAGTGATGAAACAGGTCTGGATTTTAGTGACTCCTTTCAGTAGAGAAGAAATCCGATCTTAGTCCAAGTGTTGGACATTGATCTGAATGAGATTCAGATTCAATGAGAAGATTGGATTTGCGGTCTTGATTTAATCAGGCATCTGTGGGAGGTCCGTAATATCTGGATTTGAGATAAGATCTCAACATCCAAGTCACTATACGTGGAATAATACAATCGCCATGTCCTTATCTCCAAGTATCCGCGGAGAAAGCACATTATTCTTGAAGGGATTCAAGAATAATTCATTTGATGAAATATCCAAGCAAGGACTTGATGATTAAATGAGATTTAATTATCAAGCTTAAATATGAATATGATTCATATTGTGAAAATGATTATCTAAGATAATTAAATGGGATTTAATTATCAAGGATTAAGACAATGTGGATAACACTATCCATGATATATGTGTGTTATAAATATGATTTATAATATACATATATAAGAGAGAGAATTTATGTAAATAGCATTTGTTAATTAATAATGTGGATTGGATTCACATTTATTAATTAATTGGAAATGCAATTTACTAATTAGTTTGGGTTGTGAATATGATTCACATAATGATCAATGGCATGATTGAAATATTCACAAATTAATTTGGAATTAATTTGGTGGATATTATTGCAATAATAGTTATTGCAATTTATTAAGAAATAATAAGATAAAATAAAAGGAGACAAAATAACCCCATTTTTAGGGAGGTTGGTTGACTCCATTTTTATTTATCACATTATCTCTTAATTAGTTAAAGTTAAATTAAATTATGTTGATAATGTTGCAACATTTTTTAATTTAAATTAATGTTGTTGGTTTTAACCAACAACAATCATAGCCATTGATTTATCATGGACCAAGCATATCCCTTGGATCCATGTGTCCCATGGATTGAGATCCATTGGATCCTAAACTAGTATATAAGGAGGGCTAGGGTAGCCTCTCCAGGGTACATCATTAAGAGTTGTGCAAGGTTACAACTCTCTCTCTCTCTTTCTCATTCTCGCCCTCTCTCTTTCTCTTCTCCATCAAGTGGTCGTCCACTTTATGTTGAGAAAGGAGAGACTCTCGGCTTTCGCCTTCGACGACTCGAGGATCTCCTTCTTCTTTGGAGTTTTCTTACTCTAAAGGAAGATGACGGATTTCGTTTGACGAAATCGGGGGAGCCATCGCTTGGATCTTCATCGAGGATTGCGGGAAGGAACGTGACTCATCATCGCGCCCGCAAGTGCGTTCTTCGTGGATCGGACTTAAGATAGGAGGATCTCTACTTTGGGATCTCGCGATCACAACCACGCTTCAAGAGGTATTCCTTGTACTTTGTGGTTTGATGAAACGATCCGAGAAGTGTTCTCGTGATCATGTGGTTTCATCTTTAAAGTTAAAATTTTAATTTCCGCTGCATCTAGCGACTAGTGCGACTAGTTGCTCCGATTGCATACGATGCGATCAACACGCTTCCGTGATGCGCTTGAGGATTCTCGATATCCTTCAAGTGGTATCAGAGCCACAGGTCGAATAAGGTTTTGGATATGATCCATAGACCTTAGACGATTTGGTTCTTGAAAGGGTTGCGAAATTTTTACTGCATTTCAATTTTTCGCACCTCTGTAAAATTGAATTTTTCGGCTCTGTTTAAAATGTTTAAACACGAAATTTTCAATTGGTTTTTGTTCCCCATTAAACAAGGAAACAATAGGACTTGAGTTTACTAAATTTGGACTTCATATGCTCAAGATATGGCTTTTTGAATATGACTATATTCACTGTTGCGGGAACTGCGGATTTGAACGTGATTAATGAGATAATTACGGTTTTAATCCGCCTTGAAATGCGTGAATTATCACTTGGGTTCTTTAATAAATCAAATAGGCAATCTTTGGAAACTGAGTTTGCATTTTTTGGATTTAAATTGATCAAGATAAGTTAATTTTAGTGATTGGGGGTCACTGCTGGAAATTAACAATTTTGATCTTGAACCTTGTGATATGTCATTCAATTATCATGATGAAAATTAATTGTTAATTTTCTGGAATAATTAGTGATAAATATTTGTGAAATATTTAAAGAAATAATTATTTCATTGAATGACACTTGCCTAAACCACAATGATGAGATATTAGATCTTGATCATTGGTTCATCAACAAACATTGCCTTCATGAAAACTATAGTTTATCCTACAATTGTTGTAGGATAACTTTTACATGAAAACCCTTCTGCTTGAATAGGATTGGGGATTTGTCTAGCAAATCTCCTTATAATCAAAAATGTTTTGATTTATATTATATGGTATAATTTCGGTTGAAAAACCGATGAACATCTCAAAGTACATGATGGTCTATCTGGTATTATCCTTTCCCGAGGCGGATGTGGTGCCTAGTCGGAGAGCATTGGGGTCGCGGGTTGCAACGTATGTGGTCCGTCCCACTCTCGTCGGTACTGGCCATGACAGCGGGTAGGGACTGTATAATACCGGAGACAGACAATATGTATTTTTCTAATTATTAAAATTCGAATAATACGTACTTTGAGTATATACCTACTATTCAAGTAAAAGACATGTTTGTTGATTGATGATTGGATTAATGATTAATTTAATGTGATTAAATTAATTATATCCAATAAACACTCTATTATGAATAGATGTGTATTTCCCTTGGAAGAATTAATTATGTGAATGTGATTCACAATAATTAATTACAATTTGAATATGAGGTGGAGGATCACATAAGTGACATCCATGGTCTCCCGTCAAGGCAAAGGATTCCGTCGCCAGTTGTTGTGTATGGGAGACGCCTGTCCGAAGTGACAGATCCTATACATGATTTAATTGGATCGGGTTCTTTGCTTCTCGAAAGAGTAAGGTCGTATACGTAGTGACCCCAATATAGGGTCCTCATATTATTGGGGCGATATTGGATTGCGTATAGCGAGTATTAAGCCTGTTGACGGTTGGTTCAATTAATGACGGGTCAACATCATCTTAGGGGTGGTGGGCCCGGGTGTTAAAGACCGAATTGGGAAATGCAAGTTGGACTTGCAAGGCGGAATGTGTTCCCGCTTCTTTTTATCCGAGTTGTAGGTTCTCATATTATTGGGATGCAACAAAGATAGGAAAGGAGATCCGAGATCTTGCTAGAGATATAATGGTAATAATATCTCTTACATTGAAAGTGATTAAGGGAATGAACTTTCAGTGTTGACAAGGCAAGACAACTTTGATATAAAATTCCTAAATCAAAGTAAAACATGTATATATAATATATATACTCTTATGCAAATTTCTTATTTCAGATAATCCTTCATTAAACCCACTCAATATTATACTCAATAATAACCAGTAAAATATCTTGGATTGGACTCATGATCCAGATATTGTACTTGCAATTGGACACATAATGTATGTGGTTGCAGTGTGCAAGTCCCCTCAACGTAATGAGGAAGGGCAATTAAATAAGACAATAAGACATCACCTTAGGGTTTGTATGTCTCTGTGTTCTTGATCCTTCATCGAGTGTACTTTGGAAGTGACATGTCGATGGTGATCGTAATTGTCGAATAATCCTTATAAAATAAAAGAAGATATTTTGGCATACATATGTTCTCTAGACATTTAATCATGAATGACATGGTTCTCTACATTATGCAAAATGGTGGCTCGAAAGAGATGATGTATTCAAAATGTTTGAATACCTACCTGAACCTAAGTCTCCATGAGTTAAGATGAATGTAGATATGATGAGTGTCATCATTCTACTATCTATACTCAAGTCATTCATGAAGCTTTATGATATTCATATTGTATGAATTTAATGAAGCATGTATAAATGTTGAAATGCTCTTACATTGAATTCTTTTGAATTTAACATAAGAGATCCTTAGTCTTAAGCAATGGTTGTTTATAGATTAAGAGAGTGCAGTGGAAGCATGGGTCGGACCCAAGTAAGAAGAAAAGTCAAAGAGTTGACCTACTTCTGTGACTTCCATATGACATCCAAAGAGTTGGATGAATGCCAATACTGCAATATGTTGATGTGTTGATAGTATGACTATCAAGTCTGTCTAAAATCCTTAGTGAAGGACTCAGATAGAGCATCAGAATAATCTACATATAATCATTGACTCTGACTTTATTATTTCATAAGATAAAGTCTGACAATTGTATCCCAATCTTCTAATGACATTTGCAATTGGTTGCATATACATATTAGAAGATTAGAAATTTGATCTTAAGGTTTAGTAGTCATCTACATGGATATTGTTGTAATTGTTGCAACAGTCTCTGTTGGATAGATGGACTTCATATTCTCAGTGGGAGAGCCCTTAGTCTTAGAGAATGTCTCTATGACCTAGATAATAGAATACCCCATTGTTTGTTTCTAAATGTTGGAAATAAACATGAATTCTGAGATAGAACTATCATAAAGAGTTATGATGGAAATATTTCAGATAGTAATCTAGCATCTAGTGGACTCCACAAAAATTAGAAAACTAATGAATGGTTCATTAAGATTTCTAGCACTGAAAATCAAACCTCATAAGATCAATAGGAGGATGAAGATCATTTGATAATGATCTGGCATCAAGCCTTGGACATTTGTCTGTTGATTTGATCAATAGACTAGTAAGATATGAAACTTTAGAATGTCTAAAATTTCAAATCTTACATACTTGTGAATATTGTATTCAAAGTAAAATGTCCAATACACCCTTCTCTGGGAATGGTGTTAGATGTCAAGGTATTCAGGATCTCATACATATTGATGTATGTGGATCATCTATATCATAGTGAACATTATGGATATGTGATATCTATTGATGATTACGTATGATATGAGATTTCTTCTCTTCACCTGAGAAACCTTTGAAATGTTCAAAGATTTCACAATTTTGGTTTAGAACCAAAGTTTGGAGAAAGATGAAATGAATTTGATCTAACCTAGGTAGCTTGTACCTATTAGATAAAATTCAAAGAATACCTTATAGAGATATGAATATCATTTCTATCTCACTCCTCCTGGTAAACCTGAACTCAATGGAGTTGTAGGGAGATACAATTGGATCATGTGTGACATGATTTGATCAATGATGAATTTTAGCATAATTATCCTCTTAGTTTCCATGTATATATGTGTAGTAGAGACTACAATATATATCCTTAATAAGATTCCATGCAAGTAAGCTGGAATCTAGCACTTGAGAGTGCTACTTCATTAGGAAAATAAAGGATGGTATTGGATACCTACTTTATGACCTTGAGATTCTTAAAAGATATCATTTCTGAGAATGTGATTCTTAGTAGATTGAGACTCTCTTGAGAATCAAGGTGAAAATGAAGTAAAGGAACTCATTTAATCTTGAGAAGATAATGAGGCTCCTGAAATAGGAAACTAAAAGGACAATTAAAGATGAAACATTAATACCTCTTCAAATGAGTTTGAAGATGTATTCCATGTGTCAGTTAAGTCTGACAATGATCGGATTTCATGTGATGAAGCTCCTGAGGATTATGACATGGAAAGATGGATATTAGCAATAAAGTCTAGAGTAGACTTCATATACAAGTGTTGTATATGGACCCTCGAGGATCCACCTATAAGGGTTAGACCCGTTAAGGTGTAAATGGATCTTCAAGAGAAGAGGGAACCTGATGAGAAGGTAGAGACCTTCAAAGCTCGTTTCGTAGCCACAAGCTACACACCAGAAGAGAAGACATTGCTTGCAATGAGACTTGCTCTTCGGTAACCATGCTTAAACTCATCAGAATATTGCTAACCTTAGCTACACAACTTGACTATTGCATCTTCAGGATGTAATTCAAGATTGCATTCCTCTAAGAATACCTCTCAGAGGATATTCACATGAAGTAACCCCAGGGCTTCATGGTTGAGGAAAGAAATGTGTGAAAGCTAATGAAATCCATCTGTGGACTCAAATAAGCTTCTTGTTGTTGAAACATAAGATTTGATGAAATTATAAATGTTATGATTTCAAATAGAATCTTGATGTATCATGTGAAGCTTAGTGGGAGTGCCATTGTGTTCATCGTGCTAAATGTAGATAATATCCTAATCATTTGGAATGATATAAGGATGAGAATAAGTGTTTTATAGACTGGCTATTCCATACCTTGAGATATGATCTCAAGAATACCTCTTAGATCTTAATTCTGAAGTTGTTCAGAAGCAAAGAAAAGAGGGTATTGGGACTGTCACATTTGTAGTACACCTTGGACATATTCCATTCTTGGAAATTCCAAGAAAGGCTTCCTTCCCTTGAGATTTGGTACTGACCTATCTAAAGGGATATCACCTCAAAGAGTTGAGGAAGTGAATGCTAGAACTGCTTGCACTTGTGCATCAGTTACGAGAAGCTAAGTGTATGTTTGATGTGTACAAAAGCCAGATATCTGCCATGCAGTGGGAGTAGTGAAACAGGTCTGGATTTTAGTGACTCCTCTCAGTAGAGAAGCAATCCGATCTTAGTCCAAGTGTTGGACATTGATCTGAATGAGATTCAGATTCAATGAGAAGATTGGATTTGCGGTCTTGATTTAATCAGGCATCTGTGGGAGGTCCGTAAGATCTGGATTTGAGATAAGATCTCAACATCCAAGTCACTATACGTGGAATAATACAATCGCCCTGTCCTTATCTCCAAGTATCCGCGGAGAAAGCACATTATTCTTGAAGGGATTCAAGAATAATTCATTTGATGAAATATCCAAGCAAGGACTTGATGATTAAATGAGATTTAATTATCAAGCTTAAATATGAATATGATTCATATTGTGAAAATGATTATCTAAGATAATTAAATGGGATTTAATTATCAAGGATTAAGAGAATGTGGATAACACTATCCATGATATATGTGTGTTATAAATATGATTTATAATATACATATATAAGAGAGAGAATTTATGTAAATAGCATTTGTTAATTAATAATGTGGATTGGATTCACATTTATTAATTAATTGGAAATGCAATTTACTAATTAGTTTGGGTTGTGAATATGATTCACATAATGATCAATGGCATGATTGAAATATTCACAAATTAATTTGGAATTAATTTGGTGGATATTATTGCAATAATAGTTATTGCAATTTATTAAGAAATAATAAGATAAAATAAAAGGAGACAAAATAACCCCATTTTTAGGGAGGTTGGTTGACTCCATTTTTATTTATCACATTATCTCTTAATTAGTTAAAGTTAAATTAAATTATGTTGATAATGTTGCAACATTTTTTAATTTAAATTAATGTTGTTGGTTTTAACCAACAACAATCATAGCCATTGATTTATCATGGACCAAGCATATCCCTTGGATCCATGTGTCCCATGGATTGAGATCCATTGGATCCTAAACTAGTATATAAGGAGGGCTAGGGTAGCCTCTCCAGGGTACATCATTAAGAGTTGTGCAAGGTTACAACTCTCTCTCTCTTTCTCATTCTCGCCCTCTCTCTTTCTCTTCTCCATCAAGTGGTCGTCCACTTTATGTTGAGAAAGGAGAGACTCTCGGCTTTCGCCTTCGACGACTCGAGGATCTCCTTCTTCTTTGGAGTTTTCTTACTCTAAAGGAAGACGACGGATTTCGTTTGACGAAATCGGGGGAGCCATCGCTTGGATCTTCATCGAGGATTGCGGGAAGGAACGTGACTCATCATCGCGCCCGCAAGTGCGTTCTTCGTGGATCGGACTTAAGATAGGAGGATCTCTACTTTGGGATCTCGCGATCACAACCACGCTTCAAGAGGTATTCCTTGTACTTTGTGGTTTGATGAAACGATCCGAGAAGTGTTCTCGTGATCATGTGGTTTCATCTTTAAAGTTAAAATTTTAATTTCCGCTGCATCTAGCGACTAGTGCGACTAGTTGCTCCGATTGCATACGATGCGATCAACACGCTTCCGTGATGCGCTTGAGGATTCTCGATATCCTTCATGCTCCCTGTTTTAAAGCATACAAAAAAGCAATCACTAATTTTTTTTGTAATTTTTACAGCTTTTTTTAAAATTTTATATATTTAATAAAATTGGCAGGGCTTTTTTAGTAATTATTTATTTTTAGAAAATAAAACACAAAATGAAATTAATTCCCAAAATCACAATAATTACTATGAGCTAGCACGAGCTCTTTGGAATTTGCATGGAATTTTTGGACTTAATTTGATATTTATTTATTCTAAAACACAATAGACAGATCATAGGGACCCAAATGCAATTCTGTTAAAGTTTCTGACCAAATAGGAACATAACATGAAAAAGCAAGGCCAAACTTGCAATTTGTCCAATAAACTCACGTGCAACACCTGACCTCGTTTCACAGGTGCATAAATGCAAATAAACCAGCAAGGCACGTGGACATACACTTGCATTCAAACAAGCAAGACTAAAAGCAGATATTAGAAAGAGCAAGGGTCCACATGCAAAATATCTATGTTGCTACTTATTTTACAATACTAAAAGACAAAACACAAACTAACCGGGGTGAGAAGAAAATATACCCTTTGGGATACCTACGTGGCACGTGAGGGCTCGGGCGGATCTGATGCTTCCCTAAAATGGATCTGACGGTCCTGACACGGTCGGGAACGTGCGTCTGGGATGGGCGGCTACAATATGGATCTGGCGGTCCTTAGAAGGGTGTGGGCGTATGGTGTAGATCTTCTCCAAGTACTTATCAAACCATTACAAAGCAATGGTCGGATGAACGGGATGGGGTGGCTCCGCCTATAGCTGCTCCGCCTGAGTAGTTGGGACTCCAGATGATGCTCCTCTCGCGTACGAGTACCTGCAAAGAGTAGAGGGACTCGGGGCAATGCTCTGGTCCACGTTATTGAAGAAGGAAGCAAAAAAAGCGAAGGGTGGGGGGGAGGTCAATCTCCGTTGGAGGCGGTAGAGGGAGATCCTAGCCTCAATCTCGACCTAATCATCGAGCCTAAGGATGATCAGGCTGAGGTGCAAGATGACGAGTGAGACTGCGAGTCGATCTGAACAGATGGATGCGAAAAACAGGGCTCCGAATAGGGTGGTCGGAGCAAGTGGGTGTGCGGCGGAGGAAAGATGAAGGATTGACTCGAATAGGGAAATGAAGGTGAAAAAAGTGCTACCTGAAGATCGGGACGGACTCCCGAGCTCCAGTCGATGATGGAAGTCAGGGTTGTGGCCTCGACCAAGCTATGGAAGGCCTGGAGGTTTGACGTGACAGGGCTCGCCGGCCACGTAGCTGAGCTGCATGAACACACCACTAATCTTGATCCAAAGAGGTCCTCCCGTAGCTGTCACTCAACCAAAGGTGTCTAGGGGTGGAAGAAGGGGCAAGGCATGAGCTGCGGCGCTGGGTAGGCGAAGGAGACCATTTATAGGCTTCCCAGGAAGGTGAGAAGATCGGGTGAGAGCACACAAACCTAGGAAGATCTACGCCATCCTAGGGATCCGCGAAGGTGATGGATTCTAGGAGAATTCTCAGGCAAAGAATCAGGTTAAGAGGAGGCGATACCCGACCGAGAAAAATGGGAGAAAACACATCGGCGAGAGAAGTCGGGTCGGGTCTACCCTGAAAGAGGGCGTTGATCGGAGGTCAACACCCTGTCCCGACCAATCAGAAAATAGGGATTTACAAATTATTTATAAATTCGATAAAAATAATAAATGATTTTTAATCAAAAAGTTTTCAGAATAAAAAAATGTTTACTATTTTTCGAACTATTTTTATGTTATTTTTAATTATTTTTAAAATAAATTATTTTATATATAATATATGGTGTTATATATATGTATATTATACCTATGTAATTTTCATAATTTTTTTATTTTGTTATTTTTACATAAATACCCCAATTTTGTATTTTACTTATTTTCAACATATTTTTAGGAGTACAAAATAATATTTATTTTATTTTTATGAACTATTTACATGTACGGAATAAATAAGGAGTGAGACATATATACATGCATTTTGTATATGTGAGAAAGGATTTTATTTTTATTTTTTTCTTTTTTTAATTTATTTTTGTTTATTTTTAGAAATATACACAAGGAGATAATAATAATATTTTAATTTTATTTCATTAAATTAATAATTATTTACATATCTAGGTAATAAGTACAATATAGAGTAGGCCCTATCTCTCTCTACTTATTTTATTTGGCGATCAGGTCAAGGCTTGACGTTCTCTTGGGGTTCGGGTCACTCTGTATTTATTCTAAATACCTCCTTCCTTTTTTCCTTTATTATTTTATTTTTTCACAAATACATACTAAATATACAATGTTAACACATGCATGCTGAATGCTAACTTATTGTATTTACGTCTATGCACACAATGATTTATCAAGATAAATAGCTAAAATAAAAGAATAAAGAGTGAGAATCATGGATTCATCACCCCCTATACTTTACCTTTACTAGTCTCTTAGCAAACACTTATTTGAAAAAGAAGTGAAGAAGAGAAGAAAAGGAAGGAGAAACAAGGTTGATTATTAAACTTGTCTTCATTAAATTGAAGTATGGAGCTCAATCAGACCTTTGGATTATTAGTTTGTCGGAACCTTATTTGGACCTAGGTTTAAGACTCGACAACCTCTAAGTTCCACCAATCTATGGTCAAGACTCCTCGATAATCCAGACCAGAACAAGTCTACATACACAAACTCTAATGACCATGAATCTTTTCTTGTACTGTGTTAGTGATATGTAGCTCCCCACATTATAAATGACAAGGAAACAACCTCCCTCAACAAGGTAACTCTAATGCCCTAGTCTAGCAGCTCTTTCTTCGAGGAGCGGGGTATTCCCTTCTAAGTTCAAGTTCAACCGGCTCAAAAAGAGGGGGAAAAGAGAATGGATCGTGGCCAGTGTAGCCACGTATCCCTGGGAGCCCAACAGGTGTAGCTAAGTCTCCCGCTGCAAACTTCATGTGATGAGAAGATGTAACATAAGCATTATTTAACTATATACACTCCGATAGGCATTTCATTTTCTATCAGTCCCGCCACTTTTTTGAGTTTTTCTTTCTTTTGCATATTTTTTCCCTTTTTTTCTTGATGTGCATATGTACAACATATCTACATGATGCACCGTATATAAATAAGTACTTTTCTTCTTGAGCCAGTAGATTATCCCTCTTTTGAAGCATTATTGCATCCCATAACTCCTGTCTTTAGACCTCAACACCACCAGACCAAGTTGAGGTGCACTTCCCTCCCTAAATGAAGATGAGAGGTTCCGCCTAGAAGTACTACCCTCATATCCTACCCCAAGCCAAAGGAAATTGTCTCCTCACCACCTCATTCATGTGGAGCTGAGTGTAAAGTGCTGGTCCAAGTAAAGCCATTGTCTGAAAGAGTCATGCGTGCATTGTTAAGTGTTCTACTTAGGCTTATCAAGATGACATGTGAACATAGCCTAGTGGACTCAAAGAATTAAGTCACTTTTGGACCTAAAAAGTCTTAAACCCAAATCCTATAAGATTCTTCTGAGAATTAGGTGGATTAAGGTCTTAACCAAGCTCCGATTTCCAATTTAATTCCAAACTAGTTTAATTGTCAACTATGATTCAAAAGAATATACAACTACATACAAAAATCTTTTTACGCAAAGTTTTTGAAAATGTGCAAAATTTTTGAAAATGTTTGAATGCATGCAAGAATGTAGAAGTTTTGCAAACTATTTACAAACATTTACACAAGGATTTTTGCAAACTTTTATTTTCAAAAACTTTACAAAAATTTTGTACTATATACATAGTTTTGATACAAAAATATTACAAAGTTTTCACAATCAAAATATTTTTACAAACATTTGTACAGAAATAGTTTTTATAAATAGCTATGTATGTGCAAGAAAGAATTTTATGTACAAGGAACATTTTAAAATTTTAGTGATTTTTAGTTTGTGAATTTTAGCCATTTTATTTATTAACACACTCACACAAAGTATGAGTTATGGATAAAGTATATATGGAATATATACTACACCCCCTATACTTAGCTCGAACAATGTCCTCAGAATAATCAAAGAGCGACGGAGAAGACTTAACTCGTGCTTAATATAAGAAAGTGAAAAGGAATGCCATACTACAATGACGAATAAAAGAATAGCATGAATAGAGCTCGATGATTCCCCCTATACTTAGGATCAAGTAATCCTAAGTATAGCAGACTGTACACAAAGGGAAAAATGAGTGAGGGATTGTACATGGTCTACCTCCCCTATACTTATGGTAAAATATCCCTAAGTATAGGCAGCAAAATAGAGGTAAAAAGAATTAAGAGAATAATAAAAAATCTGACACCCCCATTTTTAGGGTAAAGTACACCCTAAGTATAGCATAATCATAAGATGCAAATGGGGAGTTAGATAAAAGAATGAGAAGATATGGACATCTGGATCTATACAAGGTGGAAGACAGTGATAATCAGGCACGAGATGCAACTGATGTGAGTCAAAGACCACATCTCATGCAAAATGAATAGGGGTGACGCCAACAATCAACATATCATGATTTAAATATGGCTTGAGGCACTGACCGTTGACACGAAAGGTGGACTCGAAAGGTGGACTCAGATGACATCTCAGATATGTCGATACTACCATTATCATGCACCTTTCGGACCATGTATGGTCCCTTCCACTTACTCTGCAAATTCCCTGGAAATAGTCTATTCCTGGCATTAAACAACCATACTCTCTGATATGGCTCAAACTGCTTATGGTTGATATGAGAATCATGCCATATCTTTACTCTCTCCTTATATTGTAGGATGTTCAAAAAGGTTTTATCTCTGAGCTCCTCCAGGGCTACCAATTCTGCCTTCCTTTGATCACCTATACTCTCTGGATCCAATAATATCTCAGTGACATCCCATAGCGACTTATGCTTGATCTCAACAGGTAAGTGGCATTTCTTGCCATAAACGAGACGAAAGGGAGACATTCTCAAAGCAGTCTTGAAGTAAGTCCGATATGCCCACACGAACAAATCCAAAAGCTGTGGCTAATCCTTTCGATCTGGGCAGACCACCTTCTACAGTTCGTCTTGATCTCCATGTTCGATACTTCATCAAGACCATTGGTTTGAGTATGATATGGAGTGGAAACTCTATGGTCTATGTTTAACTCGTTAGCAAGGGCCTTTACCTTATCATTGATAAAATGAGACCCCCTGTCAATTATCATACTCTAGGCATCCCGAACCATGAAATGATATTTTTCCTCAAAAATCTGCAAAATAGTCTTAGCATCTGTGGTTCGGACGGGTATGGCTTCCACCCAACGACTCACATAATCAACAACCAACAGAATGTACTCAAATCCCTGAATTTTAGGGAATGGACCCATGAAATCGATGCCCCGTACGTCAAAAACATCACAGAAGTGAATGGGCTGCATCGGCATCATATCACGCTATGCACAAGTTCCCATCCTCTGACAATCAGTATACCTCTTCATGAATTCATCAAAATCCTTGAAGAGGGTAGGCCACCATAGGCCAGATTGGAGCACTTTCTGTTATGTTCTCCTCCCATAATGATGACCTCATACCTCTAGCTTGTGGTAGTATGTGAGGATGTTGTGGTTCTCCTCCTGAGGAATGCATCGACGCAAGACGCTATCCCCTCCTTCATGATAAAGGATGGGATCCTCCTAATGGTAGGACTTGTCCTTCGCAAGGAAGGTCGCTGCCTGGGCCAGCCTTGTGGAACATTCTTGGTGACAAGATAGTTCACATTATCGGCGTACCATGGAAAGATGCGATAGCAAGGATCGCCTCATCAGGAAAGGTCTCTATAATGTGATCAATCTTCTCAGATTCCTCAAGATTCTCTAAACGGAGAGAGATGATCCGCCACCACATTCTTGACCCCAGGTTTATCCTTATTATCAATATCAAATTCCTGGAGTAGAAGGATCCATCTAATCAGTCTCGCTTTAGCATCCTTCTTTGCCATGAGGTACCTGATGGCGGTGTGATCTATATAGATAGTTACTTTGGATCCAATAATATATGATATGAATTTGTCCAAGGCAAAAACTACGACAAGCATCTCTTTCTCCGTGACTGTATAGTTCCGCTGAGCGGATCCAATGTACATCTAGAGTAGTGAATGGCAAATGGGACTCCATCCCTCCTCTGTCCTAGCACGACCCCCACGGCAAAATCAGAGGCATCCGTCATGATCTCTAATGGGAGAGACCAATCAAGCGGCTGAAGGACAGGAGCCTCAAAAACTAGGTTCTTAAGAGTCTCAAATGACGTAAGACACTTATCATCTACAATGAACTCGGTATCTTTTGTCAACAGATCAGTCACCGGTCAGGCAATCCTGTTGAAGTCATGAATGAAACATCAATAGAAACCAACATACCCCAGAAAAGACCATACTTGTCACAGGTTGGATGGTGGATTATCCACCTTGGCCAGATCAACCTCCATACCCTTGTTGGAGATGATATAACCAAGCACCGTCCCCTGAGTCACCATGAAGTGACTCTTCTCCCAAGATAAGACAAGATGGATCTCTATACAGTGCTGAAGAACATGGTCTAGGCAATCAAGAAAAGAACCAAACCCATCACCGTAAACGAAAAAGTTATCCATGAAGACCTCTAAACAGTCAGCCACCATGTCCGAGAATATGGACAACATGCACCTTTGGAATGTCGCCGGGGCATTACATAGACCAAAGGGTATCCGTCTGAAAGCATATGTCCCAAACGGACAAGTGAACGTCGTTTTATCCTGGTCTTCGGGTACTATAGCCACTTGATTGTATCCGGAGTACCGTCAAGAAAGCAGTAGTGACTCTTCCCATCTAGCCTCTCTATAATCTGATCAATAAAAGGCAGCGGGAAATGATCCTTCTTGGTGGGTTGATTCAATCGTCTGTAGTCCACACAAACCCTTCAAGAAGTGGGTACCCAGTTAGTTGTCTCCTCTTCAGACTCACTCACAACTGTAGTGATGCCCATATTCTTGGGCACCACATGCAATGGACTATCCCGCTTGGAGTCGAAGATGGGGTAGATAAAATCGACGCTCCACCATTTTGATATTTCTTTCATGACCACTTCTCAAAGGTTCGAGTTCAGCCATCGCTGGAACTCATGTGATGGCTTAGCATCCTCTTCGAGATAGATATGGTGGGAGCACAAAGCCAGACTTATCCCCGGGAGATCAGTTACGCTCCATCCTATTGCCTTGCAGTTTCTTTCAAGAACCTCCATCAGACGATATTCTTCCTCTCAAGTCAAATCTATTGAGATAATGACTGGGTACATCTCTTTCTCACCCACAAGGAATCGATACTGTTAGCAATGTGAGCCCCGGGCGAACCATTCCTATAATAAATGTTACTGTAATAAGTAAATTATCAATAAACGTTATTGATTACTTTTCACTCCATTTCTGAGATTGAATGAATGAATGTACTATAGGGTCCCTCTGTACAATAAGGGTTATTTACCATGGCCAACTTGATGATCATACAGCTGTTGATTCATTAGATGAATCATAGAGGCTGATTCTTGGATGAATATCTAAGGAGTTAGATAGAGGACTCATCAAGCATCATCAAATGATTGTTAAGTGATGATCTCCGGCCTGAGTAGGAGATGGCAATCCTATCTCAAATGGCTGATACCTGACTGACCTCTTGATGCAGGTCCTCTGCATGGGAATAGTGATTCGGAGGTGTCAGGTTAGTTAAGTCAATGGGTTGACTTAACGAGATCGAGATAACCAAAGACCTATGTTGAATACTGTCACAACATGGGCATGCATCCTATGACCAGAGACAGATGTGTTACTATATGTCTAAGTGTGTACATTTGGCAGACCAATAGGTTGATGACCTAACGAAGGTATATACACCGGCGAGCTGGTATGCATGTAAGGACATATGAGTAATACGATCTCTCAAAGGGATCATACAGGTTCACTTGTGAACCGGGAGACATGAGCTCACTCATGAGGTATTGGGACTGATCAAATTCCATGCATGGTCGTCATGCTTTGAAAGCATGACATGAATTTGAAGGTAAGATATATGCTTTGTGAAATCATATGATCTATACCAATTCCCGGTGACCAAGATTGAGAAACTTAATGATCAAACCCTGAAGATGACAGTGTAAAAGTGATCTTTATCTTCAGGATTATCATAGGTCTTCCAGTATGCAGGATGTACAGGTATTGGGAATACTCGAGGGTGATGTGATCATAAACGATTGTATAACCCTGACGCTTCCATTCCAAGGGAGTGATGATATAGGTTCGGATTTTAGTGACTCCTCTCATTAGAGAAGTGACCTAATCTTAGTCCATGAACTGTACAGTGATCTGAATGAGATTCAGATGCAATGAGAAGATTAGGTCTACGGTCTTGATTTGATCAAGCATCAGTGGGAGGTCCATGGGATCTGGATTTGAGATATGATCTCAACATCCAAGTCACTATACGTGGAACAATGCAATCGCCTTGTCCTTATCTCCAAGTATCTGCGGAGAAATCGCATTATTCTTGAAGGGTTCAAGAATAATTCCATAAGGTCTAAGGAATGAAGAAATGATGATTAAATGTGATTTAATCATCTTGATGTGTGAAGAAATTATCCAATATAATTAAATGTGATTTAATTATTATGGATAAGAATAATGTGGATAGAAATATCCAATTATTCATAATATATTATAAATGTGGTTTATAATCTATTAAAGAGAGCTAATTATAATTTATATTTGTTGATTAATTATTAGGGATTTTAGCACTTGTGCCCCTCCGAGATATCGCAATTTCAGTTATGGCCCTATCTTTTTGGTAATATCAGTTGTGCCCCTAAAAACTTTCTCCGTCATCAGTTGTGCCCTTCCGTCAGGTTGACCGTCAATGAATTGACTTAACCATGGTTTTTTCAAACCTTGGTGTATTTAAGAGGGGTATTATTGTCCAGAGGCCTCTTCTTCCTCCTCAACCTCCTCCTCCTCCCTCTCCGCCCGGAGTTCACCTGCACCTGCACCACGCACGACCACACCATGCCCCCCTGCTTCCCTAACCATTGATTACAGTCGCCGCGTTCTTCCCCGTGTGCCCTCCCTTGCTGTGCACCTACAGTAGCCGGGGTGGAGGAGGCGGTGCGGGGCTGGCGGCGCGGGGGAGGGAAGGGCTGGGAGCACAAGTGATAAAATCCCTTATTATTATCGTGGCAAAAGCAGAACAAAACAAACACTAGCATGGTCACATCCCACCGCACACAATCTCCACGAGATCACGGAGGTTTTTGCCGGAGCTCCCTCCTTCAGCCACAGCCTCCGCCGCTAGCTTGGCGATTTCCCTGGCTCTCTCCCTCATCCCCCTCCCTTCCTCTGAGGCCAACACCTTCCTCAGCGCCCCCGCCACTCCGTCCTTGGTGAGAATGCCACCTTCCACCCACACGCCCACCCTCCGCACATGCTCCACATGCCTGGTGCTGATCATCTGGTCACCGAAGAAGGGCATGCATATCATGGGCACCCCTCCCGCCACGCCCTCCGTTAGTGAGTTCCACTCGCAGTGCGTCACGAAAGCTCCCACTGCCGCGTGTCGCAGCACTGCCGCCTGCGGGACCCACCCGACAACCTTCCCATGCCCCGTCGTCCGCTCCACGAACCCCCGCGGGAGACCTAGCTGCGCCTTCTCCCACAGAGACCAGAGGAAAGGGACCCCGGTCTCCTCCAAGGCCTGGGCGAGCACGACGATCTCGGAAGGTGGTGGGCAGTTGAGTGTGCCGAAGGCTATGTAGGCCACAGAAGAAAGTTGACGTCTGTCGAGCCAAGAGAGGCAGCCGGAGGTGTCCACAGGAGGAGCAACGTCGGAGAGGAGGTTGAGGGGGCCAATGGGGAGGCACCGCGTGAGGTTGGCGGAGAGGTCGGCGATGATGGGTGGCTCAAGGGCGTGGAAGGTGTTTACGACGATGGCGGTGGCACGGGGGAGCGCGAGGCCCACGCGGTGCATGAGAAGGGAGAATGGAGATTCGAGGGGCGGTGCGGGGGAGGGAAGAGCTAGGCGGCGCGGGGGAGGGGAGGGCTGGGCGGCACGGGGGTGACACAGTGTGGGGCTAGGCGACGCGGGGGAGGGGGGGCTGGGCGACGCAGGGGCGACACGGTGCGGGGTGGCGCGGGGGAGGGGTTGGCTAGGCGCCGTGCGGGAGGGGGCGGTGCTGGGCTGGGGAGGAGTTGCGGGGAGCTCGGGGCGGAGCTGGGAGGAGGTGCGGGCTGGGGAGGAGGAGGTTGGAGGAGGAGGAAGAAGATAGGGAAAGAGGAGGAAGAAGATGATGTAAAATGACGATATAACCTAAAAAGTTAAAGCTAATTCCGCTTTTGCCCTCAAAGTTAACGGCTGTTTGCACTGTGGATGGACGGTCACTAACCCGAGGGGCACAAGTGATAAATTAGCAAGTTTTGAAGGGCACAACTGATATTACCAAAAAGATAGGGGCATAACTGAAATTGCGATATCTTGGAAGGGCACAAGTGATAAAATCCCTAATTATTATGTGTGTTGGATACACATTGTGTGACTAATTGACAATGTAAATTATATGTTGTTTTTGGTTGTGAATATGATTCACAATTTTTTCATGGCAAGATTGCAATATTCTCAAATATAATTGTGAATTATTTTTTAAGAATAAAATCCAACAAAATTTGTTGCAAATAAATAAGGAGAGATTTCCATGGGGATATGCAATCTCATGAATTATCATGAGATTTCCCTCCATATGGAAAGGGTGGGCGGCACCCAATTCCTAATAGGAATGGGTGGCCGTCCACATGGAAGGTACATAGAGATGAAATCTCCATGTATATTCTCTCCTTATTTATTGATATAATTTAGGATTGATTTATATTTGATTCTATCAAATATATTTTAATCCAAATTTGTTATTTTTAACAACACCAATCTTGACCATTGGATGGACATAAATCAATCTCATCTATTGATTTTATATGTCCCATGGATTGAGATCCATGGATCCCAAAATCCTATAAATAGAGAGGCATACCATGCTCTCTAAGTACATGAAACATTGAAGCTCTCTCTCTCTCTCTCTCTTTCTCTCTCTTTTCTTCATACACGACATCCCTCTTTCCCTCTTCTTGGTGGCCGTCCACCATACCCTAGAGGAGAGATTCGTCGATGCTCTCGCCACCGCACCACCGCTTCAACGTTCTTCGGTTCTCAGTCTTATTGGAGTGCTACACTCGCGAAGGAGACGTTCGATCTCTTACGACGAGATTAGGAGCAACCGAGCTTGGATCATCTTCTTGGATTGCGAGGACTACGTGGTTCATCTCCGCGCTCGCAAGCGGTCTCAGCGACGATCGGACTTGAGACAGGAGGTCTCTCTCTTCAGAGACTCGATCAAACACGCTTCAAGAGGTATTCTTTTATACTTGTTGTGGTTATAGATGAAACGATCCGAGAATCGTTCTCGGATCATGTGGTTTCATCGTATGGAATTTTTAAATTCTACTGCTCAGAACAACTAGTACGACTAGTTGTTCTTCGTCGTATCTGATACGGCGATCACGCTTCCGTGATGTGCTTGAGGATAATTCCATATCCTTCAAGTGGTATTAGAGCCTTAGATCGACGGTTTCGAATATGATTCGCAAACCGAGGATGACTTGTGTTCGTTAAGGTCGTGAAAGTTTTTTTATCGCATTTGATTTCGTAGATCTGCTTAGTAAATCATTTCGGCCATGCTTAATTTGTTTAAGAACGAATTATTTACTTAGATTTTGTTCCCCCTTAAATAAGGAAACCATAGAATCTGATTTTGCATAAATCGGATTTCGTATGCTCGAGATATAGTTGTTTTAATGAACATGTATGCACTGTTGCGGGAACTGTAGATCTTAATATGATTAAATAGTTAATTACTGTTTAGATCCGCCTCGAAATCGTGAAATATCACTTGGGTTCTATCCTAAATCAAGTTAGCAATCTTTGAAAGTTGAGTTTGTCTAATTTGGATTTAAATTGATAGAGATATGTTAATTTTAGTAAGTAGGGGTCACTACTAAAATTGCAGTCCTAATCTAGAACCAAGTGATTGTCAATTAGTGAAATTAATTGTTAATTTCATGAAATAATCATAAAAATATTTTTGAAATATTGGAAGATGATTATTTACATGATTGACTTGGCCTCAACTAATTAACTGATTAGATTTGATCTAAATCTTAATTGGAAACACAATCATCAAACTTGATGCTTGAATAGGATTGGGAATTTGTGTAGAAAATTTCCTTATAATAAAAAATGTTTTGATTATTACTATATGGTATAATTTCGGTTGAAAAACCGATGATCATCTCAAGTACAAATTGATATATCTGGCATTATGCTTTCCCGAGGTGGATATGGTGTCTAGTCGGAGAGCATTGAGGTTGCGGGTTGCAACGCATGTGGTCCGTCCCACTCTTGTCGGTACTGGCCATGACATCGGGTAGGGACTGTATAATGCCGGAGAAAATCAAGGTGTATTTTCTAATTATTAAAATTCGAATTAACACATATTTTGAGATATTACCATATATATTCAAGTAAAAATGATCAAGTTTGTTGATTGAATTGGATGGATAATTAATTTAATATGATTATACTGATTTTGTCCAATTTAGACACTATTATGAATAGAGTTGTCATTTCCCTTGGAAGAATTAATTATATGAATATGATTCATAGTAATTGATTAAAATTTGAATATGAGATGGAGGATCACATAAGCGACATCTATGGTCTCCCGTCAAGACGAAGGGTTCCGTCGCCAGGGATTACATGTGGGAGACGCCTGTCCGAAGTGACAGCTCCTGTATGCATGCGCATCTGGATCGGGCTCTTTGCTTCTTGAAAGAGTAAGGTCGTATAAGTAGTGACCCCAATATCGGATCCTCATATTATTGGGGTGATATTGGATTGCGCATAGTGAGTACTATTCCTGTTGATGGTTGGTTCAATTAACAACGGGTCAACATCGCCTTAGGGGTGATGGGCTCGGGTGTTAAAGACCTAATTGGGAAATGTAAGGTGGACTTGCAAGGCGGAATGTGTTCCCGCTTCTCTTTATTGGAGTCGCAGATTCTCATATTATTGGGATGTGACAAAGATAAAGAGGAGATCCCAATTCTTGCTAGAGATATAGCGGTAAGTATATCTCTTACTTTGAAAGTGATTAAAGGGAATGAACTTTCAAAGTCGACAATGCAAGAATAATTTGATTAAAATACCTTAATCAAATATCATAAATTTGAAGATATATTTTTTATATATTCTGATATAGTGCATTCTTAATTTCAGAAAATGATGTCCTTGAACCCACTTAGTAGGCTTCTTGAGGTCAACCAATTGACCAACCCAAATTACTCGGATTGGATCCGTAATTTGGAGCATGTTCTCTCTGCAGAGCGCATAAGTTATGTGCTCTCCGAGGACAAGCATGAGAACCCTAAATCCAAGGAAGAGAAAGCATACAATGACAAGTATGATGAAGATCATGTCTTGGCTAGATGCTATATCATGGGTTCTCTCTCCAATGTTCTGCAGAAGCAACATGTGGAGATGAGTACTTGCCAGGAGATAATGCAGAATCTTAAGGATATATTTGGTGACATTAACCGCACCCAGCGGTACAATGTTATGAAAGATCTCATTCGCTGCAAGATGCAAGAAGGGACTTCGGTCCATGAACATGTACTCAAAATGTTTGGGTACTTGTCAGAGCTGGAGACTCTTGGGGCAACCATGGATGCAGACATGCAAGATGACTTCATTATGCTATCATTGCCCAAGTCTTTCAATAACTTTGTAGTGTCATTCCACATGAACAAGTTGGAATTGACAAGCGTTGGTCTTCTTGCTGCATTAAAGCCTGCAGAAGACGTAATGAAGAAGGATGGTCCCACTGGCAGTGCAATGGTTGCACAGGTCAGAGGGAAGCGCGGTCGGAAGCAAAGTTCTCGGAAGGGCCCGACCCATAAGAGAAAGAAGAAGGCACAAGGTGTTGACTCTTCTTCCAATGCATCCACTTTAATGGCGTCGAAGAAATCCGACGTCTGTCACCACTGCAAAAAGCCGGGGCACTGGAGGCGTAACTGCCCAGAATACCTGAAGTCGTCAGACAAAGGTAAAGCCTCAACAGGTATGAAATCTACTTTCATCATTGAAACCAGCTTTCTCGTTGGACGAGAAGGAAGTTGGGTTGTAGATTCTGGTGCTTCTGTTCATGTATGCAATTTGTTGCATTTGTTTCAGGAAACTAGAAGTCTTAAAGAAGGGGAGATAGTCATCCAGAAGGGATCTGATGCAAGTGTTGCAGCAGTAGCCGTCGGGACTTGTCGACTATCATTATCTAGTGGTAGAGTACTTATACTTAAAGAGTGTCTTTAAGTACCCGAAGTCAGAAGGAACTTGATATCTGTATCTAAGCTTGTTAGAAGCGGATATTCATTCCTTTTCTATAATAAATAAGTCATAAATCGTTATGATAAATATACTGCGGATGGTGTTTTGACTTATGGTAGACTCTATGAGTTGTGCATTGATAAATGTATCATGAGTGTTACAACCACTAATAAAAACACTAAAAGATCCAGGGAGGATAAAAACATCTCAAATGAGATTTGGCATCAAAGGCTTGGTCATTTATCTGTTGATAGGATCAATAGATTGATAAAGGATGGACCTCTAGATTTTCTACAGGTTCAACCTTTCCCACTTGCAAATATTGCATTCAGGGTAAAATGACTAGGACGCCTTTCCGTAACAAGGTTACGAGATGCGAAGGTATTATTGACCTAATACATACCGATGTATGTGGTCCCTTCAGTACCGCGACTCGAAATGGATATTGATATTATTTGACGTTTATTGATGACCATTCGTGATACGGGTTTATCTTCCTATTACGTCATAAGTCTGAAACCTTGAAAAGTTCAGAGAATTCAAGGCTTTGGTTGAGAACCAAACCGATAGGAAGATTAAACGGATTCGATCTGATCGAGGTGGCGAGTACCTCTCAGATGAATTCGAGGAATACCTTAAGGAGAATGGAATTGTTTCCAATCTCACTCCTCCTGGAACACCCCAACTTAATGGTGTTGTTGAAAGACGCAACAGGATCATCATGGACATGGTCCGTTGAATGATGAGCAAAGCACATTTGCCTCTTAGTTTCTGGGGGTATGCAGTAGAGACTGCAATATATATCCTAAATAAGATTCCTAGCAAATCTGTACCTAAGACTCCTCATGAGATATGGTATGGAATCAAACCTAGTATTAATCACTTGAGGGTTTAGGTTTCTTGGTCCATGCGAAGAACGTGGACACAAGTAAGCTAGAATCTCGCTCTCGTGAGTGTTACTTCATTGGGTATGTTAAAGATGGTATTGGATACGAGCTTTATGACCCTGAGACCCAAAAGGTTTTTGTTTCTAGAGATGTGAAGTTTATGGAGAATGATTTCCTTAAAGGTCAAGAGAAGAATGAAGTAGAGGAACTCATTGAATCCCCTGAGGATTCTGAGCTTTATAGACCAGAAAATGAAGAGATAAATAAAGATGAAACACCCATGCCTCTTCGAAGGAGTTCGTGGGTGGTTGCACCACCTGAAAGGTATGGATTCCATGTATCAAGTGAGACTGACATTGATCCCACTTCATTTGATGAAGCACTCGTGGATCAAGACATGGATAGATGGATGCTAGCAATGAAGTCAGAGATTGACTCCATGCATAAGAATGGTGTATGGACCCTAGAGGATCCACCTAAAGGGGTAAAACCCATTGGGTGTAAATGGATCTTCAAGAGAAAGAGGGGACATGATGGGAAAGTAGAGACGTTCAAGGCACGTCTAGTGTCCAAGGGCTACACACAGAGAGAAGGCATCGATTACGATGAGACATGCTCTCCTGTGGCTATGCTTAAATCCATCAGGACACTGCTAGCTATAGCTGCATATCTTGACTACGACATCTGGCAGATGGACGTCAAGACGGCTTTCCTCAATGGATACCTCGAGGAGGATATCTACATGGAGCAGCCCCAGGGCTTCATGACTGAGGATGGCAAAGTATGCAAGCTAAAGAAATTCATCTATGGGCTCAAGCAAGCTTCTCGTAGTTGGAACATCAGATTTGACGAAACCATAAAGAGTTATGATTTAGTACAAAATCTTGATGAACCTTGTGTATACAAGAAGACTAGTGGGAGCGCCATTGTGTTCATCGTGCTTTACGTAGATGACATCCTTATCATTGGGAATGATACAAGGATGATGACCAATGTAAATATTTGGTTATCCCATACCTTTGAGATGAAAGATCTTGGAGAAACCTCTTACATCTTAGGCCTGAAGTTGTTCAGAAACCGAGAAAAGAGGATTTGGGATTGTCACAACATGGATACATTAAGAAGATTCTTGAACAATTCCGTATGGATAGTTCTAAGAAAGGATTCCTACCCTTATGACATGGTATCCACCTGTCTAAAGGAATGGCTTCTCAAACTGTTGAGGAAAAGAAGACCATGGCTGGATGTCCTTATGCATCAACCGTAGGAAGCTTAATGTATGCCATGATGTGTACTAGGCCAGATATCTGCCATGCAGTAGGAGTGGTAAGTCATTACCAATCTTGCTATGGAGAGCAACACTGGAATGCAGTAAAGAACATATTCAAATATCTAAGACGGACGCAAGATTACATCTTGGTCTATGGATATGGTGATCTCCAATTTTTGGGATATACAGATTCTGACTTCCAATAGGATGTAGATGATCGAAAGTCGACATCAAGGTTTGTGTTCTTGTTGAATGGTGGTGTTGTGAGCTGGAGAAGCAAGAAGCAAGACACTACTGCAGATTCAACAATAGAAGTCGAATACATTGCCGCATCGGATGCTGCAAAGGAGGCGGTGTGGTTGCGCAAGTTCGTCCTGGAGCTTGGCGTAGTTTCCTCTGATACTCCCATCCCGTTACTCTGCGATAACACGGGAGCCATTGCCCAGGCAAAGGAACCCAGATGGCATCAAAAGAGCAAGCACATGAAAAGGAAATACCACATCATACGGGAGATACAAAAGCATGGTGACATCATCATCACCAAGGTGGCCTCTGCCAACAACGTTGTTGATCCTCTTACCAAACCTCTGACACAGAAGGTTTTCGACCAGCATGTAATGAGTATGGGTTTAAGGATTGTACCTGAATAGTTCTGAGGGCTAGTGGGAGATTGTTAGCAATGTGAGCCCCGAGCGAACCATTCCTACAATAAATGTTATTGTAATAAGTAAATTATCAATAAAAGTCATTGATTATTTTTCACTCCATTTCTGAGATTGAATGAATGAATGCACTATAGGGTCCCTCTGTACAATAAGGGTTATGTACCATGGCGAACTTGATGGTCATACAGATGTTGATTCATTGGATGAATCATAGAGGTTGATGCTTAGATGAATATCTAAGGAGTTAGATAGAGGACTCATCAAGCATCATCAAATGATTGTTAAGTGATGATCTCCAGCCTGAGTAGGAGATGGCAATCCTATCTCAAATGGTTGATATCTAACTGACCTCTTGATGCAGGTCCTCTGCATGGGAATAGTGATTCAGATGTGTCAGGTTAGTTAAGTCAATGGGTTGACTTAACGAGATCGAGATAACCAAAGACCTATGTTGAATACTGTCATAACATAGGCATGCATCCTATGACCAGAGACATATGTATTGCTATATGTCTAAGTGTGTACATTTGGCAGACCAATAGGTTGATGACCTAACCAAGGTCTATATACCGGTGAGCTGGTGTGCATGTAAGGACATATGAGTAATACAATCTCTCAAAGGGATCATACATGTTCACTTGTGAACCGGGAGACATGATCTCACTCATGAGGTATTGGGACTGATCAAATTCCATGCATGGTCATCATGCTTTGGAAGCATGACATGAATTTGAAGGTAAGATATATGCTTTGTGAAAGCCTATGATCTATACCAATTCCCGGTGACAAAGATTGAGAAACTTAATGATCAAACCATGAAGATGACAATGTAAAAGTGATCTTTATCTTCAGGATGGTCAAAGGTCTTCCAGTATGCAGGATGTACAGGTATTGGGAATACCTGAGGGTGATGTGATCATAAACGATTGTATAACCATGACGCTTCCATTCCGAGGGAGTGATGAAACATGTTTGGATTTTAGTGACTCCTCTCATTAGAGAAGTGACCTAATCTTAATCCATGAACTGGACAGTGATCTGAATGAGATTCAGATGCAATGAGAAGATTAGGTCTACGGTCTTGATTTGATCAAGCGTCAGTGGGAGGTCCATGGGATCTGGATTTGAGATATGATCTCAACATCCAAGTCACTATATGTGGAACAATGCAATCGCCATGTCCTTATCTCCAAGTATCTGCGGAGAAATCGCATTATTCTTGAAGGGTTCAAGAATAATTCCATAAGATCTAAGCAATGAAGAAATGCTGATTAGATGTGATTTAATCATCTTGATGTGTGAAGAAATTATCCAGTATAATTAAATGTGATTTAATTATTATGGATAAGAATAATGTGGATAGAAATATCCAATTATTCATAATATATTATAAATGTGATTTATAATGTATTAGAGAGAGCTAATTATAATTTATATTTGTTGATTAATTATTATGTGTATTGGATACACATTGTGTGATTAATTGACAATGTAAATTATAAGTTGTTTTGGGTTGCGAATATGATTCACAATTTTTTCATGGCAAGATTGCAATATTCTTAAATATAATTGTGAATTATTTTTGAAGAATAAAATCCAACAAAATTTGTTGCAAATAAATAAAGAGAGATTTCCATGGGGATATGCAATCTCATGAATTATCATGAGATTGCCCTCCATATGGAAAGGGTGGGCGGCACCCAATTCCTAATAGCAATGGGTGGCTGTCCACGTGGAAGGTACATGGAGATGAAATCTCCATGTATATTCTCTCCTTATTTATTGATATAATTCAGGATTGATTTATATTTGATTCTGTCGAATATATTTAATCTACTTTGTTGTTTTTAACAACAACAATCTTGACCATTGGATGGACATAAATCAATCTCATCCATTGATTTTATATGTCCCATGGATTGAGATCCATGGATCCCAAAACCCTATAAATAGAGAGGCATACCATGCTCTCTAAGTACATGAAACATTGAAGCTCTCTCTCTCTCTCTTCTTCATACACGACAACCCTCTCTCCCTCTTCTTGGTGGTCGTCCACCATACCCTAGAGGAGAGATTCGTCGACGCTCTCGCCACTGCGCCGCTGCTTCGACGTTCTTCGGTTCCTGGTCTTCTTGGAGTGCTACACTCGTGAAGGAGACGTTCGATCTCGTACGATGAGATCAGGAGCAACCGTGCTTGGATCATCTTCTTGGATTGCGAGGACTACGTGGTTCATCCCCACGCTCGCAAGCCGTCTCACCGATGATCGACTTGAGACAGGAGGTCTCTCTCTTTAGAGACTCGATCAACCATGCTTCAAGAGGTATTCTTTTATACTTGTTGTGGTTATAGATGAAACGATCCAAGAATCGTTCTCGGATCATGTGGTTTCATTGTATCAAAATTTTAAATTCCGCTGCTCAGAACAACTAGTACGACTAGTCGTTCTTCGTCGTATCCGATACGATGATCATGCTTCCGTGATGCACTTGAGGATAATTCCATATCCTTCAGATACTTCAGCGACTACGGCAAAGGTTTCAGTTTCGGACAATTGGGAACTGGCAAATCTGGCCTCTGAAAGGTCTGAGTGAATGCAACCAGATCTAAATGAGAGAGCTATCGTTGATCATGCAAAACTGGTGAAGACTGCCCTGCGAGTGTATCTATACTCGGTGCTAGCACGGTTTCTACCCTAGCTATTGTCTCAGTGGAAATCAGACAAGGTAATAAATCATCAAATTCTACCCATTCTATGTCTGAATTCGAGGGATCTGAATCAGAATCACATTATATATTCATTCGTTGTCCTGAACGTGGTCGTTAGACCAAAAGTGTCTTCGGCCAAGAGTGTGCTCTCTGAACTCTCCTCTGCTGGAAAGTGTGGATCTGTAGCATCTGAAGGTGAGAGAAGGGCTCGTGAGATGGGATCAGACCAAGCGGCTTCATCATCAGTGATCACAAAATCACACTCTTGGTGGACGTCTCGCTCTGCCTGTGTCGCCTCACTACTCTGAGCAAGCTGAATCTCGTGCTCTAGTCTCGTCAATCGTCTATATTTGTATACTCTCTCCCTCAATGCGAAAGTATACCTTTCCACTATCATGGTCGGACACTGCCTTGGCTGTGGCCAAGAATGGATGTCCTAGAATGATGGGGGTATCGGTCATAGATTCAGGGATATCCATGTTGAACGCAACGAAGTCCACGGGGAATTTCAGGCTCTGAATTGTGACGACTATGTCCTTCAATAACCCCTTTGGCCTCTTGACAGATCTATCAGCAAACTAAAGGACTGTCCTACTCTGTCGAAGAGGGTCGAACTTGAATCGGTCGAGTAAGGCTGTCGGGAGGAGGTTGATAGAAGAGCCGGTGTCTAGTAGAGTACGATTGAATCTTTGCTCTTGAATGTGGCATCTGACATAGGGGGCTCCTGCGTCTGGCCTCTTTGTTGGTAGGCGGTTCTGAATAGTGAAGCAGGTGGCACAGGTCAGCACATGGATTTCTACCTAATGGTTCCTCTTCTTCCTATGGATAGTGGTCTTCTCTCTCAAGTTCCTTTGGAAGAGAGGGATGTGCTCAAGTGCCTCCTGTAGAGTCAGATGGATATGGAACCTATCAATCATATGATAGCTGAACTCTAAATATTGATAGTTTTTTGGATTTTCGTTTTTATTCCCCTTTTCTAAGCAGAGTGCTTGAGGAAAGGGGATGGTTGGGCCCTCCTCAGATAGAGGGCTAGGAAGAGGTTCCTGCTGTTGAGAATGCATAGGATCCATACAAGTATCATCAATCATCACATGTGGACTCGAAGATAAAGAAACCTTTCCTTTATTTTTTTTGTTCTTTTTCAAATAGTCCCGAGATACAAAACTGGAGGTGATACAACTCGAATAGAAGTGACAGCATTAGTACCACCCATGGTATCGAACTTTGCGGTATTAGTACCGCACTCTGGCTCAATATTTAGGAGTATGGTGGTATCAGTACCACCTTCTGCATCTGGAGAAGCGACAGACTCAGTACCATTGGCTGGATCAATATCCTTGGTGGTTTTAGCACCACTGTCATCAACATCGTCATTAGCGGCATCAGCACCGCTATCCTCCTCGTTTGGCACTCCTAGATCCTCGTGGTGTCTTCGCTCAAACAAGGTGTCGCCTGCTGGCATCCTACCGCTCCTAAGTGTAACAAAGTCAGCATTAAATGTATATGAAGCAATGCCACCCAATAAATCACTAGGAGTGGCGGTATATGTGAATTGTACCTGTTCAGATTTCTTTTTAAGGTTATTCAGTTTGGGTTTGATCTGAGCGGGTATGGAGGCTTTTCCCTTGATGATCTCCCTCATTTCCTGGCGAAACTCATCCATCTCCCGCCTAAAGGATGCATGCTGATATGTGAGTAGGTGGGCTAGATCATCAAGAACTAGGTTCTCATAGGTTGGCCCATGAGAATCAGACGGGTTGCCTCGTTGGTAATGAGGTTGGTGTTGCTCGAACTGGTAGGGGGGAGGATGAGAACACTATTGCTGAGGCTGTTGTAGTTTTTGCTTCCTCCACTGTGGTCCCTGCTGGTAGGAACGAGGGACCGACTGAAAGTGCTACTGTTGTGGCTGGTGGGAGAACTAGGGCGGCTGTTGCTGCTGGCCAAACTGTCCACCCTGAACTGGAGGCTATTGCTTGGATGAGGTACCTCTGATCGACCACCTGAATCTGGAGTGATCTCGGTGGATCTCGGGATGCTGTCGGCCATACCAAATCCCTTTGACTTCCATTAATGACTCCTGCTTGTAGGGGATAGAGAGAGAACTTCTAGTGGCTAGGCCTGTTGGTACACCACCATCTGGGTGTCCTGAGATGGTGATGGCTGAGAGTACTGGTGCTGTAACTACTGGACCGGCTCCGCATGGATGTGGTGAACCTGTCGGTATTGGGCGGAGTGCTGGGACGAGCCGCTGCTACTAGGATCAGCCCGTGACCTTAGATGAGGCTGACAAGCCATCTGTGCCTCCTGGAGACACATGATCTGGGTCTTCAGGTCACTCAGGGTCTGTACCAACTGATTAGTCTGAGTCAAGCCCTGACACTTCTTCTTCTTGATAATCTCTATGTGGTCCAGCTTCTCGTTGATGATGCTCATGTCAGTGGCTAATGACTCCGCATGTGTTGCTGCTATTGACAAAGAAGTGGATGGACCTGCATCAACTCGTGCTATCCTCTGATAGGACATGCATGGGGTGAGGGCTTCCCCTGAGTGTAGAGTCGGGTCTGGGACACCATTGTGTAATTCTCAGCCATCTCTTTATAGATGATCCAGACCCGATCTTCATCCTTGGCAAAATAGGAGCCCCCACAAGAAGCATTCACAAGCAACTGTAGCTTCGGTGTCAGCCCACAAAAGAAACTCTGTACTAAGTTGGGCTTTGATATGTCATGATGTGGACAATGGTCTATGAGCTCACGGAAACGATCCCACTTCCATGGAACAGCTCGTTGGGGGTCATAGAGAAATTGTTGATCAGAGCTCGTGCTGCATTCGTTTGGCCGAGTGGGTAGTACTTGTTCAATACTCAGTCCGAAGGTGTTCCTACGAAGTCACATATTTCCCTAAGTGCTTTAGCCAATAGGTTGCTCTGTCTACAAGGGAGAATGGAAATTCCATCATCTTGATGGTGTCCTCGTCAACATATCTATCGTGGATAGTGTTGTAGATCATCTCGAACTCCTACAGGTGTAGATGCGGCTCCTCGGTGGCAAGCCCATGGAACTTGGGCAAGAGTTGAATGGTCTGGGGAGGGATCTTGAAGTCTTCCAGAATCACCGAAAGATGAATCCAACGGTGTGTAAGGGTTGCACCATGGTTGTGCAACTCCCTCATCGGTCTGGTTGGTCTAGCTGGCTCCTGCGGCTTGTCTTGTTATCCTCCATCTTCTCCTCCAACCTCTGGGATCTCTCCACTGCCTGTTCGGTTTGGCTCTCCTCTGTCGGCTCACATCTGTGTTATCTCTCTGCGCACCTTTGCCATGAAGGCTCCCTAGTCTCTAATATGCCTCTACATCGTCTCCAAGGAGGCTTAAAGCGTGTTGTTGATGGTGCCTTGGTCTAGAACATATGTGCTACTCTGGGACTATCCATCAATGTGCTCTTTACTGCTGGCCATCTCACGGGTCTTTGCAAAGGCTAAAGACCCAAACTCAGGTGTCATCAAATGAACAAATATATGTACTAATCTCTGCTCGGGAACCTCGAGAATGGAAGAAGGGTCGTTGAGGGGGATTAGGGCGGCATCGAACTTGGGTTTGGAGAGCGGGTCTAGGCTCTCCCAAACCTGCCTAGATGAATGGGACGGAGTGCTCAGAATCAGTGCTGCCAAAGGCTTCCTAAGGTACCTCCGGCCCATCACCGTGATCTGGAAGAAATGTGGATGGGATCAAGAAACAAACAAGATCAACAATTAAACCCCCACTTCACCTACACAACGTTGAGCTGATGACTATAAGGGTTTGGTCGTTTATCTTGTGAATTTTATTTAGGTGATAATTCAGTCTAGAAGGGCGATTAAGCAAGATGTTAGTACCTGATGCTCCCAAGAGACTGGCCCAATCCCAGAGCTAGATCTTTTCCAGCTAGTACAAGTTGCGATCCATTTATTAGCTACCCGATCAACTTGCTATGTTAAGGATATCGCGGCCCGCTTTACCGGAGATTGGCTTCTTCTCCTTTTATTCCATGAGATACATTATCCCATTAATTTCTTCAATATTTGCAACAACTTTTGTTGCAAATTATTTCACAAGAATAAATCCAATTTATTTTGTGAACATTGCAATCACGACATTGGAAATTTGTGAATCACATTCACAACCCAAAATAAAATGTAAATTACATTTTTAATTTAATGTCCAATGTGAATCCAATTCATATTAACATTTAATTAACAAATGTAAATTACAAACATCTCTTTCTTATATATTATAAATCACATTTATAATATATATGATTAATGTGGATATTGCTACTCACATTATTCATATCCATGATAATTAAATCACATTTAATCATCTTGGATCTCCATTCTCTTATTCTCAAATAACATGAATCACATTCACATTATTCACATCTTTGATAATTAAATCACATTTAATTATCTTAAATAACTCTCTTTTCAATATGAATCAAATTCGTATTATTCATTGATAATTAAATCACATTTAATTATCAATTTTTTTAATGCTCGGATACACATATCAACAATGAAATTATCCATGAACTCTTTCAAGGATAATACGCTTTCTCCGCGGATACTTGGAGATAAGGACAAGGCGATTGTATTGTTCCACGTATAGTGACTTGGATATTGAGATCATATCTCAAATCCAGATCGCGGGCCTCACATAAATGCTTGATTAAATCAAGACAGCAAATCTAATCTTGTCATTACATCTAAATCACATTCAAATCAATATCCAACATTTGTACCAAGATCAGATCACTTCTCTACTGAGAGGAGTCTCTAAAATCCGGACCCGTTTCACCACTCCCTAGGAATGGAAGCGTCATGGTTATACAATCGTTTATGATCATCACCCTCAGGTATTCCCAATACATGTACATCCTGCATACTGGAAGACAAAGAATAAACCTGAAGTTTTAGATCAACTTTATATTATCTACTTCAGGGTTTTATCAGTAAGTTTCTCATTTGATCATTGGGAGTTGGTATTGATCATATACTTTCCAAAAGCATATATCATACCCAGGTCTTGATCATATATGTTCCAAAAGTATATATCAAACCTACAAATTCAGTCAAGCTTCCAAAGCGAGACGACCGTGCACGGAATTTGATTCTTCCCAATATCTCGTGAGTGAGCTCATGCCTTCCGATTCAGTAAATGAACCTGTATGATCCCTTTAAGAGATCGTATTACTCATATGCCCTTATATGCACACTAGGGCGCGGGTATATAGACCTTGGTTAGGTCATCAACCTATTCGTCTGCCAAATGTACATACTTAGACATATAGTAACACATCTGTCTCTGGTCAGAGGATGTGTGCCTGTATCGTGACAGCATACGATATAGGACTTTGGTTATCTCGATCTCGTTAAGTCAACTCTTTGACCTAACTAATCAGACACCTCCTAATCTCTATTCCTATGCAGAGGACCTGCATCAAGAGGTCGGTCAGATATCAACCTTTAGAGATAAGGATTGCCATCTCCTACTCAGGCTGGAGATCATCTCTTAACAATCATTTGATGGTGCTTGATGAGTCCTCAATCTAACCCTTTAGATATTCATCCAAGCACCATCCTCTATGATTCAATAGTTGAATCACCAGATGTATGATTATTAAGATGGCCATGGTACAAAACCCTAATTGTACTAAGGGACCTATTATGCAAATTATTCATTCTTCATTTCAGATCAGAGAATGATATTCGCAATAACATTTATTGCATAATGGCTCGTTGTGGGATCGCATGTCCAACAATCTCCCAGTAGCCCAAAGAGCCATTAATGGGCTAATCATTTAAACCCGCACTCATGTGACAATCATAGGCTATTTAGAGAAATAGTAGGTAAGTTGATCAGTCACTCTGTTCGTGCGAGACTATGCCAAGTCCTTTTACGGCACTTGCATATCCCCAGCAACAGTGCTCGCATCTGATGCGAATGTTGCATCTTATGCAACCAATATTCAATCTTGTTAGTTATAATGTCCTTGACACTACAGCTTGATAATTGTCATAACCAGTATTTCCATAATACTTATCATAATACCCTTATTCCTGGAGATCTCTATCTCCATAGGTATTCAAAGTTACAACCTTTTAGATCACTATCTATATAGTCCTAATTATTTGAAGATAAGACTTAGAGATCACTATCTCGAAAGTCTTGTCATCTTTGAAGATTTTGTTATTACTACAATCAAGTATTTTCTCTCCATAATAGGATTAGCAACACTTTACTAATCCCACTGCATGGCAGATATCTGGCTTTTGTACAGATCTAGCATACACTCAGCTTCTCGTAACTAATGCACAAGTGCAAGTAGTTCTAGCATTCACTTCCTCAACTCTTTGAGGTGCTATCCCTTTAGATAGGCAAGTACCATATCTTAAGGGACGGAAGCATTTCTTGGAATTTTCCAGAAAATGGAATATGTTCAAGGTGTACTACTATTGTGACAGTCCCAATACCCTCTTCTCTTTGCTTCTGAACACCTTCAGAACTAAGATCCAAGAGGTACCCTTGAGATCATATCTCACGTTATGGAACAACCATATAATAAAACACTTATTATTATCCTTATATCATTTTAAATGATTAGGATATCATCTACATTTAGCACGATGAACACAAAGGCACTCCCACTAATCTTTACATGGCTTATCAAGATTCAATCTGAAATCATAACATTTATAATCTCATAAAATCTTATTGTACAACATCAAGAAGCTTATTTGAGTCCATAGATGGATTCCTTAGCATACACACCTTGCTTTCCTCAACCATGAAGCCCTGGGGATACTTCATGTGAATATCCTCAGAGATGTATTCATAGAGGAATGCAATCTTGACTTACATCTTGAAGACGCAATAGTCAAGTTGTGTAGCTAAGGTTAGCAATATTCTGATGATTTTAAGCATGGTTACTGGAAAGAAAGTCTCATCGCAAGCGATGTCTTCTTTCTTCATATGTAGCTCATGGCTACGAACCGTGCTTTGAAGGTCTCTACCTTATCATCAGGTTCCCTTTCTCTTGAAGGTCCATTTACACCTTTACAGGTCTTACCCATATAGGTGGATCCTCGAGGGTCCATATACAACACTTGTATATGAAGTCTACATTAGACTTTTATTGCTAACATCCATCCATCCATGCTATGATCTTCAGAAGCTTCATCACATGAAGTTCGATCATTGTCAGATTTCTCTGACACATGGAATCCATCCTCAAACGCATTTGAAGAGGTATTAGTGTTTCATCTTTAATTGTCCTTTTAGTTTCCAATTTCAGGAGCCCCATTATCTTCTCAAGATTAAATGAGTTCCTACACTTCATTTTCATCTTGATTCTCAGGAGTCTCAACCTCTAAGAATCACATTCCCAGAGATGAGATATTTTAAGAATCTCAAGGTCATAAAGTAGGTATCCAATACCATCCTTTATTTTCCTAATGAAGCAACACTCTCAAGTGCTAGATTCCAGCATGCATGGAACCTTATTAAGGATATACATTGTAGTCTCCACTACAATATATACCTGGAAACTAAGGGATAATTATGCTAAAAATTTATCATTGATAAGATCATGTCACACATGAACCAATTGTATCTCCCTATAACTATATTGAGTTAAGGTGTTTTAGGAGGATTGAGATAGATATGATATTTATATCTCCATAAGGTATCCTTTGAATTCATCTAACAGGTACATGCTACCTAGATTAGATCAAATCCATTTTATCTTCCTTCAAAATTTGGTTGTAAACCCAAATAATGAAATCTTTGAACATTTCAAAGGTTTCTTTAGGTGAAGAGAATAAATCTCATATCATATATAATCATCAATAGATATCACATATT
Source organism: Ottelia alismoides (assembly GCA_037367405.1). Taxonomy (NCBI): domain Eukaryota; kingdom Viridiplantae; phylum Streptophyta; class Magnoliopsida; order Alismatales; family Hydrocharitaceae; genus Ottelia; species Ottelia alismoides. The sequence continues at coordinate 993,561 of JAZKJV010000123.1, forward strand.
CATAATGTTTACTATGATATAGATGATCCGCATACATCAATATGTATGAGATCTTGAATAACTTGACATCTTACACCATTCCCAAAGAAGGGTGTATTGGATATTTTACTTTGAATACAATATTCATAAGTATGTAAGTTTTGAAATTTTAGACATTCTAAAGTTTCATCTCTTACTAGTCTATTGATTAAATCAATAGACAAATGTCCAAGGCTTGATACTAGATCATTGTCAAATGATATTCATCCTCCTATTGATCTTAAATTTAATTTTCAGTATTTAGAAATGTTAATGAACCATTCATTAATTTTCTAATTTAGTGGAGTCCACTAGATTTTATATTACTATCTGAAATATCTCCATCATAACTCTTTATGATAGATTTATTACAGAATTCATGTTTATTTCCAACATTTAGAAATAAACAATGAGTGTATTCTAATATCTAGGTCATAGAGACATTCTCTAAGACTAAAGGCTCTCCTACTGAAATTATGAAGCATTTCATTCCAATAGAGATTGTTGCAACAATTGCATCAATATCCATGTGGATGACTACTAAACCTTTAAGATCAAATTTCTAATCTTCTAATACATATGCAACCAGAAAGTGTCATTAGAAGATTGAGATACAATTATTAGACTTTATCTTATCAAATAAGTAAGTCAATTTCAACGATTATATGTAGATTATTCTGATGTACTATCTGATTCCTTCTCCAAGGATTCTAGATAGATTTGGTAGTCATACTATCAATACATCAACTTATTACAGTATTGGCATTCATCCAACTCTTTGGATGTCATACGGAAGTCACAGAAGTACAGTCAACTCCTTGACTTTCCTTCTTACTTGGGTCCAACCCATGCTTCCATTGCGCTCCCTTTATCTATAAACAACCATCGCTTAAGACTAAGGACTCTTATGTTAAATTCAAAAGAATAAACCATACTGGAAGACTCAGAATAAACCCGAAGTATTAGATCAACTTTATATTGTCTACTTCAGGGTTTTATCAGTAAGTTTCTCATTTGATCATTGGGAATTGGTATTGATCATGTACTTTCCAAAAGCATATATCATACCCAGGTCTTGATCATATATGTTCCAAAAGTATATATCAAACCTATAAATTCAGTCAAGCTTCCAAAGCGAGACGACCGTGCACGGAATTTGATTCTTCCCAATATCTCGTGAGTGAGCTCATGCCTTCCGGTTCAGTAAATGAACCTGTATGATCCCTTTAAGAGATCGTATTACTCATATGCCCTTATATGCACACTAGGGCGCTGGTATATAGACCTTGGTTAGGTCATCAACCTATTGGTCTGCCAAATGTACATACTTAGACATATAGTAACACATCTGTCTCTGGTCAGAGGATGCGTGCCTGTATCGTGACAGCATACGATATAGGACTTTGGTTATCTCGATCTCGTTAAGTAAACTCTTTGACCTAACTAATCTGACACCTCCGAATCTCTATTCCTATGCAGAGGACTTGCATCAAGAGGTCGGTCAGATATCAACCTTTAGAGATAAGGATTGCCATCTCCTACTCAGGCTGGAGATCATCTCTTAACAATCATTTGATGGTGCTTGATGAGTCCTCAATCTAACCCTTTAGATATTCATCCAAGCACCATCCTCTATGATTCAATAGTTGAATCACCAGATGTATGATTATTAAGATGGCCATGGTACAAAATCCTAATTGTACTAAGGGACTTATTATGCAAATTATCCATTCTTCATTTCAGATCAGAGAATGATATTCGCAATAACATTTATTGCATAATGGCTTGTTGTGGGATCGCATGTCCAACAATCTCCCAGTAGCCCAAAAAGCCATTAATGGGCTAATCATTTAAACCCGCACTCATGTGACAATCATAGGCTATTTAGAGAAATAGTAGGTAAGTTGATCAGTCACTCTGTTCGTTCGAGACTACACCAAGTCCTTTTACGGCACTTGCATATCCCCAGCAACAGTGCTCGCATCTGATGCGAATGTTGCATCTTATGCAACCAATATTCAATCTTGTTAGTTATAGTGTCCTTGACACTACAGCTTGATAATTGTCATAACCAATATTTCCATAATACTTATCATAATACCCTTATTCCTGGAGATCTCTATCTCCATAGGTATTCAAAGTTACGACCTTTTAGATCACTATCTATATAGTCCTAATTATTTGAAGATAAGACTTAGAGATCACTATCTCAAAAGTCTTGTCATCTTTGAAGATTTTGTTATTACTACAATCAAGTATTTTCTCTCCATAATAGGATTAGCAACACTTTACTAATCCCACTGCATGGCAGATATCTGGCTTTTGTACAGATCTAGCATACACTCAGCTTCTCGTAACTAATGCACAAGTGCAAGTAGTTCTAGCATTCACTTCCTCAACTCTTTGAGGTGCTATCCCTTTAGATAGGCCAGTACCATATCTTAAGGGACGGAAGCATTTCTTGGAATTTTCCAGAAAATGGAATATGTTCAAGGTGTACTACTATTGTGACAGTCCCAATACTCTCTTCTCTTTGCTTCTGAACACCTTCAGAACTAAGATCCAAGAGGTACCCTTGAGATCATATCTCACGTTATGGAACAACCATATAATAAAACACTTATTATTATCCTTATATCATTTTAAATGATTAGGATATCATCTACATTTAGCACAATGAACACAAAGGCACTCCCACTAAGCTTTACATGGCTTATCAAGATTCTATCTGAAATCATAACATTTATAATCTCATAAAATCTTATTGTCCAACATCAATAAGCTTATTTGAGTCCATAGATGGATTCCTTAGCATACACACCTTGCTTTCCTCAACCATGAAGCCCTGGGGATACTTCATGTGAATATCCTCAGAGATGTATTCATAGAGGAATGCAATCTTGACTTACATCTTGAAGACGCAATAGTCAAGTTGTGTAGCTAAGGTTAGCAATATTCTGATGATTTTAAGCATGGTTACTGGAAAGAAAGTCTCATCGCAAGCGATGTCTTCTTTCTTCATGTGTAGCTCATGGCTACGAACCGTGCTTTGAAGGTCTCTACCTTATCATCAGGTTCCCTTTCTCTTGAAGGTCCATTTACACCTTTACAGGTCTTACCCATATAGGTGGATCCTCGAGGGTCCATATACAACACTTGTATATGAAGTCTACATTAGACTTTTATTGCTAACATCCATCCATCCATGCTATGATCTTCAGAAGCTTCATCACATGAAGTTCGATCATTGTCAGATTTCTCTGACACATGGAATCCATCCTCAAACTCATTTGAAGAGGTATTAGTGTTTCATCTTTAATTGTCCTTTTAGTTTCCAATTTCAGGAGCCCCATTATCTTCTCAAGATTAAATGAGTTCCTACACTTCATTTTCATCTTGATTCTCAGGAGTCTCAACCTCTAAGAATCACATTCCCAGAGATGAGATATTTTAAGAATCTCAAGGTCATAAAGTAGGTATCCAATACCATCCTTTATTTTCCTAATGAAGCAACACTCTCAAGTGCTAGATTCCAGCATGCATGGAACCTTATTAAGGATATACATTGTAGTCTCTACTACAATATATACCTGGAAACTAAGGGATAATTATGCTAAAATTCATCATTGATAAGATCATGTCACACATGAACCAATTGTATCTCCCTATAACTATATTGAGTTAAGGTGTTTTAGGAGGATTGAGATAGAAATGATATTTTTATCTCCATAAGGTATCCTTTGAATTCATCTAACAGGTACATGCTACCTAGATTAGATCAAATCCATTTTATCTTCCTTCAAAATTTGGTTGTAAACCCAAATAATGAAATCTTTGAACATTTCAAAGGTTTCTTTAGATGAAGAGAATAAATCTCATATCATACATAATCATCAATAGATATCACATATTCATAATGTTTACTATGATATAGATGATCCGCATACATCAATATGTATGAGATCTTGAATAACTTGACATCTTACACCATTCCCAAAGAAGGGTATATTGGACATTTTACTTTGAATACAATATTCATAAGTATGTAAGTTTTGAAATTCTAGACATTCTAAGTTTCATCTCTTACTAGTCTATTGATTAAATCAATAGACAAATGTCCAAGGCTTGATACTAGATCATTGTCAAATGATATTCATCCTCCTATTGATCTTAAAGTTTAATTTTCAGTATTTAGAAATGTTAATGAACCATTCATTAATTTTCTAATTTAGTGGAGTCCACTAGATTTTATATTACTATCTGAAATATCTTTATCATAACTCTTTATGATAGATTTATTACAGAATTCATGTTTATTTCCAACATTTAGAAATAAACAATGAGTGTATTCTAATATCTAGGTCATAGAGACATTCTCTAAGACTAAACGCTCTCCCACTGAAATTATGAAGCATTTCATTCCAATAGAGATTGTTGCAACAATTGCATCAATATCCATGTGGATGACTACTAAACCTTTAAGATCAAATTTCTAATCTTCTAATACATATGCAACCAGCAAGTGTCATTAGAAGATTGAGATACAATTATTAGACTTTATCTTATCAAATAAGTAAGTCAATTTCAACGATTATATGTAGAATATTCTGATGTACTATTTGATTCCTTCTCCAAGGATTCTAGATAGATTTGATAGTCATACTATCAATACATCAACTTATTACAGTATTGGCATTCATCCAACTCTTTGGATGTCATACGGAAGTCACAGAAGTACAGTCAACTCCTTGACTTTCCTTCTTACTTGGGTCCAACCCATGCTTCCATTGCGCTCCCTTTATCTATAAACAACCATCGCTTAAGACTAAGGACTCTTATGTTAAATTCAAAAGAATTCAATATAAGAGTATTTCAACATTTATACATGCTTCATTAAATTCATACAATATGAATATTATGAAGCTTCTTGAATGACTATAGTATAGACATTAGAAAGATGACACTCATCATGTTTACATCCATCTGGATTCTTAAGACATTAGTTCAGGTAGGTATTCAAATATTTTGAATACATCATCTCTTATGGAGCCACCATTATGCATGATGCAGAGAACCATGTCATTCATGATTAAATGTTGAGAGCACAAATGTATACCAGAACATCTTCTTAAGGATTATTTGACAATTACGATCATCATCGACATATCACTTCCAAAGTAAATTCGATGAGAGATCAAGACTATAGAGACATACGAACCCTAGGGTTGTAGTCCTATTATCTACTTAATTGTCATTCCTCAATACTATGAGGAGACTTGCATATTGCAACCACATACATTATGTGTCCAACTGCAAGTACAATATCTGGATCATGAGTCCAATCCATGATATTTTACATGTTATCATTGAGTATAACATTAAGTGGGTTTAATGAAGGATTATCTGAAATAAGAAATTTGCATAAGTGTATATATTTATATATATACATACATATTTTACTTTGATTTAGGAAATTTTTTATATCAAAGTTGCCTTGCCTTATCAACACTGAAAGTTCATTCCCTTAATCACTTTCAATGTAAGAGATATACTTACCATTATATCTCAGCAAGACCTGGGATTTCCTTCCTTATCTTTATCACATCCCAATAATATGAGAACCTGTGACTCAGATAAAAAGAAGCGGGAATACATTCCGCCTTGCAAGTCCAACTTGCATTTCCCAATTCAGTCTTTAACACCCGGGCCCACCACCCCTAAGGTGATATTGACCCATCATTAATTGAACCAACCGTCAACAGGAATACAACTTGTTATGCGCTATCCAATATCGCCCCAATAATATGAGGACCCGATATTGGGGTCACTACGCATACGTCCTTACTCTTTCGAGAAGCGAAGAGCCCGATCCAAATGGCTTGTATGCAGGAGCTGTCACTTCAGATATGCGTCTCCTACATACAATCTCTGGTGACGGAATCATTCGCCTTGACGGGAGACCATGGATGTCACTTATGTGATCCTCCATATCATATTCAGATTTAATTAATCATTATGAAGTATACTCGTTATAATTAATTATTCCAAGGGAATTAACACATCTATTCATAATAGAGTGTTTTAATTAGATATAATTAATTCAATCATATTAAATTAATTATCAGTCCAATTCAGTCAACAAATGTGATTGTTCTACTTGAATACATATATGGTATTATCTCAAATTACGTATTAATTCAAATTTTAATAATTAGAAAAATACATCTTGATTTCTCAGGTATTATTGAGTCCCTACCCGCTGTCATGGCCAGTACCGACGAGAGTGGGACGGACCACAAACGTTGCAACCCGCTAACCCAATGCTCTCCGACTAGATACCATATCCACCTCAGGAAAGGATAATGCCAAATAGTTCAATTTGTACTTGAGATGATCATCGGTTCTTCAATCAAAATTATACCATATAGTAATAATCAAAATAATTTTGATTATAAGGAAATTTGCTAGACAAATTCCCAATCCTATTCAAGGAACAAGTTTGTTGATTGTATTTCCAATTATGATCTAGATCTAATCTAATCAATTTATTGGTTGAAGCATGTAAATTAAGGAAATAATTATCATTAAATATTTCTCAAATATTTTACATAATTATTTTAGAAAATTAATAATTAATTTTACTAATTGACAATCACATGGTTCCTGATTAGGAAAGTAATTTCAGCAGTGACCCCTACTTACTAAAATTAAATTATCTCAATAAATTTAAATCCAAATTAAGAAAAGTAAGTTTCCAAAGTTTGCTAATTTGATTTATAACAGAATACATGTGATTTGCACGTATTTAAAGGCGTTTCTAAACAGTAATTAACTCCTTAATTACGTTAAGATTCGCAGTTCCCGTAACAGTGAATACATATTCATTAAAACGACCATATCTCGAGCAAACGGAATCCAAATTACGTAAAATCAGATCCTATGGTTTCCTTATTTAATGGGAAACAAAATCCAAGTATTATTTTTGTGTTTAAACAATTTAAACAGAGCTGAAAATTTACACTAAACAGAGATGCGAAAAAGAAATGTGATAAAACCTTCGCAACCCTAACGAACCCAAGTCGTCCTAGGTTTACGGATTGTATCCAAAACCTCTGATCTAAGGCTCTGATACCACTTGAAGGATACGGTTAGATCCTCAAGCTCATGATGGAAGCGTGAGCATCGTATCGAATACGACGAAGAACGACTAGTCGCACTAGTTGTTCTATACAACGGAAATTAAATTTTTTTCATGCGACGAAACCACATGATCCAAGAACGCTTCTCGGAATGTTTCGTCTGAACCACAAACAAGTAATAAGATTAACTCTTGAAGCATGGTTGCGATCGAGTCTCTAAACGAAGAGACCTCCTGTCTCAAGTCCGATCCAACGGAGGAGACGTTTGCGAGCGCGGGGATGAATCGCGTGCTTCTCACAATCCATGTTGATGATCCAAGTGGCGGATCTCCTGATCTCGACATACGAGATCCGATGTCTTCTTCACGAGAGAGGCGTACCGAAGGAGACAGAGATCCACGAAAAAATATTCGGGCAGCATAACGACGACGTTGTGGTGATGGAGAACCTCTCTAGAGCATCCATAGTGGACGGCCACGTGAGAGGGAGAGATAGAGTAGACGTGTAGAGAGAAAGAGAGAGAGAGACAGAGAGACAGAGACTTATGTTCTCTTGTGTGTAAAGAAGAGCAAAGGGGTGCCTCTCCTTTTATAATATTTTAGGATCCATGGATCTCAATCCATGGACAACACAAATCCAATGGCTCTCACTGATTGTGTTTCTTTTAATGGCTAAGATTTGTGTTGGTAAAAACTAACAACAATTATATTAATAAAAATCAAATATATATTAAATATAATTTGATTTATATCAAATCAATCTCCATTGAAGAAATAGGAAGGAGGCAAGCCTCCTTCCATGAAAGGAGTGAACGTCCACCACATTCCATGTAGGAAATGTAGCCGTCCACCCTCCCTAAAAGGAAGGTGGCTTCTTCTCCTTTTATTCCATGAGATACATTATCCCATTAATTTCTCCAATATTTGCAACAACTTTTATTTCAAATTATTTCACAAAATTAAATCCAATTTATTTTGTGAACATTGCAATCATGCCATTGGAAATTTGTGAATCACATTCACAACCCAAAATAAAATGTAAATTACATTTTCAATTCAATGTTCAATGTGAATCCAATTCACAATAACATTTAATTATCAAATGTAAATTACAAACATCTCTCTTATATATTATAATCACATTTATAATATTTATGATTAATATGGATATTGCTATACACATTATTCATATCCATGATAATTAAATCACATTTAATCTCGTGGATCTCCATTCTCTTATTCCCAAATAACATGAATCTCATTCATATTATTCACATCTTCTATAATTAAATCACATTTAATTATCTTAGATAACTCTCTTTTCAATATGAATCAAATTCATATTATTCATGATAATTAAATCACATTTAATTATCAATTTTCTCAATGCTCGGATACACATATCAACAATGAAATTAACCATGAACTCTTTCAAGGATAATGCGCTTTCTCCGTGGATACTTGGAGATAAGGACAGGACGATTGTATTGTTCCACGTATAGTGACTTGGATATTGAGATCATATCTCAAATCCAGATCAGGGGCCTCCCATAGATGCTTGATTAAATCAAGACCGCAAATCTAATCTTCTCATTACATCTGATTCATATTCAGATCAATGTCCAACATTTGGACCAAGATCAGATCACTTCTCTACTGAGAGGAGTCACTAAAATCCAGATGCGTTTCATCACTCCCTAGGAATGGAAGCGTCATGGTTATACAAATGATCACATCACCCTCAGGTATTCCTAATTCCTGTACATCCTGCATACTGGAAGACTCAGAATAAACCCGAAGTATTAGATCAACTTTATACTGTCTACTTCAAGGTTTTATCAGTAAGTTTCTCATTTGATCATTAGGAGTTGGTATTGATCATTCATATGCTTTCCAAAAGCATATATCATACCTAGGTCTTAATCATATACTTTCCAAAAGTATACATCAAACCTATAAATTCAGTCAAGCTTCCAAAGCGAGACGATCGTGCACAGATTTTGATTCTTCCCAATATCTCATGAGTGATCTCATGCCTTCCGGTTCAGTAAATGAACCTGTATGATCCCTTTGAGAGATCGTATTACTCATATGCCCTTATATGCACACCAGCGCGCCGGTGTATAGACCTTGGTTAGGTCATTAACCTATTGGTCTGCCAAATGTACATACTCAGACATATAGTAACACATCAGTCTCCGGTCAGAGGATGCGTGCCTATATCGTGACAGCATACGATATAGGACTTTGGTTTTCTCGATCTCGTTAAGTCAACTCTTTGACCTAACTAATCCGACACCTCCGAATCTCTATTCCTATGCAGAGGACCTGCATCAAGAGGTCAGTCAGATATCATCTTTTAGAGATAAGGATTGTCATCTTCTACTCAGGCTGGAGATCCTCTCTTAACAATCATTTGATGGTGCTTGATGAGTCCTCAATCTAACCCTTTAGATATTCATCCAAGCACCAACCTCTATGATTCAATAGTTGAATCAACAACTGTATGATTATTAAGATGGCCATGGCACATAACCCCAATTGTACTAAGGGACCTATTATGCAAATTATTCATTCTTCATTTTATATCAGGGAATGATGTTCGCAATAACATTTATTGCATAATGGCTCGATATGGGCTCGCATGTCCAACAAACACCATCCGCAATAAATTTATCATATTGATTAATGACTAACTTATTACATAAAAGGAAGTAATATCCATGTCTAGCAAGCTTAGATACAGATATAAAATTCCTCATGACTTCAGGTACATAAGGACACTCTTTAAGTACTAGGACTCGACCACTAGATAACGATAATCGGAAGGTCCCGATGGTGACTGCTGCAACACTTGCATCAGATCCCATCTGGATGACTATCTCCCCTTGTTCCAGATTCCTAGTTTCCTGAAACAAGTGCAACGAATTGCATACATGAACAGAAGCATCAGAATCTACAACTCAACTTCCTTCTCGTCCAACAAGAAAGCTAGTTTCAATGATGAAAGTAGATTTCATATCCGCTGGAGCTTTACCTTTGTCAGCAGACTTCAGGTATTCTGGGCAGTTACGCCGCTAGTACCCCGACTTCTTATAATGGTGATAGACATCGGTCTTTTTCGATGTCATTAATGTGGAAGCACTAGAAGATAAACCAACTCCTTGATTCTTCTTCTTTCTCTTCTGGGTCGGGCCCTTCCGAGAACCTTGCTTCCGACCGCGCTTTCCTCTTACTTATGCAACCATTGCACTAGCAGAGGGGTCGTCCTTCCTCATTACGTCTTCTGCAGACTTCAATGCAGCTAATAGCCCAGCGTTGGTGAAATCACCTTTTCTCATGTGATAAGACACAACAAAGTTGTTGAAAGACCTAGGGAGCGACAGGAGAATGAAGTCAGCCTGCATATCAGAATCCATGTAGGATTCCGGGGTTTCCAATTCAGAGAGGTACCCAAACACTTTGAGTACGTGTTCTCTGACAGAGGTCCCTTCCTGCATCTTACAGCGAATAAGCTCTTTCATCACATTATAACACTGTGTGTGGTTTATGTCACCGAACATTTCCTTCAGATTCAACATGATTTCTTGACAATGGTTCATTTCCACATGTTGCTTCTGAAGAACATTAGACCATGACCCAAGAATATAGCACCTTGTCAAGTTATGATCTTCATCATATTTCTCATTAAAAGATTTATCTTCTACAGTCTTAGGGTTTGCAATCTTGTCCTTGGATAGCACATACAAGACGCACTCCGCAGATAGGACAAGATCCAAATTTCAGATCCAATCCAAATAATTTGGTCCGATCAACTGGTTGACCTCCAGAAGCCTGCTCAGAGGGTTCATGGACTTCATTTTCTGAAATTAAGAATGCACCATGTTAGAACATAAAAATAATTATATATTCATTTTTAAAATATTCGATTAAGTCATTTTAAATCAAATTTGTCTTGCTATGTCAACTTTGAAAGATTATTCCCTTATTGTCTCTCAAAGTAAGAGATATACTTACCGCTATATCTCAAGCAAGATCTGGGATCTCCTCCCTATCCTTATCACATCCCAATAATATGAGAACCTGTGACTCGAATAAAGAGAAGCGGGAACACATTCCGTCTTGCAAGTCCAACTTGTATTTCCCAATTCGGTCTTTAGCACCCGGGCCCACTACCCCTAAGATGATGTTGACCCGTTGTTAATTGAACCAACCGTCAACATGCTTAATACTCGCTATATGCAGTCCAATATCGCCCCAATAATATGAGGACCCGATATTAGGGTCACTACATATACGGACCTACTCTTTCGAGAAGCAAAGAACCCGATCCAAATAAATCATATACATGATCTGTCATTCGGACAGGCGTCTCCTATATACAACATCTGGCGATGGAATCCTTTGCCTTGACGGGAGACCTTGGATGTCACTTATGTGATCCTCCACCTCATATTCAAATTGTAATAATTAATTATCGTGAATCATATTCACATAATTAATTCTTCCAAGGGAAATACACATCTATTCATAATAGAGTGTTTTTAATTGGATACAATCAATTTAATCATATTAAATTAATTATCAATCCAATTATCAATCAACAAACTTGATTATTACTTGAATAATAGGTATAATCTCAAAGTACGTATTATTCGAATTTTAATAATTAGAAAAATACACTTTGACTTCTCCGGCATTATCGAGTCCCTACCCGCTATCATGGCCAGTACCGACGGGAGTGGGACAGACCACATCCGGTGCAACCCGCTACCCCAACGCTCCCTGACTAGACACCATATCCACCTCAGGAAAGGATAATGCCAGATAGATCATTATGTACTTTGAAAAGCTCATCGGGTTTTCAACCGAAATTATACCATATAATATTCATCAATACCATTTTGATAATATTATAAGGAGATTTGCTAAACAAATCCCCAATCCTATTCAAGCAAGAGGGTTTTGCATGTAAAAGTTGTCGACAACTATTGTAGTACAAATTAAGGTTTTGCATGAAAACACTATTTGTTGATGATTTCATATCAACTAATTAATGATCAAGATCAACTATCTTATCATCTTGGCTAGTAAAATGTCATTCAATGAAATAATTATCTATTTAAATATTTCACAATAATTTATCACTAATTATTTCAGAAAATTAACAATCAGTTTTCATCAACTTATTTGAATGACTATCACATGGTTCATGATCAAATTCATCAATTTTCAGCAGTGACCCCTACTCACTAAAATCAATATATCTTGATCAATTTAAATCCAAATTACGCAAAATCAGTTTCTTAAGATTGCTAATTTTATTTTTGATATTTCACGTATTTGGAGGCGTATCAAAACAGTAATTAACTCATTAATCATGTTTAGATTCGCAGTTCCTGCAACAGTGAATACATGTTTATTCGAAGGATCATATCTTAAGCAAATGAAGCAAATTACATAAATCTCAGATCCTATGGTTTCCTTATTTAATGAGAAACAAAATCCAATTGAAAATTTTGTATTTAAACAATTTAAATAGTTCCTAAAAATTCAATTAAATAGAGGTGGAAAATTGAAATGCAGCAAAAAATTTCGCAACCCTTTCAAACCCAAGTCATCCTAGGTTTATGGATCGCATCCAAAACCTTTCCGACCTAAGGCTCTGATACCACTTGAAGGATACGAGGAATCCTCAAGCGCATCACAGAAGCGTGTTGATCGCATTTCATGCGATCGGGGCGACTAGTCGCTAGATGCAGAAGAAATTAGAATTTTAAATCAAGCAATGAAACCACATGATCACGAGAACGTTTCTTTGATCGTTTCGTCAAACCACAAAGTATTAGAAATACCTCTTGAAGCGTGGCTACGATCACAAGATCATTAAAGCAAGAGATCCTCCTGACTCAAGTCCGATCTACGAAGATGGCACTTGCGGGCGCAATGATGAGACGCATTCCTCCCGCAATCCTCGATGAAGATCCAAGCCTTGAATCTCCTGATTTCGTCCAAAGAAATCCATAGATGGAGATCCATGAGCAATCGAAGAGACATCGAACTGGTGTGGAGATGATTGCTTCTTCCCTCAAAGCACAAGATGGACGGCCACCTTAGAGAGAGAGAGAGGACGAGAATGAGAGAGAGAGAGAGAGATAGAGTAGGCGTGTACTCTTAATGTTGTGTCCAAGAGGCTAGGATTGCCCTCCTTTTATATTAGTTTGGAAGTCCATGGATCACAATCCATGGTATATACAAAATCAATGGTTAGATTGATATGTATATTAAATCAAAGGCCATGATAATTGTTGTTCAAAAACAAGAACATATTAATTTATATTAAATTAAATATATGTTGCATTATCATCAACATAATTTAATTCAATAAAATTAATTATCACAAGATAATATGATAATTATTAAAAAATGGATAATTGCCCACCTAAAATCATGGGGCGTCACCCATGACTAATTCATGGGTGACGCCGCCTCATTTGGTGGCCAATTATTCCATTTTTTATTTTCTTATTATATCTTATTTATTTGCAATATTATCCACTAAATTAATTCCAAATTAATTACTGTATTATTATTGCAAAATTATCCACTAAATTAATTCTCAATTAATTAATGAATATTTCAATCATGCCATTGAAAATATGTGCATCATATTCACAGCCCAAACTAAATTGTAAATTACATTTCCAATTAATTGCTCAATGTGATTCCAATTCACATTAATAATTAACAAATGCTATTTACAAAGGTGCCCTCTCTCTCTCTAGTATATTATAAATCATATTTATAATATATATACAGTTATTATGAAAAGCACTATCCATAATCTGCATTCCTTGATAATTAAATCACATTTAATTATCTTGGATAATCATTCTCGTAATATGAATCCCATTTATATTATTCTTGATAATCAAAACTCATTTAATTACCAACATCTTCTTGCTTGGATACATAATTCATAAAATGAATCATTCTTGAACTCCTTCAAGAATAATGTGCTTTCTCCGCAGATACTTGGAGATAAGGACAAAGCGATTGTATTGTTCCACGTATAGTGACTTGGATATTGAGATCTCATCTCAAATCCAGATCTTATGTACCTCCCACAGACGCTTGATTAAATCAAGACCACAAATCTAATCTTCTCATTGCATCTGAATCGCATTCAGACCAATGTCCAGCACTTGGACCAAGATCAGATTGCTTCTCTACTGAGAGGAGTCACTAAAATCCAAACCTCTTTCATCACTCCCTCGGAATGGAAGCATCATGGTTATACAATCCTTTGATCGGAGACAGATGTGTTACTATATGTCTAAGTGTGTACATTTGGAAGGCCAATAGGTTGATGACCTAACCAAGGTCTATACGCCGGCGCGCTAGTGTGCATGTAAGGACATATGAGTAATATGATCTCTCAAAGTATCATAAAGGTTCACTTATAAACCGGAAGACATGAGCTCACTCATGAGGTATTGGGACCGATCAAATTCCATGCATGGTCGTCATGCTTTGGAAGCATGACAAGAATTTGAAGGTATGATATATGCTTTGGGAAAGCATATGATCGATATCGATTCCCAATGAACAAGATTGAGAAACTTGGTGATCAAACCCTGAAGAAGATAGTGTAAAATTGATCTTAATCTTCAGGTTGATCATAGGTCTTCCAGTATGCAAGATGTACAGGTATTGGAAATACCTGAGGGTGAAGTGATCATAAACTGCCTATGCTGTGACAACATTCAACATAGGGCTCAGTTATCTTGATCTCGCTAAGTCAACCCTTTGACCTAACTAATTTGACACCTCCGAATCACTATTCACATGCAGAGGACCTGCATCAAGAGGTCAGTCTGATATCAGCCTACATGAGAAAGGATTGTCATCTCCTACTCAAGCTGGAGATCATCTCTTAATAATCATTTCATGATGCTTGATGAGTCCTCTATCTAATTCTTTAGATATTCATCCAAACACCAGCCTCTATGATTCATTTAATGAATCAACAGCTATATGATCATCAAGATGGCCATCGTACATAGCCCTAATTTTACAGAGGGACCTTATAGTGCATTCATTCATTTAATTTCAGAAAGGGAGTGAAACATCAATAACTTTTATTGATAAACATATATATTACAATAACATTTATTGTAAGAATGGTTCGCCCGGGGCTCACATGTCCAACAATTTGGTCTAGTCAATTGATTGACCTTCAGGAGCCTACTAAGTGGGTTCATGGACTTCATTGTCTGAAATTAAGAATGCACTATATAAATAATTATATATTCAATATTAAATTTTTGATTAAGGATTTTTAATCAAATTAATCTTACCTTTTCAACTTTGAACATGCATTCCCTTAATCACCTTCATAGTAAGAGATATACTAATTTCTATATCTCTATCAAGGATTGGGATCTCCTTTTCTACCTTAATTACATTATAATAATTTGAGAAACTGTAACTTGGGTAAAAAGAAACGAGAACACATTCCGCCTTGCAAGTCCAACTTGCATTCCCAATTCAGTCTTTAATACCCGTGCCTACCACCCTTAAGGCAATGTTAACCCATTGTTAATTGAACCAACCGTCAACAGGATGATTACCCGCTATGCGCAATCCAATATCGCCCAATTATATGCAGAACCGGTGTTGGGATCACTATGCTTATGATTTTACATTTTCGAGAAGCAAAGAGACCGATCCAGATGTGCTTATATGCATGAGATATTACTTCGAACAAGCGTTTCCTACATACAATCCCTGGTGACGGTACATACTTTCTTAGATTTTGACGTGAAAAACATCATGTATTGCCGAAAGATGCGGAGGAAGTGCAAATCTATATGCCACTTTTCCAATGTGCTGAATAATTTCAAAGGGACCCACGAACCTGGGCGCTAAATTCCCATGCACACCAAACCTATGAATTCCCTTCATAGGTGATACTTTGAGAAATACAAAGTCGCCTACCTCAAACTCAAGGTCTCTTCGCCTAGTATCACTATAGATTTTCTGGCGGCTTTGAGCAGTCAATAGTCTTTTTCGAGCAAGCTCTACGGCTTCAGTATCTCTTGCAGTGTATTTGAATCATAAAGGTTCTTTATCCTGACCTCTTGCCAACACAAAGGAGTAGTACACCTACGTCCATAAAGTGCTTCAAATGGTACCATGCCAATACTTTAATGGTAACTATTGTTGTATGTGAATTCTGCAAGAGGTAAATGTTTAATCCATGATCCCTTCCATTCTAAGGCACACGCTCGTAGCATATCTTCTAGTTTATGAATCGTATGTTCTGACTGACCATCTATTTGTGGATGATATGTTGTACTCAAGTATAGTTGTGTACCTAAGGCTTTCTTGAAGTTCTCCCAATAGTGTGAGGTGAATCATGAATCTCGATCAGAAACTACTTTCTTTGGGATACCATGGAGGCGAATCACATGTGTAATATATAACTCAGCAAGCTGGTATGGAGTGAAAGATAAGCTTATCGGAATAAAGTATGCTACCTTTTCAGATGATCTATTATAACCCAGATACTATCTTTACTACCAGTCGTCTGAGGTAAGCCAGTAACGAAATCCATGGAAATGCTTTCCCATTTCCATTCAGGTATAAGGAGGGGTTGCAATAATCTCGATGGCTTTTGGTGTAAAGCCTTTATCTGCTGGCAAGTGAAACACGAATTCACAAACTCAGCAACATCTTTCTTCATTCCCGGTCACCAAAAGTATGAATGAAGATCCTTATACGTCTTTGTAATTCCTGGATGAATAGATAATCTTGAGCAGTGCACTTCTTGTAAGATGTCTTTCCTTAGTTCAGGTGTGCTTGGTACACAAACTCTGTGATGGTTATACAGTAAACCATCTTGTATCTGGAATCCCTTTATCTCATTCTTCTCAAGTTGTTGTCTCAAGTCTTTAAGGCTTGGACCGTCCTCCTATCATTTCTTTATTCTATTCCACATCATTGGTTTGTCTTGGTGAGGAATAGTTATAGTATCAACACTACTATCAAATGGTTTTCATTCACTTAACGTTGATGGTAAACCTCAGAAGTGGATAGCACTCACCAACCCAGGTGATTAAGTTCTTCTGCTAAGGGCATCTGCTACGACGTTGCCCTTACCAGGGTGGTAGGAGATTGTGCAATCATAGTCTTTCAACAACTCTAGCCATCATCTCTGTCTCATATTGAGTTCCTTTTGATTAAATAGATATTTCAAGCTTTTATGATTAGTGAAAATTTGAAAAGTAATACCATAGAGGTAATGTCTCCATATCTTTATAGCAAAAACTACAACAGCTAATTCAAGGTCATGTGTTGGGTAGTTCTTTTCATGTGTCCTGAGATGTCGTGATGCATACACAACTACCTTACCATGTTGCATAAGAACTACCCCACGTCCTTCTTTAGATGCATCAGTGTACACTGTAAACCCTTCACTCCCATAGGGTAGAGTAAGGATTGGTGCAGATGTTAGGCATTCTTTCAGTGTCTGAAAACTAGCTTCACATGTATCAGACCATAAGCATGGGACTTCCTTCTGAGTTAGTCTAGTCATTGGCAATGCTATTCGTGAAAAGTCCTTACGAATATTCTATAATATCCAGCTAAATCTAGAAAAGATCGTATTTCTATGATAGTCTTCGGGCGTTCCCAACTCATCACCGCACTAACCTTTGTAGGATCAACTGATATACCCTTCCCAGAAATAACATGGCCTAAGAAAGATACTTCAGATAACCAGAAGTCACATTTGTTATATTTAGCATACAGTTTGTTCTTCCTTAGAGTTTCAAGTGCCTACCTGAGATGGTGTTCATGCAGATATTTATCCTTGGAGTAAATAAGCACATCATCAATAAAGACTACTACAAAGTGATCTAAGAACTCCTTGAATACTCTATTCATGAGATCCATGAAGGATGTTGGGGCATTTGTTAGTCCAAAAGGCATAACTAAGAATTCATAATGCCCATATCTAGTTCGAAAAGCTGTCTTGGGAATATCTGTACCTTTAATTTTCAACTGATGGTATCTAAATCTTAAATCAATCTTGGAATACATAGTTGAACCCTGTAACTGATCAAAGAGATCATCTATTCTTGGTAGTGGATACTTATTCTTCATTTTGCTATTGTTTAGTTGTCTATAGTCAATGCACAACCGCATCGACCCATCCTTTTTCCTGACAAATAAGACAGGTGCACCCCATGGTGAAGTACTAGGATGAATGAATACTTTATATAACAGTTCTTGCAACTGTACCTTTAACTCTCGTAACTCAGTCGGTGCCATCTTATGCGTAGGGATAAAGATAGGTTGAGTATCAGGTATGAGAGAGAGTTCAAATTCAATCTCTCGCTCAGGTGGTAATCCAGATAGTTCCTCTGGAAATACATCAGGAAATTCGCACACTAGAGGTATATCTTCCATCATTCTGTCTGACCCTGATGTAGCAGCTACATAAGCTAAATAGCCTTGGCACCCTTTCTCTAACAATTGTTGTGCCTTCAAAGTAGAGATATATTCGACATTATCGTTGGATGTCTTTCTAATGAACTGGAACCCTAAACGTTACTGTCTTCTGAAATAGTCAAGATATGCATGATGCCTTTCTAGCCAATCCATCCCTAGGATAAGATCAAAGTCCTCCATTTCTATCAGTAGTAGTGAAACAGGTAACTGATATCCCGCTATCAGTACTATACAATTATCCAGGATTTCTCGGATTATGAATACTTGCCCTCCTGGTCCCCTGATCAGATAGGACTGTTGTACTTCTGTTGGTATCTTATCCAAAGTGGGTACTAACCGTCGAGCAATAAATGAATGTGAAGCACCAGAATCAAATAAAGCATGTATTGAAAAGCCATGAATAGTAACGGTACCTCGTACGACTGTGCTTGAATTGTAGGCTTGTTCTTCAGTAATTGTATTGAGCTGGACATTAGGAATAGGCAAGCTAGAACCCGTAACACTTTGTGGTGGTTGCTGTGTAGGATGCGCTCCTTGTGAGCCACAACCTCTACCATGTCTTCCTCCGCGTGTTGCTCCATTGCTCAGAGTGGATGTTATACTGTTAATTGGGGTTGGTTTAAATCCTGAACCTCTCAACTGTGGACAGTCTTTCGTAATGTGGCCTTCTTGATGACAGTGATAACATGCACGCGTTCCTGTATGAGCTGAAGACCCAACTACAGAGGTACTAGTTCCTGGTGCTGAGTTACGGGGGTATAATGGAGGTCTAGAGAAACCCCCTCTTCATGATAATTCCTGACCCAAGGTCTGTGGTGAGCTTATACTAGAACTGACTGGGTGATAGCGATGATCTCTACGGTTATAATGTGCCTTGCGTTTGGATGGTCCACCATTAAAGTGGAAACTTCTTCTTTGGCGGTTTTCATCCCTCTCCATCTCAATACGAGAGGCGATGTCCATTGCTTCATCTACGGTTGTATCTCTAAAACCAGCAAGCTTTTCTTGCAGATCTCTCTGAAGACCGCTAACAAATTTTGTAAGACTCTCTTGTGGTGAAGCTTCTAGAGCTGGTGAGTAACGTAATAGCTCAGTAAAGTGGATATGATAATCTCGTACGATCTTAGAACCCTGGTTCAAAGAAGCCAACCCTCTCCTCTTTAATTCTTCCCATGAGAGGGATAGAAGTGAGCTCGGAACCTCTATTCAAAGATATCCCATGGAACAAGATCTACTAATTTCTTGGAAATTGCTCTCCACCATCGTCGTGCATAATTTGCTGGGGAGTAATAAGCAAAGTGCACCTAAGTGTCAGTTGGTGCATGGATTATCCTCAACACCCTAATAATGTCATCGAGCCATAATTCAGCCTCGATAGGTGTCTCTACACCTTTGAATCGAGGAATTTTTATCTTTCGATAATTATCTAGTAATGTTTGGTGTCTAAGAAGGGCCTTCTCCATTGCTCCTTCAGCTGGGGTAGGAGCTGACTCAGTTGAAGGATGGTAACTTGATTCTTCCTTAGAAAGATGGATAGAACCTTCAATCCTCGCATCCACAGGCTTAGATGCCTCGGGTCTCTCAGCTTGTGCATTGAGCCTCTCCTCCAATGCTTGCTGCCTTTGCCCCATGTCTTGGAGCATTGCCAGTATAGCCCCTAATTGCCTAGATACATCTTAGTCTGCCATGATCCTGGGATGAGTCAAGGTCAAAGGTCAGATCCTATATGTCTTAGCATGATGTACATAAGGGACAATGACTTGTGAATGGTACTGCAGTCAGTTATTAAGATCAATGGATCTTAATACAACCTTAGTTTCTGAATACCGCTCATAGTTGTCAATTACTAAATAAATTACTGGAGTAACCTTGCTCTGATACCAATCTATCACGACCCAGATTCCGGGCCATTGCATCCTCCCATATCCGGATCTGGTTACTCAGCAATAATTTATTCAGCAATCACAACTAACATTCAAAAACAGACTGCAAATAAAAACACTCAGAAGGAAGTATTTCAACACTTTACCATTCACAAAATAAATCTTACATGATCCATTGTCCCACTACAACCCTTTACATGTACGTCAGCTGGAAGGAAATATACAGAATATTACTAACTACCTTACAAAGAAAAGCTATTGTGGCCTGCTGGATGTCTAGTATGTAAGCTCGCTGGATTTTTAAAGTCCTTGCGATGACTTACCAACACCTGTTGGGTTTTCCATAAATCATAGGATAAAAATTAGCGAATGCTAAGTAACGAAGAAGAGAAAAGCAAATACATTGTGTAATTTTGCAAAAATTATTATCACAAAAGATTTCATTCCTTCTTGTTGATTTAAGTCCTATTCCTTTCTATTCCACGCCAGGGATTAGTCCAGGAGAACCCAACATTCTTGGACTCCAAAGCTGTGGACACTTCGGGATTGGAGATTGTGTTGATCTTGGTAATCTTATGCCACCGTACGTCGTCTCAACTAATCCTCCAATACTACCCTGACAAAATTTTTCTTTTATTAAACAAGGTCTCAAACCCTCGGCCTGGAAAACAAATGAGCACACTGTCCTCGAGGACTCGGTTGCTTAAAACCTCAGGCTAACATTTAATCATATTACCTAGTGGCTTTAAATACATATTATCGTGACCCAGCCGCTATTGAACCACCCGTGCCTCCACATGACAGGACCACATCTTCCGTCGTTCAACCCTAAGATATTGGCTCCCGATACCACGCGTTGCAAATCATTCATTTCATGCGCACTTATCATTACAAGGAAACATTGTACCACCTAGGTAGGGAAATGTCAATACGGGTTCCTTCCGATAAACCTACAGGTTGCATGCCTGACCTGTAGTTCTACTCCCAGTCATCCTTAACGCGACACATGATCCTTTTCATGATCCAACTCAAACCACATCAATTCCCATGATATAATTCTTTTGTTAAGTCTTCGATTTGCATAATCAATAACACTTAGTGTAGACTCACATATATATTATTCATATGCATATATACTTGTATTTATGCCTATTTTAACTCCCAAATCCTAACTTTCAAAACTACCGCATCAATTTGATGTTTAAACCTTATTTTAGTGGAAATCACAAAGCAACTCTTCAGACTTTTTCAAAAATAGCCAAAATTAGGGTTCTTCATAGTAAAGAATATAAAATCAAGAATTTCAGTAATCTCGTATGAAAACCCAACAGCAAAAGGAAGAATTTCGTTACCTAATCGAGCTCTCTCTCGCGTATGCAAGGCTTTATCGTGTTTCATTTTCAGAAAGGGAGTTTTAAGGCTCCTGAAAAGATCAAATTTCATTTCCATTTCAAAAATGCTAAGAACATGTCAAGAACGCTAAGAACGAATGAAGAACACAATGAACACGAAGAACACAAAGAATATGAAGAACGCCAAGAACATATTTTCTCTTGAAATTCCAGCAGAGTTTCCCCTTATACGGGGTGATATTTCTAGGAAAATTTTGGTTGAGTTTTCCCTTATATCGGGACATATTTCTCAGAACCTTTCGGCAGAGTTTCCCCTTATATCGAGACATATTTCAAAATTAAAACGAAAAGAGTTTCCTCTATAAAATCAATCAAGAGGAAAATAACAACGAAACTGAAAGAATATACTCAAAC
The DNA here is from genome assembly GCA_037367405.1 of Ottelia alismoides. Taxonomy (NCBI): domain Eukaryota; kingdom Viridiplantae; phylum Streptophyta; class Magnoliopsida; order Alismatales; family Hydrocharitaceae; genus Ottelia; species Ottelia alismoides. The sequence continues at coordinate 1,015,883 of JAZKJV010000123.1, forward strand.
AACAAGAGATGAAGAATCGGTAGACACCACGCATCTTAGATGAGTGAATGTGTAACGAATCACAGAGTTCACTGACGTGCATAGCTGCACGCACTTAAGCAGGGTATTACACAGATTTCTCCATCAAAATAACTATAAAAGTATAATTGAAAGAATAGAAACATAAGCGATGGAGAATCGGTAGACACCACACGTCTTAGATGAGTGAACATGTGACGAATCATAGGGTTCACTGATGTGCATAGCCGCCCGCACCTAAGTTGGGTGTTACACAGATTTCTCCTCGAATCACAACAGGAAACGAATCAGAAAGAAAGATGAATCAAGAACAAAACTCAGAAGAACAAGAGGATGAATTGAAAGCCTATATTACGAAGCAAACTAAGATAGGATCATACCTTTCTCCTCCTCGTTCTCCCGGCAGCGCTTCGCTAACGCTCCTTCCTCGCCTCCCACTCCTCCTCCCAACCTCTCGACCCTAGCCCTTGGGGTGGTGGTGCTAGTGGAAATAGTAGAGAATGAATGGGTAGGGGGAGTCTATTTATAGGCTCCAGAAAACCACTAACCATGGCTAGAAAATCATGGTTTAGACCTTAACCATGGTTTAGCGGCTCATGGTTTTAGCCCATGGTTTTAGACAAAACTTATCCCAAACTTGGGGCTTTTGCAGAAATTTTTTGAAAAAAAACTTTTCAAAAAGATTTGGTCTTTTATTTTCTTTTCTTTTTTAAAAAATATTGTGTAAATATTTGTTGCATGTGTATTTGCATTTTGAGAATGAAACCGATGCTTAATCTGGAATAAAATTGAAGAATGGAGCTTGGTTAGGACCTTAATCTACTTAATTTCAAAGGAACCTTATATGAACTGAAGTTGAGACTTTTCAGGTCCTACCGACTTAATTCTTTGAGTCCACAAGACTATGTTCACTTGTCATCTTGATTGGTCTAAGTAGAATAATTTACAACACATGCATGATTCTTTTAGATAGTGGCTTAACTTGAACAAGCACTCTACCTGTGGCTCTTCATGAATGGGGTGGTGAGGAGGCATAATCCTTTGGCTTGGAGTAGCACACGAGTGTGTAACAACTAGTGGGAACACTCGTCCTCGTCTAGGGAGGGATGCACACCTCAACCTAGTCTAGTAGCATTGAGGTCTAACGACAGGCTGTGGGTTGCAATAATGCTTCAAAAGATGGATAGTCTACTAGTTCAAGAAGAAAAACTCCTTATGCACATGCTGCACATGTTGTATAATTTTTTTTGCAAAAAAATCCAAAATAGTGGATATTATTGAAAATAGAATGCTTATCGGAGTGTATATAAAAAAATTAGCAAATCTTATGTGATACAAAGTCTCATCTCATGGAAGCTTGTAGTTGAAGACTTGTCTACACTGGTTAAGCTCCATGGGATATGTAGCTATACTGCCCACGATCCACTCTCTTCTTTCCCTCTCTTCTTGAGCTGGTTGTAGTAAACTTAGAAGGGAATACCCTTCTCCTCAAGGAAAGAGTTGCTAGATCGGGGGACTAGAGTTACCTTGTTGAGGGAGGTTGTTTCTTTGCCACTTTTAAGGTGGGGAGCTATATTCCACATACACCGTACAAGTATAGATCATAGTCATAAGAGTTTGCATATGTAGACTTATTCTAACCTGACTGTTGAGGTGACCTGACCATAGAATTGTGGAACTTGAGGGTATTAGGTCTTAAATCCATTTCCCAATAAGGTTCTGCCAAAGTAACAATCCAAAGGTCTGACTGGGTTCCATACTTCAATTTATCGAAGATAAGTTTAATAACCATTATTGTTCTAAGTTCTTTCCTTTTTATTTTCTTATTTTCCTTTTTCACTTCTATTTAAATAAGTATTTACTAAGGGACTAGCAAAGTTAAAGTATAGGGGAATGATGAAATCATAATTCATCACCTTTATTCTTTTATTTTAGCCAAATTCGTTAGCAAAACATCTGTAATTACGTGTTAAAACCAATACATTGCCATTCATCACAATTTTGTTAATAATTTATAATTAACATTTATTTATCCAAAATAAAAGAATAAAGAAGAAAAGAAAAAGAAAGGAAATAAAAAGGAAGCCTGTAATTATGTAATAAGTACAGATTGACCTGAACCCCGAGATTACGTCAATGATTGACTTGATCAACAAGGAATAAAGTAGGGAGAGATAAGACCCTCTTTTGTTGAAAAATACCATTGTATATATCATCTACTATATTCTATATTTATTCTGTAAATACTCTTCACTGTTCTCCTATATATATCTTTGTACTATTTACCAATAAAATGGTCTTAAGGTAAGTTTTTTTCTCAATAGAACATGTAAATAATAAGATGGTGTAAACAATAAAATTAATTTTAAAATCAATGTGTAAATAAAATAAAAGAAAAACTAATCAGTTATTGTGTAAATATGTCAAAGTGAGCATAATGTGTATAATACTATATTTATTTAACCTATATAAATAAGTTATAAGATAAAAATATGTTTATATGACTTAAATTATTTTGTAAATAAATAAAATATAAATTATAATGTACTTTTTTAAAAATAATAAAATAAAAATATGTAAATATTATATATAGGTATATTATAAATGTACACAGTATTAATATTTATATATACATTATTAAAATTATAAATAAATATTTGTAAAATAATTAACATTTTTTTTATTTTCATCATTTTCTATTTTAAGGCTATTTATTATTTTAGTTTTATTTTACTTTTATTTTTGTAAATCAATTTTCCTATTGATCAACCCGGGTTTGTTGACCCGGGTCAACCTCCCCCTCCCAGGTCCGACTCGAGCAATGGTTCGTCGGATCTCTTTTCTCCCAATTCTTCTGCCCATGTTTGATCATCTTTTGCCTTGAATCTTGCACTCGATTCTTAGCCAAGGATCCACCATCTTCATGGATACCTAAACCTCACCGGATCTTCCTCGATTAACGTGATTTTTCTTGAAGATTCTAGGCACCGGAGAACCCTATAAATCATCTGTTCAACCTCTCCATGCCTGAAGCTCGCTCCGCGCTGCTTCTTGATCCACCGGAGCCCTTGGGGAAGTAACATGGTCCTGAGGAACCCTTTGGTGATCAGTTTAGTGGTCGATTGAGTTGACACTCGTACGTGGCCAAAGCACTCCGCTGTGTTCATCTTCCTTAGCCTCCCATAGCAGGGTCGAGGTCGTAACCCCGCCGATCACTTCGCCGACATCCGCCTTCCATTTCCGAGCATCATGTAGACTTCATTCCTTGTCTTTACGTTGTTTCTTTCGATTATTTCATCACTGTCATCGTCTACCTTCAGCGAATCAGAGGCTCGAATCTCCTCATTCAACCGCATCGATATCATCTTCGTTCCACCGTCCATCATCCAACGCAACCTGACCCTCCTTAGACACGACCGTAGAGTTGGATTTAGGGAAAATCCTCCTTCCATCTTCGTCGAAGGACAAACACCATCTACAACCCTTCTTTTACTATTTATGCCGCATAAGTGCGGTCGAAGCTTTGCTTCTTAGCCTCGCACACATTTGTAGGTCCAGGTGGGTACGATAGGCTCGATTCGACCCCAAGCAGACGAGGAGGAGTAGCTCCAGGTGGATCCCTTTCTGAATCGTCATCCAGCTGATCTTCCAGCCATCCGAAGCTCCAGGCCAACGCAGAATCGCAATAGCTTGTTCCTGGATTCCTTATCTGACCGCTCCGAGCTCTATAGCGCCAGATTTCCTCATTTGAGCCACTGCCGGTGGATCCTTCATCGTCATTCTTACAGGACCCCTCATCATCATCGGATCAAAGATCCTCCTCCCAGATCTGATCTAGACCACAAGACAGCGCCCAAAAGTAGTCCATTCGATCAGATCTAGGACAGATCTAACACACATGTCACCGTTTTTTTCCAGAGCCGTCAAACCTCGCCAACAGTCTATCAGAGCAGTACGTCAGAGCCCTCATGTGCCACACGCCACCCGTCAGGCATATTTCTCTTTTTACCGTATCATTTCTATCATTTCTTTTCAGCATAATAAATATAAAAGTTAGTTGTAAACATTTGCAGTTAGGACCTCGTAGTTTCATAATTGCACTTTAGTCTAGCTGAACTGAACTCGTGTGCATGTTCACGTGTTGTTTGTGCCATATTTGCTTGTTTTCTCTCGAGCTTTCATGAGTTATTGAAATCGAACGAACTTTTTGTATTTGTACTTATGTCCCTCTGGTCCTGGTTCACGTGTGACACCCATTTTTACTGGATGTTTTGCGTGCTTGGCCCATGAGTTCTTATTGCACGTTATTGTTTGGCTCTAAAACTTAAAATAATTGCACTTTGGTCCTTACATTCCAGGTTATTTTTGTGCTCTTCTATTAACTTCAGTAAATATCAATCGTAATATGAAAATCCCCTTAAAATTAGTAGTAGCTCCTGCTAATGTTTCATGTGGTAATCTTTGTGTGTTGAGTTTCGTTCATGTGTAATTATTTAAAATTCAAAAATCGATTAAAAATTCCTTATTTGCTTTCAAAAATTCATAAAGATTAGAAAAATCAACAAATTCTAAAATTATATGTTAGCTTTATTTTTAGCTATTTGCTTTTCTGTATAAATTTAATCTTATTTTCTTTTATAAAACTCTAAAAATTTAAAGAACCCAAAAAACACCATAAAAATCATATGAAATTTTTCAAAAACTCAAAAACTATATTTTTAGTCTCTACTTGTAGATATTTAAATATACTTTTGATAAACATATTCCAGAAGTTTTGGGCTTATTTCCCATTTTTAATTGAATTATACTCTTGGTTATGCACTGTTTGCATTATTTCATGTTTTCAATCAGTTTGAAAATTCTAAAAATTCCTGAAAATTTTAAAAAATAGTATAAAATTGTCAAAAACATAAAAAAACATTTTATTGAAATTTTCTAAATTTTTTACTACATTTTAAAAATAAAAAAAGAGTAGTTGTGTGTCTTTTATTTATTATGTTTATTTGCTTTGCGTTGAAAACAAAAAATATAAAAAATTGAAAAAAAATCATTAAAACTCAAAATCAGAATACATAAAAAATACAAAATACAAAATCCATAAAAATTAAAAAGACAAAAATTCACAAAATCGAAGAGTAGTTTGCTTTGAATTTCCTCTTTCATTTCTTTAACTTTTCATTGAATTGTGTAACCTTTGCTTAATAATTATTGCCACCTTGAGTTTGACCCTTGGAGCTATACCATGTTAACAAATAGTAGCTTAGACCACTCTCCTTCACTTCTTGATTTGTTTTGTGGTTGAATAATTTTCTCATTTCTAGCATGATTTCTAGGGTGACAACGACACTATTAATTGCTTAATTTCATTAACTTAACCATAGTCAATCGGACCGGTTATTACCAGGTTTAACCAATTGAACGAACCCACTGGTTCAACCATCTATTTTTTTTGACAAAAAACTAATTTCTAGTAATTTAATAAAATATAAACTTTTAAAAACTATTCATAATATAATCTCATTCTAATACACAATATAGTATTCATTTATCTCTTCTCCTTCCAAATGATCGATGACCCATTATCCCTCTCCTTTCCTGTCATATGAGCGTTGCCTCTCTCTTTCCCACATTGTGCATGAGATAGTCTACTTCCAACAATAATAAATGAAAACATTGTCATAGCTATGATAAGTGGTCTTGCCATTAATTAGAGTTTAAATAATTTTAAAGTAATTAAATTTATACTTCACATATATGTATTTATATGAATTTTACAAACTATGTTTGATACACCCTTTTGGTTTTTTCTAATAACATTTATACCCCTAACTTTTTTGTTGTGCTCCTATATTCTTAAAAAAATGATAATATTACCCTTATGTTGGTATAATAAAGGAGCACAAAGTACTAATTAATAAAATCCACTACTATGCATTTTGTAAAAACGTAAGTGCACACATATAATCGTAAAAAAGAGAGGTATAATTATATTGAAAAACTTGGAAGGGCACGAGTGTAGAAATCCCCTAATAATATGATGTAGCATTTTTCATATTTATTTGTATGATAAATCGGTCTAACTCGGTTCGACTCGGTTGAATCATACGAAACAAATCACTAATATAATGGTTAGGTATTTTTCAATTTTTTGAGCCACTGAAGTGATCATCATTTCGACCAGTTGATCCCATTGGTCTGACTATCAAAAAATGATACCTGCCTAGTTTGATGTCTAGTTTGATTTCTAAAACTATGATAAAAAGTAACCAACATTAATAGAGGACATGTTTGTCAGTAATGTTCCAACTAATTTGAATCCATTCCTTTTTAGGTAGTTGCCATAGGAATCGGATCCTCCATTGTAATATGAGTTAAAATAGAGGTGTTATAATGGCTATTTTCTTTTTTTACGGAGCAGCTTCAGGTCGACCCCTTTCCAAATCGTTATCCAGCTAATCTTCGAGCCATCTGAAGCTCTAGGATGACGCGGAATAACAGTAGCTTATTCTGGGACTCCTTAGCCGATCGCTTCGAGCTTTGTAGCACAAGATTTCCTCATTTGTGTCACCGTAAGTGGAACCTTCATTATCATTTTCCATGACCCCTCATCATCGTAAGATCAGAGAGCCTCCTCCCAGATCTGATCCAGACCACACGAGCATGCCCAAAAGTAGGCCATCTGATTAGATCTAGGACAGATCTGACATGCATGTCACCATTTTTTTCAGAGCCGTCAGACCTCGCCAACGGTCTACCATAGCCGTACATCAGAGCCCTTACATTCCATATGCCAGTTGTCGAGTATATTTCTCTTTTACCCTATCCTTTATGTCATTTATTTCATCATAATAAATGTAAAAGTTAGTTGTAAACCCTTGCAGTTAGGGCCTCTTAGTTTTTCACAATTGCACTTTAATCCAGCTGAACTGACCTCACGTGTGTGTTCAAGTGTCATTTGTGCCATATTTGCTTGTTTTCTCCTCAGCTTTCATGTGTTATTGAAATAGAAGAAACTTTTGGTATTTACACATATGCCCCTCTGAGCCTGGTTCACGAGTGACAAACGTTTTTACTGGAATTTTTACGTGATTGGCCCATGAGTTCTTATTGCACATTAATATTTGGTCCGGAGACTTAAAATAATTGCACTTTGGTCCTTAAATTCAATATTATTTTTGTGTTCTTCTATTAACTACAATAAATATCAAACTTAATACGAAAATCCCCTAAAAATTAGTAGTAGCTCCTGCTAGTGTTTCCTGTGGTAATGTTTAAGTGTTGAATTTCATTCATTTACAATTATTAAAATTCAAAAATTAATAAAATTCTCTGTTAGATTTCAAAAATTCATAAAATTTGAAAAATCACCTAAAATTCTAAAAATTTAGGTTAGCTTTATTTCTAGCTATTTGCTTTTCTATATAAATTTCATCTTAATTTCCTTTTATAAAATCTTAAAATTTTTAAAACCCTAAAACCATAAAAATCATATAAAATCTTTCAAAATCCCAAAAATTATGTTTTTGGTCTGTGCTTGTAGATATATTAATTACACTTTTGATAAAAACATTTTCCGGAGGTTTCGGGCCTATTTTCCATTTTTAATTTAAAAAATACTTTTGGCACTACAATTTTTGCATTATTTCCTAGTTTTAATAAATTTGAAAATCTTAAAAAATCTATAAATCCTTGAAAATTGCAAAATAGTATAAAATTATCAAAAATAAAAAATATTTTTACTGGAATTTTTTGGATATTTTTACTATATTTGAACAAATAAAAAAAGAGTAGTTATGTGTCTTTTATTCATCATCTTTATTTGCTTTGCCTTGAAAATTAAAAATACAAAATTTGCAAAATTAAAAGCATTAAAACTCAAAATCAGAAAACATAAAAAAATATAAAAAATAAAAATCCATAAAAACAAAAAGATTAAAATTCACAAAAATCAAAGAGTAGTTTGCTTTGAGTTTCCATGTTCATTTCTTTGACTTTTCATTGAATTGAATACTCCTTGCTTAATAATCGTTGTCTGCTTTACTTCGACCCTAGGAGCTATATCAGGTTAATAAATAATAGCTTAGACCACTCACTTCACTTTCTTGCTTCATTTTGTGGTTGAATAATTTTCTCGATTTATTGACTGATTTTAGGGGTGATAGAGACACTATTAATTGCTTAATTTCATTAACGTAACCTTAGTCAGACGGGCTGGTTATAACTAGGTTGAACTAATTTAACCAACCCACCAGTTCAACCTCCTTTTTTAATAAAAAGTAATTTATGGTAATTTAATAAAATGTAAAATTTTAAAACTATTCATAATATAATCTCATTCTAATCCATAGTATAGTACTCACTTATCTCTTTTCCTTCCATATGTGTCGATGACCCATTATCCCTCTCATTTCATGCTATATGAGCGTTGTCTCTCTCTTTCCGACATTATGCATGAGGTAGTCTACTTCCAACAATAATAAATGAAAACATTGTCATAGTTATGCTATGAGAAGCGGTCTTGTCATAAATTAGAGTTTAAATAGTTTTAAAATTATTAAATTTATACATCACATATGTATTTATATGAATTTACAAACTATATTTAATATGCTCTTTTAATTTTTTTCTAATAACATTCATACCCTTAATTTTTTTGTTGTGCTCTTATATTCTTAAAAAATCGTAATATTACCCTTATGTTGGTATAATATAGGAGCACAAGTATACTAATAAAAAGCCACTACTATGCATTTTGTAAAAATAGAGGCACACATATAATTATAAAAAAAGAAATATAAGTGCTATTGAAAAACTTGGATGGACACGAGTGTACAACTCCTCTAATAATATGATGAGGTATTTTTCATATTTATTTGTATGATATATCTGTCTAACTCGGTTCAACACGGTTGAATCATATGAACCAAACCAACAACACAATGGTTCGGTCTTTTTCGATTTTTGTGAACCACCGACGTGATCGTCGTTTTGACCGGTTGATCCCATTGGTCCGACTACTAAGGTCATGTTCGGGTATCGGGTCCCCTACCTCATATTTTCTCCCTCCACGTGGGTCCTACTTTTTATCTTTTTTAAAAACTAAATAAATCAATTTTCCATAATCAATTCCATCAAAAAATAATATACTATACCATCATATCATATAAAAATTATAAACTAATCCACTACTACTCACTTTTTCAAACTCGAATACAATCACATCACAATAATTACTCACTTTTCAAACTCCAATGTAATCATATCACCCCAAACCCACTTCTAACCCTCCTCCAGTTTAACCCTCTATCCAAACACTAAAACTCAAAAATGAGTTACCTGCAACCAATTTAACCCACCTAAACCCACTATCCAAACACACCCTAAAAACTGATACCTGTCCAGTTTGATGTCCGGTTCGATTTTTAAAACCTTGATAAAAAGTAACCAGCATTAATAGGGGATATATTTGTCAGTAATGTTCAAACTAATTTGAATCGTTTCTATTTTAGGTGGTTGCTACAGGAATCAAATCTTCCATTGTAATAGGAGTTAAAACAGTGGTGTTGTACTGGCTTTTTTCTGTTTTTACGGATATCATTCCAAAAATACGTCCTTAGGCCCTGTTTGGTTGGAGAATAGGCCCTGTAATAAGGGGTCAATTCTCCGCCCGACACGGTTCCCAGTGGTATGACTATTCCCATTATTCCATCTTATTTCACTCTTATTCCTATATTTATCCCACCTTACCTACCTTTATTTCACCTTCTTCTCCTTATTCCTATCCTCCAGCCGAACAAAGAATAGACACTTATTCTCCTTATTCCCCATCCTTATTCATGCTTATTCCCGAACAGAACGTACCCTTAGAGATTGGATCCTAGATTAGTATTCTACTATGTTCTCAAAATTTTCATTAGAATCCAATGTAATTTACTATTTTATCATAATCATCAAATATCCAATCAATATTTAAGAAACTTAAATGTCATTAAAAAAGAACCGGACTTTTGCATATTAAGATAAAATAGCAAATTATATTAGATTTAAGCCAAATTTAAAAGAAAGGTAGGACAGTAAGCGATAGAGATTTTACCCGACAAACCTTATAAACTTTACCAATTACCTCCACGACATTTGAAACAACCTAATTCCCCCATTGACCCCGTAAACTTGCCAACTCTTACCCCATGAACCCTCCGGGTAATCTATTTGAAGCCTGCGGGGGTTTTTGGGGTAATTTACAAGGTTGATGGGGTAATTACGTTGTGTAAAAAGTTGTAGAGGTAATTTAAAAGTTTATAAGGTATACCGAATAAAAATCTCAGGGTGTGTTTGGATAGTGGTTTAGGTGGGTTAAACGGGATAGGATTGGATTTTTGATGAGAATAAAAAGAAAAACAAAAAGCGTGATGTAACCCTCATGGAGATCCAAACCAGGGTTTGGGCGCCTTCCTGGTGGGAAAAAGTAGCCTCTGGTCTTGGGAATGGGCACAGGAAAAAGTAGCAGGTGGTCGTGGTACTGGGCGTCTGCATCCCCCAACCCAATGGTCTCGGGAATGGACGTCTGCATCCGCCAACCCAATGGTCTTGGGAATGAGCATCGCCCAACCCAATGAACACGCAAATGGCAGCAGCAGTCTGCTGAACAAAGAATGGGCATTGGGCACCCACCGTGGAAAACCTTCTTATATGAACTTGAGAACAAGCCCCCCCTCTTAAGATCGAGAGAGACAGAGAGAGAGGGGGGACATGGGCAATTCAGAGAGCAGCAGCAGCAGCGGTGCCAACAACAACCAGGACGAAGAAAAGAAAGAAGAGCCAAAGCCAACGAGCGGAATATCGCTAAGCGACGTGGGAAAGGCTGCAGCTGTTGCCATAGCCGGCGTCGCCGCGTTGGCCATCGGAGCGCATCAGATACTCTCGTCTCTTCCTCCGCCTCCATCCCAACGAGAAGACGAGCGTGATGAAAGGGCTTCATATCATCAGATCAGCAGGACTGCTTCCTACTACAGTGAGCATCGACCTGGGCACGTTACTACACGCGGTATATAATTAATTATATATTTAGAGTTTAGGCTTTGCTTTTGCACGTGATTATTTGCATGTAAATTGTGCATGCATACAGGTACTGGTTGGAAGAATCCTCCCTATGCGCACTACAAGATCAACACGGACTACTCCGGGGAGAGGGGCATCGGTTACGTCGTCCGAGACTACTGCGGCCGTCTGATGTTTGCCGAGGCCATGATAACGCCAGACTCCCCCGAGGACAGCACCCGCGGCGAGGCCAATGCCATATACCACGCTTTGGCGGCAGCACATAGGCTCGGCTACGAAGGTCAGCGCCTCATCTTGGAATCTGACAGCGAGTCTTTGGTCAAGCTCCTCACGAACGACGGGCTGATCGGCAGAGGGAATATGGCAGATGTCGACCGCATCCGCACCCTCCAAAAAAAAGGCAAAGTTCGAGAAGATCGAAGTCCGCCACGCCAATCGAGAAGCCAACGGGGTAGCCAACCACTTGGCAAGGGAAGCTGCCAAGGGCCGCGCCTGGCAGTACGGTTCTGACCCCCACCAGCCGTGGCCGGTCGATCTGCGGCGTCTGTTGAACAAGGACTGCTCGGACGCTGGCTTGACGCCACTCTACTGAATGCTGCCCATCTGGAACTCGCACATCATGTTATCTGTTTATGTTGGTCGGTTCTGTTTGTGCTGTTCTCTCTATCCTTTAGTCGGGTATGATGATGAATTAACTAATGATCTGTGAACTTGTCAGTTGTCTGCGAATAGAAATTCTGGAAGCAATATCTACTCGGCATGAAATGCTTTGGATGTAGAGGTAAAAAGGATAATTTAGGCTGATAGTATTAGTATACATTCCAGATCACACAGTACATATTAATTTCTAAATAAAACCACCAATCATGCATCCATCAGCTCCAAGTCCTGATCTTTGCATCTGATAGCTTCTCTAGAGGTCTTCCCATCACTATTCTCAGAAAATGGAAAGCTAAGACTCAAGATATATGAATCAGTTTTGACAACGTCTAACCACGCTACAATAGTTTACATTCTTTCTATATCTTTTTCCACAAGAAGTTTGCAAGTTTTTGTAGCAATGGAGAAATCTATTGCCATGCCATTAAAAAAAGTTACGACGACAATTTGTGTCATCAAGCTTTGTAGTTTTGACAATATGAAAGTTTAACTTGCCAAATTTTTGGTGTCCTACAAAGTTTGATTGCTACAGGAGCAAGATAATTATGACAATGATATGTTCGTTGCAACTAGTTACTTTGATGATGAATTTTTTTGTTACACATATTCTAATGTATTTAACTAGTGCATGCTGGATATGTAATTAAAGGCGTTATTTGAATTAAATGATCTGAATTCGATTAGAACGAAAAATGTTTATTTCAAAATTAAACAAATTGACTATGAGTTTAACTTATGGATTTGTTTCCAAACGGATTAAATCTAAATTAAGTTGATTTCATTCGATAATAATTCGATTCGACATATATTTACACGCACACATGCATGTATGTTTACACATATACTATGTGCACAATCATATACACAAATAATCCTATTTTTTAAAGACTAAAGATCCAATACATAAACAATAGAGTAGAAAATAAAGTAATAAAATCTAGCATGTATTTTTTTTTAATCTCAGCGAAGATAATTATTCTCCCTCTACATGCATAAGAAGATGATAGCCACAACCAAAATGTGCTAAGTTCCTCCTTAATATCTATCATCATGACTTATTTGGATATCTGTTCTCTAACTTCTAGTTGTTTTGATTTTCCTCACATAACTCCCACGCTCCTATCATTGTCATGCGACGAGAATGGGCATGATTGACACCTTCGCATTGTACTTACGACACTCAAGGAGCATTATTTATTTGTGAAGTATGACAAGTGTGGCTTTTGGCTTACATATGTGGCATTCGTTGGTTGCATGAACTTGGGATAGTTGTAGAAATCAACCCTGCCAAGAATGAGGCAACCATGTATTGGGAGCAACCCAAGACTGCTAAAGAGATTCACAGTCTCCTTGGCCTCATCCAAGGAGGGATTTGGTGATGTGCAAATTAAGCAAAGCTAGATAGTGGTGTATGCGTCATGCTAATTGAAAAATCATGAACACAACCCCATGCATGACTTCGAGTTGGGGTCTGTAGTCTTCTTATGGAAGATACCCATGCTCATTTTCAAGGATTTACATTCAAAAATTTTATGGATCACAAGAGCCTCAAGTACATATTTGACCAAAGAGTTGAATATAAGATAAAGGCATTGAATGGAATTGCTGAAGGACTATGATTGTACTAGGGAATCCATTTGAAAGCACCATATATATTGTGATTGTACTAGTCAATTATACTGGATTGTGGAGCATGATTGTCCAAGTCAGCATACAAATAAGAAGTTGTGAGATGTGTACCATCATTGCCTAAAAGTATGAGTTTGACAGATCAAAGTCTATAAATTAATATTGTGGAAAGGAGAACGTGTATTTATCCCTATTGATGAAGAACTGGGAGAGAAATTCTCGATAAGGCGCATACTTTCCAGTTTTTATTCATCTAGGAAATATCACGATGTATCAGGACCTCTGCTAACACTTTTGGTGGGAATAAATGAAGGGGGGATGTGGCAAATGACGTTAATCTTTGTCTCACTTGTCAGGTGGTGAAGATGAAACACAAGAGCCCCTTACTTTGTTGGAATCTCTTTACATTCTCGTATCGTAGTAGGAGAGCTTTTCTATAGATTTTGTGACATAACTACTATGCACCGGGGGGGGGTGTTGAAATCACCCCAAAGATAGAGTGTAAAATCATCCAAGTGTGGAAGAAGTATGTCATTGTGACTTAGTCTCACGAGATTCAAGCAATTTTATTTTATACTCCCCAAAATGTGTCTAGTGGAAAGTAAAGGAGTCTCAAACTCATGGAGGTACAAAAATAATAGAATGAATTCTTATATGTTTCATTGCAAGTAATATTAAGGGGTGAAGTGTTTTGGGTTTTTTGATTTTTTTATATTTTTATGTGATTTTGTATTTGTAGTAACTTTTGATTTTTAATATCTTTTATGAGTTTTAATTTTGAAAAAATACGAGTTTTTGAAAAAAAGATACTATATAGTAGATAAAGATAAGTATAGAATAATCATACCATATACTAGACAAGTGTGTTTAAATGTAAACATGTGAAAGTGATGCGAATATGTATAAGTAAAGCGATGGGAACACGATCAACCTCTTCCAAGATCTAGAGAGTATAAAATCTGTTCACCATTGGGACCTTTGAGAATTGACCCTTGCAACCTTACACTCTCAATCATCATCATCATACATATGGAGTGAATATTGGTGTTACATATGTTGGACATGTGACCCAGGGTGAATCATTTCTACATAATATGCTATTTTATTCATTTTTATATATCAATAAAAGTTATTGATATTCACTCGTGACCCTATCTGAGATTAATAAATGAATGCACTTATAAGGTATCTTAAAATAATTAGGGTTGTGTACCATGACCGTCTCGATAATCATACAATTGTGGATTCAATGGTTGAACTATAGAGGCCGGTGCTTGGAAGATATCTAACGAGTTAGATTGAGGACTCATCTAGCAACGCCAAATGATTGTTGATAAATGATCTCCAGCCTGAGAAGGACATGGTAATCATTACTCTAAAGGTTGATATCTGACCGACCTATTGATGCAAATATGTTGTATAGACATTCAACTACCTTTATTCTTCCATTTTGTATTTAAATCCCTATTAAACCACATGTAAATATCACTAGCTTTATAAATTAGCATATGTTATTCATCTATAATTAATGCATAATTAGTTATATGTAAATCTAAAATAAAATAATAAAGAAAATAAAATAAAAATAAATAAAGTATTAAAGACATTTAATAACCCTAAACTCCGAGACCAAGTTAATATGGACTTGGTCGAAAAAGAACAAATTAGGAAATAAGGGCCAAAGACTGTATATAAAACCCTAATTATTTATCCTGAAAATATCCATTTTTGCTCTATTTTATTCTTTATTCTACACACTCCAAATAATAAAGTTTCCGCCATGCAAATAATTTCTAATAAAAATAATGCACTATGCAACTGGGACACACAAATTAAACCAAACTCACCTCCATTGTCTTACAAATTAAATTGTCTATCTAATTATGGTTGGTAAACTTCCTGGGGTATTATTATACTGTTTATATGTATATTAGATTCATATGTTTTATTTTTTATAGTTTTAATCTCCTTATATTTTTTAAATAATTGTATATATTATTTGAAATATATTGAAAATGTAAACATAAAATTAAACCATAAAAATATGCAAAAAATATAGGTGTGTTATACCCATAATGTATATACATACAATTATTTATGTATATAAATAAAATCATGAAAATAAAACAAAATTATGTAATTATGTATTTAGTAATGTTATAAATATATAAATTATTTAAATAGGATAATAAGTTCTAAAAATAAAAAATAAAAAATTATACCAAATACATGTAAATACACATATATTTATACATGTAAAAATAAACACCTAATAAATTAAGTTATAAAAATAAATAAAAATATGAAAAAATAGTTTAAAAATAAGAAACATTTTTTAGGATTTAAGTTTTAATTAATAAATCATTTATTATTTATTTATGAATTAATAATGTTTTTAATTTCTGTTTTATCTCATTTGATCATACATGGACCAATTAGAATCTACGGAATGTTAACTCTAGGTCAACTATCATGCCCTCCTATCGAACTCTATCAGAACACGAGAGCACCTCACTTTCTCTATTTTCCACTCTTCCTCCAAGACATATTGATGAATCTCCATTTCGTCATCTTTATTCTATCAAATTGGCCTTAAAAAACCTAATAAATGCGTGTAAATAACGTTAATTCATGCATTTTATCATCCATGCATTATTGTGTAAATATTGTATAAAATACGGTTTTTAAAGCCAAAATTATAGAATAAAGAAAATAAAAGAAAAAGAATAAAATATTGCAAATATTTTATGATCCGAGACCCCGAGGCCTAGGCATCTCGATGACTAGGTCGACAAGGAATAAAGTAGGTGGAGAATAGAAGTACCTTCTATTTAATTCATTCCTTATTCATTTTGGGACTTACTTTTTATTCCACTTTTTATACTTGAAATAAAGAAACTTTGTACATGAAAGTTGTAGATAATTAAATAATTTTCAATTATCTATTTAATGAAGGTGGTTTCTTATTTTTCGGAGCTACGATTTGAAAGTTAGGTTTTGGACCCCTATTGTATATTTAGACTGATTAAAATATTCATTTCATTTATTGTTCATTATTTTTGTAATTTTATATTTTTATAATTTTGAAAATATTATTTATAATCTATATTTATATTAAAACTGGAATAAAAACACAAAAAAACACAAAAATAAAATACTCATGAAAAAAATATATAGATGAAATGCCTATACTTATACCTATGTATATAATACTTCTATTTTTTTAATTGTATAAATCATTTCAAAAAAATCAAATAAAAATATATTTAAGTTCATAAAATTAAGTTGTAAATATAAAAAATAATAAATAAAAATAATAAAATAAAATATACAAAAAAAATAAAATATTAAAATATATAGATGAATATACCTGTATATCACCTATAAAAGGTAACTTGTAATTCCACACCCCAAAAAAATAAATAAAAATCACCATAAAATACTTTATAAAATAATAAATATTTTTCATTTAATAACCTAAAAATAATTAAATCATTTGCTTTTTTTAAATGAATTTATAACTCTTTTTTCTAGGGATTTTTCCGGTTGGTCAGCGTAGACCAACCAAGTTCTTTCCCTGGTTGACCTCGGTCAACTCTCTGACCGAGGTTTGGCCTTGTGCCAGACTGCATTTTTTTGGTATTTTCACAATTTTCTAGGCAAGACATTTCACCATTTCGTGTTGGAGTCTTCACGACTTTTCATCACCCGTCATCGAGGATACACGCCCAAGGTTTATCTTGGAGCGTGGATCATCGATGCGCTGGCTACGCCTCGTTCTTTTCGTCGCTCTATCAACTCCTTCAAAAGGACCCCCGACCTTCCTTGACTCCTTGATCACTCTTACACCAAAAAGGCCAAGCCCTATGGTGCTCAACTTCCTCCTGGTGACAACAGGAGTCGAACCCACCTTCCAGGTGCCCTCGCGCTGTCGAATTGAGTCGTATCCACCTCGCCGGAGTGCGCCGCCCAACCCCGCCGCTGGTGCCACTTTGGTGAGTGTTTTCTCATCCCATTTGTATCCCTTGAGTTCCTTAGATTCCGTGTAGCTATACCAATCACTTCTCGATCATCGATCTCATCTGCAACATCCTCGAATTCGCAATCGAGACTCGGCCGGGTCTTCAACTCCGCCGGCTGATGCTAGTCTCCTCCGTCCGTGTCTACCCATCCACGGGGTCGAGGCAACTTTCCCTCGACCCTCTCACTCATTTTTTGCAGGTCCAGAAGCACCAGAAGATCCTGGAGCTCGTTTGGTA
The DNA here is from genome assembly GCA_037367405.1 of Ottelia alismoides. Classification (NCBI taxonomy): domain Eukaryota; kingdom Viridiplantae; phylum Streptophyta; class Magnoliopsida; order Alismatales; family Hydrocharitaceae; genus Ottelia; species Ottelia alismoides. The sequence continues at coordinate 1,033,507 of JAZKJV010000123.1, forward strand.
AGCTACCGAGGTTCCTGGGGCACTCTTGCTCTACCGTCTTGCTGCTCGCTCTCCGGTCCACGCCGGAGCTTTTTGGAGCTTCCAGCCAACAGAGGGCCACTCCGGGAAGCACCACGACCATTTTGAAGCACGAAGTCACGCCGGAGGAGGCCGATTGGGTGCAGGGAAGTTCGCCTTACCGGCGGAGCATCCCTGTTCATCCACCACCACCCTTTGCCGTCGTATCGAGGCCAGTGCTCCAGATCAACAACAGCCGTTCGATCTAGAGGCTCTCGATTGTCGATCGCGTCGAGGACCATCTAATCACCGCCGTCGAAGTCAAAGCGTCATCACGCGCCCCCATCCTTCCACGTGTATAAGTAAAGGGTCGCACGCTGTCCGATCGCGCACAAGGGTATTTTGCACTCAAACCCCCGCCATTTTTTGTATTGACTAAATAGCACTAAATCATTCATCTATCATTTTAATATTTTGTAATAATTGCACCTAGACCCCTAGAATTTTCATATTTGCGAGCAGGTCCTTTGTCACGTCACCTCACGTGCCTGTGCGCGTGAGGTCCGTGGCCATTTTGTAGAGGACTCCTTGCGGGTTTCTTTAGTTCCGTTTAGTCCTCAAAATTACGGACTCAGTTGTAATATTTTTGGAGAATTTGCAATCTAGCCCCAAGATTTCTCGTAACTACATATAGGTCCCTGCCAGGTCACGTGCCCTATGTGCGTGACCTTGATGTTTTTGTAGAGAAACCCCTGCGGGTCTTGAAATTTATATTTCGTCCACAAAAGTTTTTATTGCAGTTTATATTTTATGGAAAATTGCACTTTGGCCCTTATACTTTTGCAGATTTACATAAATACCCCTGCTAGTAGTATAGTTTCTCTTTGTTGTCTCTAATTATTTCATACATCTATTGAACTCTAAAAATTCCTAAAAAATATCATTGTGTATCTGTTGCATTGTGCTATCACGCTGTATTTTTATTTTTCATTTTCGTCGCATTTTAATATTTATAAAAATTCAAAAACATGCATTTTCTTCACTGTTTGCATTAGAAAAAAAATTATAAAACATTTTTGAAAAATTTCAAAAAAAATATATTTTGTGTGTTTTTACATCTTTACCTTCACACTAAAAATCATAAAAAAGATAAAATAAAACTCATAAAAATAGAAAAACCCCAAAAACCTTCATAAAAATTTATAAAATCCATAAAAAATCTAAAAATCTTGTTTTCTGTTCTTGAATTTTATTTTTTATTATCTTTAGCTTAATTGGAGAATTTTTGACACTATTTGATATTTTTCATCTCCAATTTAATTTCTGCTATTATTTTTAGTCACTATTTTACGTATTTTTTCTTTAAAAATACCAAAAAATAGTAAAAATTCAGAAAAATCATAAAAACATTAAAAAATATAAAAAGCCCAAAAAAATTTTATTTACTACGATTCGGATATTTTTACCTATCTATATATCTCTCTCACCTCTCTTGTATTTATATATTCTATATAGCTTTATATCTTATTTTATAGAAAAAGAAAATATAAAAATATAGAACAAAAAAGAAAGTACAAAATCAGTAAATTAAAAATCAAAATATAAAAATATAAAATCAAAAATTAAATAAAAAAATCAAAAATTTAAAACCCACAAAAAGTTCAATTTGGCTAAGTGAGTCACAAGACATAGGGTGCCTGACTTTTATCTAGCCCGCTTTACTCCCTTGCTTCCTGTGTTCAACCCCTACTTGTTGGCCATTATAAAATCTTAGTAGGATATAATAAATTTTAACTCTTGCTCTTAATTGCTTGATTATTTGTGTGGGTTAATTATTGATCAATGTGAGGATTGGAGTAGTCACCTCAGCGATAGTGAGCCTGTGTTGTCAGGCCAATACTTAATGACTACCGCCTTTTCGTTTTTCAATTGATGCCATTGCCGAGGAGTATCGACTTGTAGAGTAGACCTTTGTCCTCTTATTTAATTAGCCAATTTTTACTATCTCTTTCTATTGGATCATTAATTGTGAACTGTCTGACGTCTCTTTCTTGTCTTCTTACGAGGGACAACGGACCAAGGAGGATCGCCTAGGTGATCCTATGCAGCCTTGAGAAGCGGAGTCGGCTATTCTACCCTAGCCGGCATGAGAGAGCAGGAGGCTCTTGAGAGAGAGAGGATAGTTTAGACTTTTATTTTTGTGAGAGAGAGATTTATTGACTATAAAATTGTAATAATACATGTACACAGGACTTTGGACATTCGAGCCCAATTTCCAAGTGTTTGTTCACTTGGGGGCTCACCGCAGTTTTTTGCCGCGCTTTTATCGCTTTGTTTTATTTTGTTTCCCGATTTTGGTTTTCCTTATTTTGTGGAACGAGCCCTTAGTTTTTAGGCTTGCTTGATCGTGTAACCTAAGGCGAAACACCTAATAACCATTTCATGCACCTATAGTCTTCTCGTTTGGACTTAGAAATAATTAATTGTTGGACACATAGTTTGAAACCGCGTGCCGTGAGAGCTCTCCATACAACGCTTGCAGGACCCATTGTAGTGGGCACCGAGGAGGCTTCAAGATCGGACTAGGTTTTGCTCTGTGTGTTTAGCATTTGGTTCTTTACGCTAGCAGTTGCCTGCTTAGGATGATTTCCGTGTGCATATAGGCATTTAGTATAGGTTTATAAATTCCTATTTTGCATCCTGCATGGAGAGAGATGGGAAGCACTGTAAGTCTTCTAACCAAGCATTCATCATTTAGGCACTAAGGTGAGATTTCCATCTTAGTGTCGCCTTGCATTGCTTTGCCGACCTTCTCCCTCTATTTTTGGATCAAGTAGGAATCAAAGAAAAAGAAAATCATTAGGTGCTTGTATTCAATTTACTCAAAACAAGTGATAACACAAAAAAATTAAAAAAGGGACTGCTAAAAATACTTGACCTAAATAAAATTGGTTAATTGTACTCATTGCCTTGGGGTGAGCAAAGCCCTCATTTGTTTTCAGGTTGTATTGGAAGGTTTCCTTCCTAGTGAGGTGAGAGACATCATAAGGATTAGAGCCCAAAACCCAGTCTATGGTTGCCTTGTGTATCACCTAGATTTCTGATGTATTGGCACTTCTATCGTATGTAGACGAGTAGGGCTTGGTCGGTAATGATGACTCTCTATTGTGTAGAGCATCAACCTTGTCCTAAGTATCGAGCATAGGCCATGCCTTCAAGGGGGTGTCTGTCTCATTGTCTTGCGTTCGAGTAGGTTATTGCACGCTCACGGGTGATTCCGTTGCGAGCGAGTTTCGAGGTATTGGTTTCGCCTATCGGCTTCCTCCCTCTATTTTTTTATCTGAGTAGGGATCCAGGAAGGGTTAAAAGGACCTCAAAAAGTGCAGACTACATGTTATAAAGGAGGAGGACAAGTACGTGATACTTTTCTGGAAGTACTCTCACTCCTATAAGCGTAGCACTCTAAGGACTCGTTACAAGATAATTGCCTGAATTCAAATCTAAAAATCACAAAGATAATTGCCGAACCTTCATGGCTTCACGGGTCGAGTTGGTGAATCCATTGCTTTGAGGTTTGATTGATTAGTCTTTTTAAGGTCAAGATCAAAAACATCGCGCCTTTGCGTCATTTTGCTCTCCTTTCATTTGGCCCTTGCTCATTGTGAGCATTCTACTATTTTAAACTCCTTTTGTTTATTATTAACCTCTGTATCTTTCATCCACATCGATCTTCCACTTGATCTTCAAGATGGCGACGAATGGACAGTTTAGTCGACACTCTGTCGATGCCCACATCAGTTCCATCTACTCGCCTTCTCCAATAATTCGGGGCAATTATCGAGAACCCGGTTCAAACTCCGTGAACCGATCTCCAGACTCCCCACCTTCTTCAAATCGGGATCACTCTTGTCTCGAACTCTGTCCATTTTGGATGGCCATTGATTTCACTCCTTATACATCGCCATCCTTAACAAAGTTTTGTGTTGACCTTAACACAAAATATATCTCCCCATCTGGTGCTGCAATTCAGATTAATCAGGGCATTCTTCCATGTGTAGACCGAGAACCCGATTCCGAGACAGCAAGTCAAGCAGAATCAGAGATGGCCGGTGGAAGGGAAAAGGGACCGCAACCCCAACCCGAAGCAGAAGTCAATCCTAGGGGAGGGTAGTATACCACTCAGAATGACGTTAATAGTCAGCTCTTGCCATCCATCCAAGCAATCCCGCAACAGTTGACTAATCAAGCCCTGCCTAGACTGCCTTCCAAGATATGCTGAACGAACCGAGGAGGAGGTTCGATGTAAGAGATGATCGAAAGAGGATGAGCCAAATCAAGACCAAGAGTTCGATTTTGGTGGAGTTGAAGATGAATTTCAGTGGGAGGACCCGAATTTGATAGAATGGATGCAGATCCCTAGCAGCCCGAAGCCGACGCTAAAGCAGACCTACAATGTTGGAGCGGGCTGTATCACTGAGTGGATCCAAATTCCATGCATCCACGCCCACTTAGAGCTGAAGCCGCTGTTTCTGTCTCTGCTTCCCACATTCCATGGGAATATCACTGAGGAGCCATACATCCATCTTAAGAAGGTCGGCTGCATCTGTGCTATTTCTCACTACCCTGGAGTTCCTTTGGGGGTAGTCAAGATGACCGCCTTTCCCTTCATCCTTCAAGATAAGGCCCTGTATTGGGTCGACCACCTGGAAAAGGTAGTCACGACCTGGGACGAGCTGAAGTCTGCATTTCTCCACAAATTCTACCCTCTCGGTCGTCTGAATCAGATGCATGCCCGTATCTCCATTTTTTGCCAGCAGCCCCACGAAACTATCCATGAAGCGTGGGAAATATTCAAGGACTCTAGGAGAAATGTCCCCACCATGAAATCCCAAAGACTAGTCTTGTACAACACTTCTTTGGTGGGCTCACACTTGAGAGCCAAAAGCTCATTGATGCCGCTTACGATGGCTCACACTTTAACAAGGACGAGGATGCGGTGTGGAACGTCTTTGAGGAAATGGTTGAAGGAGAAGCCGCTCAATCCTCGTCCCGAGCGTACATGAAGATGCCTGCCACCATCAGCAAGCCCGTGAACATGGCTGCTCATACCGAAGATAGAGATGAGAGCTCCAACCTAAGAATCATCGGGAGTTACCTGTCTAAGGTAGAAACCATCGAGAAGAGGTCGCATGACCTCGAAAAATTAGCAGTAATTGAGAAAAGGACCCAGGGCTTGAAAAAGCTCGACTTGATTTCCCAGCAGCTGGAGCAACTCATTCGAGCTCTGAATGCCAATATGTGCAACATTGTGTCTACCACTGCCGACCTGTTCACTGAGAAGAAGGAGCCTTCACTACATCGAACCCTCAGCCGACTCCATCGCAGCCCCAGCCTATTCAACACGTGTATTACGTGCATGTTACGGAACATCCCCCACAGCCTCAGACACAGATGGTTGTATATCAGTTAGAGTCCTAGCCAGCTTACTTTGAGTAGTTCTCTCCACCCCCACCACTGATCCACGAGATCAATGGTGTACGGAACAATGAAGCGCAGCTGACCTGTCGTCAGGGACATTTTCAGGGTCAGAACATGGGCAACATGCCCTATCACCATCAGCAGCAGGGTGGGAGACCTTTCCAACCCTCGTATCAGCATCAGCCTCCGTCTTAGGGTCATACCTGGAGGCAGAATTATCAGAATGATTCTCAGCAGTCCAGATATCACGATCAAGGATATCATCAGCAACCGGCTGCTTCGTATCACCAACATAACTCACAGTATTCCTTGAACCCTCCTCCTCACCAATTCTCACAAGGTTACCAGTCACAGTCTCACCCTTCATACTAGCACCTTAGGCCCCAGCAGGGGTATTCTTTCGAGATTGTGTCGGTTAATCTGACCCTTGCCTGCCTTGAACAATTGATGAAGAATATGACTGAGATGAACCAGAAGATCGACGACTTGATGGCTACGAAAACAGCCATCCCTGCTCAAGTCAAAGCTGAACTGAACAATTTCCGACGCAAGGAACATGTAGCCGGTAGTTTCCAACCAGATTCATATGAATTAAATTGATTTTTATCTAATGTTGTTACTCTCAGGAGCGGTAGGACACTCAAGCCATCGGCTACGGCGAAGGGAAAGCATCTTGCATCAGACGGGGAATCGTCAGCCCGGCTGATGCAAGGGCCAAGAAGTATTTTTGAAGTAGCACCACCAACCAGAAAAACACAAAAAAATGAAGAAAACAACAAAATACAAAAAGATAGCAGCAACCTCGGTGGAGATAAGCCATCATTAGAGATGTCTGCACCAGCCACAGAGCCAGCTCCTGATAGGATGAATCCTGCAATTGCAACGAGTCCAACGCCAACACCAGAAGCTGAGCCTGCAACTTTTGGTCCACACACTATAGATGATTCCATTCCTTTTTTCCATCTACCTGTAAAAAACAATATGGACACTATTTTATATGACATTGGGGGAGATTCTGTAAATATTCCTTTCCCAAAAGCAATGAAAAACACAAAAAATGAAAATTTTGAAAAATGCTTTGTCTGATCCTGCCATCATTGAAATTATTCAAAACTTAGTATTTAACATTCCATTAATGAAAGCTCTTGAGTACATGCCGGTTGTAAAGAAAGAATTGAAAGATGCATGCACAAACAAAAGGATTGAAAGATGCATGCACAACCAAGTGCAGGCCCCACCCTAATAATTCAAGGAATAAAGGTGACAAATCTGAAAAGTATATCCTCACAATGGTCACAGTTAATGCCATCAGCAACCTCCCTGATAAGAAGCCAGATATGGGAGCACCTCTTATGCGTTGTCAGATGTTTAATCAGGAGTTTGAACGTACACTGCTCGACAAAGGGTCTTCTGTCAACCTGATGCCAGCCTCACTGCTCACAGAATTCAGGCTAGGACCGCTAAAACCTACAAAGATGATTCTGCAGTTCGCAGACAAATCAGTTAAGCAGCCTAGGGGCCTGTTGGAGGATGTAATAGTTACGGTTCAAGGGAAGCAGTTCCCGACCGATTTTCTAGTACTAGATATGGACGTCCCCGCTCCACTGCTCCTAACCCCAATAATACTTGGATGCCCATTTCTGCGTACGTCGAACGTAGTGGTGAATTATGGGACTGGAGAAATTACCTTTGGCATTGGCAGCGAAACAATCAAAGTAGAGACCCTGTCTGACGCAACACCACCAGAAAGAACATCTGCATCATGTGCAAGGGTGATTGAGTATTCTGAAGACTACAACTTTCTGGTAGAAATTCAAGACACCTATTTTTGGATGACAATCAGATTCATGAACTCCTTTGCCCCAAGGAGGGATTGGAGACCGCAGTCGAATTTCCCCTTATCGATCAGGATGAGGTAATTGCTGACATGCTGAAGGAGATTTCCGTGGGGGTGATATGCCTTCATCAAGATCAAAAGCAACTTATTAAAGAATCTTTTGAAGAAGAGGAAATTATTGAAACATTCTGTATAGATTTGAATGAAGAGGCATAACAGAGGATGGCGGATGTTGAATAGATGAAAGAAGCCCCACCGGAATTAATAGCTGAAGTCACTTCTGAAGCAGCTCAGACCCCACCAGAGTTGAAATCCTTGCCCTCCAATATGAAATATGACTTTCTTTCGAGAGAACCTAACATGTACCTGGTCATTATCAATGCGCATCTGACCGTAGACCAAGAATCTCATCTGATGGAGGTTCTTGAACGCAACCGCAAGGCTATAGGCTGGAGAACTTCAGATCTCCACGAGATCAATCCATCTCTGTGCTTGCATCACATTTTCCTGGAAGACGACTGCAAACCCTCTCGAGAACTTCAAAGAAGACTCAATCCTAATCTGCGGGAGGTTGTTATGAAAGAGATTCAGAAATGGTGCGACGTGGGATTCATTTATCCCATCTCCGACAGCAAATGTGTGAGCCCTATGCATGTGGTGCCCAAGAAATCAGGGATCACCATTGTAAAGAATGCCAAAGGAGAGGACATCGCAACCAGAGTACCCACTTCGTGGTGAGTATGCGTGGATTACAGGAGACTTAATCTCACCACCAAGAAGGACCACTTTCCGTTACACTTCACTCACAAGATCTTGGAGAGATTGGCTACGAAGGAATACTTTTGCTCCTTGGATGGATACTCTGGGTACAATCAAGTAGCTATCGCTCCTAAAGATAAAGAGAAGACCACGTTCACCTGTCCTTTTGGGATGTACGCCTTCAGACGGATGCCGTTCGGGTTCTGTAATGCCCCAGCCACATTTCAAAGGTGTATGCTAACAGTTTTTGCCAACATGGTGGGAAATTTTCTTGAAGTATTTATGGACGATTTTTCAGTATACGGGGACTCGTTTGATTAATGTCTGGATTATTTAGACTGAGTATTACAGAGGTTCTGTAAAGTAAATCTAGTGCTCTCGTGGGAAAAAGAGCAACTTCATGGTGACCGAAGGAACCGTGTTGGGTCACGTTGTTTCTAAACGTGGCATAGAGGTTGACCCAGCCAAAGTGGAAGTGATTTCTAAACTTGAGCCACCTACAACAATCAAGCAAGTCAGGTCGTTCTTGGGCCATGTCAGTTTTTACCGACGATTCATTAAAGATATCAGTAAATTGGCCAGACCTTTGACTGAGTTGCTCAGCAAGGAGAAAGAATTCCTTGTAGATGATCGTGTGCTCCTTGCCTTCAATCAGCTGAAAGAACTTATGACACAGGCCCCTGTCTTGCAGCCACCGATCTGGACTCAACCTTTTGAGATAATGATCGATGCATCAGATTATGCCATAGGTGTTGTGCTCGAACAGAGAAAAGATAATATACCATTTGCAATTCACTACGCTAGTCGAACGCTCGATGAGGCCCAACAGAACTATACAGTCACCGAAAAGGAGCTACTAGCGGTGGTTTTTGCCTTGGAAAAGTTCAGATCCTATCTCCTCGGATCCAAAGTGATCATCTACACTGACCATTCGGCCATCCGATACCTACAACAGAAGAAGGATGCCAAACCACGCCTTATTCGATGGATCCTTCTCCTCCAGGAATTTGACCTTGAAATTAGAGATAAAACTGGGGTAAATAATGTGGTGGCCGACCACTTATCGAGGCTTCCTAAGCTAGAGTCTCCTGAGCTGAGCCTGCAACCTATCACTTAGACCTTTCCAGACGAGGCAATTCTGTTAGTTACCTCGCTTCCATGGTACGCAGACATTGTGAATTATCTCATGATAGAGAAAATCCCACATGATTAGCCGAAGTTGAAAGTAGACAAATTCTTGTCTAAAATCCATTTCTACTAGTAGGAGGATCCATACTTATTTTGTGAAGGGACAGACTGTATCTGGAGAAGGTGCATTCCTCAGGAGGAAGTTCCAAGTGTCATCTTATGCCATGACCAAGATTCTAGAGGACATCATTTAGGCAGACGAACGATAACAAAAGTTCTTCAGAGTGGCCTATGGTGGCCTACACTATTCAAAGATGCAGATGGTTATGTCAAATGCTGCACTGATTGTCAGAAGATGGGCGGAACCATAGGAATGATAGACACGATGCCTCTGAAATTCATTCAGATACCAAACGCCTTCGATGCATGGGGCATCGACTTTATGGGCCCATTTCCCAACAGCCAGGGTTATGAATATATTCTTCTTGTTGTCGACTATGTAAGTCGTTGAGTGGAGGCTATCCCTGCCCGAACTGTCGACACTAGGACTATCTGTCGATTTTTGAGAGATCACATCATAGCACGGTTTGAGATCCCCAAGATTCTAATATCTGACGGGGGTAGTCATTTCATAAATAGAGAGGTGAAGAAGCTGACTCAGGAATTCTGCATTGAACATCGTGTTGCTTCACCTTACCACCCGCAGTCCAATGGCTTAGCTGAATGTTCAAACAGGGAGATCAAGACAATTCTACAGCAGCTTATGCGTCCGGATTGCAAGAACTAGTCTCAGCTGCTTGATTCAGTTCTTTGGTCTTACATAACAACGTACAAGTCACCCTTGGGAATGTCTCCCTACCGCCTTGTGTATGGCAAGCCATGTCATCTGCCCGTTGAACTAATTCATAAGTCTTTATGGGCCATCAACATCTGTAATTTGGATTCTGAGAAAGCCGGGAAGAACTGAAAATTGGATCTGAGTAGATTATTGGAATTCAGGGACTATACATACGACAATAGCGTAATGTACAAGGAGAAGGTCAAAACATGGCACGACAAGCATATCCGTCGCAAGTCCTTCGAGCCAGGTTAGAAGGTGTGGTTGTTTGATATGAAATTAAGGATATTTCCAAGTAAATTGAAGAGCAAATGGACTGGGGCGTTTCTAGTTAAGCATGTACGTGACAATGGAAGTGTATTGATATCTAATTTGTCAGCTGACACACAACTATTTGTAGTCAATGGACAGCTTCTGAAGTAGGGACGCAAATGGATGCAGTTATATTCGTATTCGTTGGTATTTGTATTCGTTTTTAAGGGGATATGGATCTTGTTTTTATAAAACAGGTGAATACGAATACGAATACGAATATTGGAAACGAACTTTTTACGGATACGAATACGAATACGAATCCTTACTTAACGAATACGAATACGAAAAATATAATGAATACGACTACGAATACGAATATTCGTTATTTATATTATATTTTAAAATATAGACTTGCCATCCACTTAGGGTTTACACTTTACTCCCCTTCCCCCAAAAAACATCCCACGCCGCCCAGGCCCCCATGCCCACAGCCCCGACGAAACCCACCCCCTTCGTCCCTCCCCCTTGCGGCCAGCATGCTTTCCTCCCTGCCTCCGCGCCCTGGCAGCAAGGCAGCGCATCGCCCGACCAGCCTGCCTCATCCTTGCAGCTCGCCAGCCACTCTACAGACCTCCACAGCTCTGCCACTTACGGACTGCCGCCCTCCGACCTACGCCCCCTTGCGCCTCCCGACCTCCACCCCCCCTTGCGCATCCCCGACCTCCACGCCCCTTGCGCATGCTGCCCTCCTGACCATGCCATCCACCCTGACGACTGATGAATCTGTGATTCGTCATCTTTATTCATTTATTTTAGCTTAAAATCCCTTATAAAACACCTGCATATAACGCTAACTCCATATTCTTACTAACTTGCATTTGTGTGTAAATATTGTACATTTCTTACTAATTTTAACCTAAAATAAATCAATAAAGAAAGAAAGGAAAAATAAAGAAAAGAAAATAAAAAAGGAAGACTGTATACAGGCTGACCCGAACCCCGAGAGAAGGTCAAGACTTGACCTGATCGACCAGGAATAAAGTAGGGGGAGATAGGGTCCTCAACCAGAAAATCCAAAAAAATGTGTTTCTCACTTATTTTGTGCATATATGTATAAAACTAACACTAATTTATTTGTACATTAATTGACCCCAAATCAAATAACATTCAAAATCAAAGTTGTAAATAAAAATGGGTCCTAATTAATAAAACTGATTGCACAATTAAATCATGTACAGAATAAAAGTAGCCACACTTGGAAAAAGCCACTAAATACTAATTGAAAGATCAATTCCGGCTCCATATGATATTAAATTAAACCAATTTCACTTCCATTGAGTTCTAAATCAAATTATCTTCGAAATGGCTGTGATTTCATAATTTTTGGAGTTACTGTTGAAAAGTTTGTTTTTTGGGGTGGTTTGTGCAATTTTCCCTTGTATTTTGTGTATATTGTATTTGTATATATATTTGTAAATATTTTTTACTAATTACTTAAAACAAAAATAAAAAAAAATTAATTAATAAAATTCTTAAAACCAAAAAAAAGAGAGGCTAATTTCCCCATTTATACTTGTATTTAATGTCATATATGTATATAGTACATGTATATAGTTGTTATTTTTAACTAACCATCTTAAAAAAATAAAAAAATAACATTTTTTAATTCAAATAAATAAAGTGACGAAAATTCAAAAAATTAGATAATTTTGTAAATAATTTTATCTTTCTTCTTTATCTCTCATGTTATCTCTTCCACCAAAAAAATTCAAAAATTCATCTCTTATCCAAAAAAATTCAAAATTCAAAATTCATCTCTTTTCTATTTATATGGCTCCATCTCCCTCATTCCAACCTGATCAATCTTTAGAGAGAGGAGCCCGATCTCCGAGAGAAATTTCGTCGAGGAAGTTGCCTAGCCTCCAAGCCGTCCGGTGACAGCGAGTCGGCCTTGTCGAGGCGATCACGGTCCATTTTCCGCTCCTAAGGTGAGATCCAAATTTTTCTTCGCATTTTTATCGTAGTTTAATCGTTTTCTATTTTTCGCATTTTTCCCATTGTCATTTTTCTTTCTAGATCTAAAAAAAAAATCTCCATCTCGATTTTATTCGCCACCGATTCGATTTTTCACCTCATCATCGTGATCTCTCCACGTTCTATTTCTATCTCTCACAATCTATCAACTCCGACTACGCACGGTGGTCGGAGAGTCGGATTCGAATCATCCACTTTCGCCGAATCCCCATCCACTTTCCGATTTTGTAGATAAATAAAATTTTTCTTTCTCTAACATTCATTAATAAAAAAAATTTACAAAAAAAAATTCTCTATTTTGCCTAACATTTGTTTTGCAGGATAACAATAAAAAATTAAAAAAAAATTCATTTCCCTTTTCTTATTTTCGGATTTATAAAAAAAAATTTAAAAAAAATGTTCTGTATTCATTTCTTGTTTATATACAAAAAATAAAAAAAAATTAATTAAAAAAAAACGCAGCAGGCGGCGGGCCGTCACCCCCGCCGCCCTTCCTCTGTTGCAGGTCCCGCGGCCCCCCACCCTCGACATCCGAAGACGCCGCACCGCCCGCGGCCGCGTAGCCCCCTCCGCCTCTGGTCCGCACCTCCCATCCGCGGCGGCCTCCTCCACCGTCCCTCCGCCCGCGCCGCGCCGCCGCGCGAGCGCCACTCCGCGCGGAGGTGCGCCGCCACCAAGGCCCCTTCGCCGTGCCACCACAGCGGCTGGGCCGCGCCCTCCGCCGCAAGCAGCCGCCATCATCTTCCCGTCATCTACGGCAGTGCACCGCAGTCCCCCGCAGACCTCCATCGCCGCTTGGAAGGCGGCCCCGCCTCCGCGCGCGGCGCGTTACCCTGCAGCGCCGCCCACACCCGCCGATCCGCCGTGCTCTCCCCCCTTGAAGTAGCCGCCGCCTTCGTCATCCCGCGCGGCGCGCTCATCTGCAGCCGCGAGTGCCGCCCACGCGCGCGGCCCGCTAGCCGCATCTCCGCGCAGTGGACCGCTTCCATCAAACGCCAGCACCGCCTCCGCTCCATAGCGCCTCCGCCGAAGCCGTCGAACCCTGCTGCTCCACCTTCCAGCGCGCGGCCCGCGCCGCCCGCCACTCGCACCATCACCGCTCCTCCTGGGCGGTGCTCCGCCTTCGGCGCCGCCATCTACGTGAAGAAGAAGAGGGGGCGGCGCCCCCCTTGTTGCTGCCCCCTTTTGCAAGAAACGAAAGAGCCCTAGGGCTTTTGAAGCTTTTAAAAAAATAATTGGATAAATTACAGTTCAGCCCCTGGAACCTTCAAAGTTTCCAAAATTACAAAGGACCCCCTGAAGCTTTTGAATATTGCAGAATCAGCCCCGCTTCTAGAAGAGCATGTGCCTTTGATGCTTCTTACTGGGTAAATTGTTAAATTCATCTTGATTTTATTTACTGTTCTAATTTCCTCAAACTTTTTGAATAAATTACGTTTCAGTCCAAAACTTTTGCTGATTGACAATTTGGTCCCTGAACTATACAACAAAAACTTGCTTGATCTTTTCATTGAAATAAAGGTTATTTGTGATCCAAAAATTTTGAGAAAATTGTGCTATGCTCTTAATGCGATTATTTTATTAGCATAAATTTCCCATTGCATTTCTCTTTCATTTATTATTATTAAAAAATAAAAAACGGTGTCTTTTTGTCTTGTTGGAAATTCGAAAATTCATAAAAATTCGAAAATAGCTCCAAAAATTCTAAAAAAATTAGAGTACTTGTATTTCATTGTCTTTTAATTTCTGGCCAATTTTCATGCATTAATTCTTTATAAAACCCAAAAAAAATGAAAAACATCAAAAACCTTGTAAAAATCATAAACAATTCTACAAAAATCCAAAAATTGTGATTTCAGTTCCTGTTTGTAGATATTTTATTCTAGTTTGTCTTAAAAATAGTAGCCAAGAGTTTTAGGCATTTAAAAGATTTTTAAATTGCAAATTACTCCAGGCTGTGCACATTTTCTTGTTTTCTCACTGTTTAATTTTTAGAAAAATACAAAAACATCTGAAAATTCCATAAAAATTCTCAAAAACATTTCAAAACTTTTAAAACCCAAAAATATTTTCTTTGAATTTTTCTGAGTTTCTTTGATTAATTGAAAAATTACAAAAAGAGTTGGTGTGCGTGTTTTTAATCTTGTGAATATTGCATCGTGTTAGTTTTGAAAATAAGAAAATTGAAAAATCAAAATCACTAAAAATTTGAAAATTAGAAAATACAAAAAAATTAGAAATAAAAAAAATAAAAAAATTAAAAAGATAAAAAAATTCACAAAAACCAAGGATAGTTGTCCTTTGAGATTCATGTTTTCTCTTAATTAGTTTCTGATTAATTGAATAACCCTCGGGAATTGTAGCCTCCCTGAGTTCGACCCTGTCCGCTATACAGGTTAATAAGTAGAAAAAATCAAAAAAATAAATCTTTTGTTGACGCGGGATTTTGGGGATAAACAACGACCAATATTTTCCATTAATCACCAATCCAAATTTCCGGTTCAACAAAATGGCACCGTTGCCGGGGTCGCGCGTCTGGGACGCTGCCACCGCCTTCTCCCCACGCGCGCGCAGGCAGCGCTGGAGCAGCGGAGGGGCGGCGCGGGGATCGGCGGGCGGAGTTGGAGGAGGGGCGACGCGGGCCGCTGGCTGGAGGAGCAAAGGGCGGAGATGCGGGCGGTGCTGGTTGCTGGCGTCAAGATCTGCTACAGACGGCCAGCGGCTCTGTGGCGGCGATGGGGCTGCGGCCGAGGTGCGGGCGGCGGGGGTTGATGGCCCTGCCGCCTGCTGTTGATTTTTTTTATTTTTTTTGATTTTTTTTTAATTTTGTTGTAAACAGTGAATAAAAGAAGGGAATTTTTTTTTGTAAATCCGAAAAACAGGAAATAAAGGAATAAAGAAATGTTTTTTTTATTTTTTATTTATCCTGCAAAACAAACGTTAGAAGTAAAGAAAAAAAATTTATTTATCTACAAAATCGGAATATGGATGGGGATTCGGCGAAAGTGGATGATTCGAATCCGACTCTCCGACCACCGTGCGTAGTCGGAGTTGATAGATTGTGAGAGATAGAAATAGAACGTGGAGAGATCACGATGATGAGGTGAAAAATCGAATCGGTGGCGAATAAAATCGAGATGGAGATTTTTTTTAGATCTAGAAAGAAAAATGACAATGGGAAAAATGCGAAAAATAGAAAACGATTAAACTACGATAAAAATGCGAAGAAAAATTTGGATCTCACCTTAGGAGCGGAAAATGGACCGTGATCGCCTCGACAAGGCCGACTCGCTGTCACCGGACGGCTTGGAGGCTAGGCAACTTCCTCGACGAAATTTCTCTCGGAGATCGGGCTCCTCTCTCTAAAGATTGATCAGGTTGGATTGAGGGAGATGGAGCCATATAAATAGAAAAGAGAGACATTTGAATTTTTGAAGAAGATAAGAGAGATTTTTGAATTTTTTGGTGGGAGAGATAACATGAGAGATAAAATAGAAAGATAAAATTATTTACAAAATTCTCTAATTTTTTTGAATTTTCGTCACTTTATTTATTGGAATTTGAAAATGTTATTTTTTTTATTTTTTATGATGGTTGGTTAAAAATTGCAACTATATACATATACTATACACATATATGACATTATATACAAGGATAAATGGAGAAATTAGCCTCTTTTTTTGTTTTAAGAATTTTATTAATTTTTTTATTTTTATTTTTGTTTTAAGTAATTAGTAAAAATATTTACAAATATATATACAAATACAATATACACAAAATACAAGGGAAAATTGCACAAACCACCCCAGAAAACCGACTTTTCAACCATAACTCCAAAAATTATAAAATCACAGCCATTTTGAAGATAATTTGATTTAGAACTCAATGGAAGTGAAATTGGTTTAATTTAATATCATATGGAGCAGGAATTGATCTTTCAATTAGTGCTTAGTGGCTTTTTCCAAGTGTGGCTACTTTTATTCTATACATGATTTAATTGTGCAATCAGTTTTATTAATTAGGACCCATTTTTATTTACAACTTTCATCGTGAATGTTATTTGATTTGGGGTCAATTAAGGTACAAATAAATTAGTGTTAGTTTTATACAGATATACACAAAATAAGTGAAAAACACATTTTTTTAGATTTTCTGGTTGAGGACTTTATCTCCCCCTACTTTATTCCTGGTCGATCAGGTCAAGTCTTGACCTTCTCTCGGGGTTCGGGTCAGCCTGTATACAGTCTTCCTTTTTTTATTTTCTTTTCTTTATTTTTCCTTTCTTTCTTTATTGATTTATTTTAGGTTAAAATTAGTAAGAAATGTACAATATTTACACACAAATGCAAGTTAGTAAGAATATGGAGTTAGCGTTATATGCAGGTGTTTTATAAGGGATTTTAAGCTAAAATAAATGAATAAAGATGACGAATCATTCTGAATAAATGAGGACATAGTTCGAGCTAAGTATAGGGGGGTGTCGTATATATTGTATATATACTTTAGACATAACTCGTACTTTTAAATATATTTATTTGGAGGGTTATGTGTATATTTTATAAAATCCACAAAAATAACAAAACAAAAACAAAACAAAAAAAAACACAAAAACAACAAACAAACAAATAAAAAAAAACAAAACAAAAAAAAAGAGAAAAAAAACAAACAAAAAAAAACAAAACAAAAAAAAAGAGAAAACAAAAAAACAAACAAATAAAAAAAACAAAAAAAAAAAAGAAAGAAAGAGAAAAAAAACACAAAAAAAAACACAAACAAAAAAATGGGAAGAGAGAGAGAGAGAGAGAGAAAAAAACAAAAACAAAAACAAAAAAAAAACAAAAAAAAAACAAAACAAAAAAAAGTCTCTTGTATATACTTGTATATATTACTAACCCTTTCTCCTTTAAAAAAAAACTACAAAACCAAAAATCATAAAAAATTTGCATAAAAAAACCTTTCTTTCACATCTGCATTTTTCTCCAAAAATCCATAAAAAGTCAAAATTAGAAAATTGTTTAAAAAATTGGTTCTTTTCACATGTGCATCATTCTTCAAAAAAAAAACTCTCTGCATTGTTCATAGTCTGCATTTGCATGTGCATTTTTTCTGGATAGTATTGATATTTAAACTATGTCTGGAATAAAATTGAAGAATGGAGCTTAGTTGGACCTTAATCCACCTAATTCTAAGAGGAACTTCACCGAGAAATAGGATTTTAGAAGCTTCAGGTCTTTGACTTAATTCTTTGAGTTCCACATGACAATGTGCAGCATTTGACTCTTAGTGTCTAACCTGGTCTCTTCATTCTGGGTACAACTCTAGAATAGCGAATTAATTTGTACTCCCGCACTATGCACTTAGCTCAACTCAGACGGGATGTTGGAAGACTGTGTGAGTTTCTTTTCTGGTAGCGTGGAAATCTAAAGACCGGAGTAACGGGTTGAAATAAAGCTTCGGAAAAGGGATGGACGGCTGGGCACAATTTTTTCTAAGACCCCAAAACATGTACGGAAAAAAAAGATTCTATATCCGTAGGGGCACAACAAGATCCAAGCAGAACCAACAAAACTCCAAATACAAAGAAGCTACTACCAAATAAAAATCTGACCAAAAAGGTCCAAGCTTCAAGAAAACCTGCAGATCTTAGTGGAGACTCGGCTACACTGGCCAGCTTCACAAGGAGAGGTGACTACACCAAACCACCCTCCAGTTCTTTTCTCATTCTTCTAACTTCTCCCCCAATTCGATTGTGAACACAGCACGACAGACCTTAGAAGGAAATACCTGACTCCCCGAGGACGAGTTATTGGAGAGGAGATTTGCATGGTAGTCCGGCATTCTGGATGGGAAGAGCTAAAATTTTTCACACACATGAGTCGATTATTCAATGTTCATAGGGTATGCTTGGGAAGAGGATCGATCTAAGATGACTTCTGAGCCAAAACTGTGACAATGATGTGTAGAACTTGAAGGCTGTTGGTTTTAAAATTCTAAGTCTCACAGAAGTTCCGACACACAAATAATCCAAAGGTCCGACAGAGCTCCAAACTACAATTTTATGAAGATAAGTTTAATGCTCAATATTGTCCTACTTTCTTTATTTTCCCTTTCTTCTTCTTCTTCACTTATTCTTTCAAATAAGTGTTTGCTAAGGGACTAGCAAAGGTAAAGCATAGGGGGATGATGAATCTGCGATTCGTCATCTTTATTCATTTATTTTAGCTTAAAATACCTTATAAAACACCTGCATATAACGCTAACTCCATAATCTGACTAACTTGCATTTGTGTGTAAATATTGTACATTTCTTACTAATTTTAACCTAAAATAAATAAATAAAGAAAGAAAGGAAAAATAAAGAAAAGAAAATAAAAAAAGGAAGACTGTATACAGGCTGACCCAAACCCCGAGAGAAGGTCAAGACTTGACCTGATCGACCAGGAATAAAGTAGGGGGAGATAGGGTCCTCAACCAGAAAATCCAAAAAAATGTGTTTCTCACTTATTTTGTGCATATATGTATAAAACTAACACTAATTTATTTGTACATTAATTGACCCCAAATCAAATAACATTCAAAATCAAAGTTGTAAATAAAAATGGGTCCTAATTAATAAAACTGATTGCACAATTAAATCATG
Organism: Ottelia alismoides; assembly: GCA_037367405.1. Taxonomy (NCBI): domain Eukaryota; kingdom Viridiplantae; phylum Streptophyta; class Magnoliopsida; order Alismatales; family Hydrocharitaceae; genus Ottelia; species Ottelia alismoides. The sequence goes on from JAZKJV010000123.1 coordinate 1,052,473, forward strand.
TACAGAATAAAAGTAGCCACACTTGGAAAAAGCCACTAAACACTAATTGAAAGATCAATTCCGGCTCCATATGATATTAAATTAAACCAATTTCACTTCCATTGAGTTCTAAATCAAATTATCTTCGAAATGGCTGTGATTTCATAATTTTTGGAGTTACGGTTGAAAAGTTGGTTTTTTGGGGTGGTTTGTGCAATTTTCCCTTGTATTTTGTGTATATTGTATTTGTATATATATTTGTAAATATTTTTTACTAATTACTTAAAACAAAAATAAAAATAAAAAAAATTAATTAATAAAATTCTTAAAACCAAAAAAAAAGAGGCAAATTTCCCCATTTATACTTGTATTTAATGTCATATATGTATATAGTACATGTATATAGTTGTTATTTTTAACTAACCATCTTAAAAAAATAAAAAAATAACATTTTTTAATTCAAATAAATAAAGTGACGAAAATTCAAAAAATTAGATAATTTTATAAATAATTTTATCTTTCTATTTTATCTCTCATGTTATCTCTTCCACCAAAAAATTCAAAAATTCATCTCTTATCCAAAAAAATTCAAAATTCAAAATTCATCTCTTTTCTATTTATATGGCTCCATCTCCCTCATTCCAACCTGACCAATCTTTAGAGAGAGGAGCCCGATCTCCGAGAGAAATTTCGTCGAGGAAGTTGCCTAGCCTCCAAGCCGTCCGGTGACAGCGAGTCGGCCTTGTCGAGGCGATCACGGTCCATTTTCCGCTCCTAAGGTGAGATCCAAATTTTTCTTCGCATTTTTATCGTAGTTTAATCGTTTTCTATTTTTCGCATTTTTCCCATTGTCATTTTTCTTTCTAGATCTAAAAAAAAAATCTCCATCTCGATTTTATTCGCCACCGATTCGATTTTTCACCTCATCATCGTGATCTCTCCACGTTCTATTTCTATCTCTCACAATCTATCAACTCCGACTACGCACGGTGGTCGGAGAGTCAGATTCGAATCATCCACTTTCGCCGAATCCCCATCCACTTTCCGATTTTGTAGATAAATAAAATTTTTCTTTCTCTAACATTCATTAATAAAAAAAAATTTACAAAAAAAAAATTCTCTATTTTGCCTAACATTTGTTTTGCAGGATAACAATAAAAAATTAAAAAAAAATCATTTCCCTTTTCTTATTTTCGGATTTATAAAAAAAAATTTTAAAAAATGTTCTGTATTCATTTCTTGTTTACATACAAAAAATAAAAAAAAATTAATTAAAAAAAACGCAGCAGGCGGCGGGCCGTCACCCCCGCCGCCCTTCCTCTGTTGCAGGTCCCGCGGCCCCCCTCCCTCGACATCCGAAGACGCCGCACCGCCCGCGGCCGCGTAGCCCCCTCCGCCTCTGGGCCGCACCTCCCATCCGCGGCGGCCTCCTCCACCGTCCCTCCGCCCGCGCCGCGCCGCCGCGCGAGCGCCACTCCGCACGGAGGTGCGCCGCCACCAAGGCCCCTTCGCCGTGCCACCACAGCGGCTGGGCCGCGCCCTCCGCCGCTAGCAGCCGCCATCATCTTCCCGTCATCTACGGCAGTGCACTGCAGTCCCCCGCAGTACCTCCATCGCCGCTTGGAAGGCGGCCCCGCCTCCGCGCGCGGCGCGTTACCCTGCAGCGCCGCCCACACCCGCCGATCCGCCGTGCTCTCCCCCCTTGAAGTAGCCGCCGCCTTCGTCATCCCGCGCGGCGCGCTCATCTGCAGCCGCGAGTGCCGCCCACGCGCGCGGCCCGCTAGCCGCATCTCCGCGCAGTGGACCGCTTCCATCAAACGCCAGCACCGCCTCCGCTCCATAGCGCCTCCGCCGAAGCCGTCGAACCCTGCTGCTCCACCTTCCAGCGCGCGGCCCGCGCCGCCCGCCACTTGCGCCATCACCGCTCCTCCTGGGCGGTGCTCCGCCTTCGGCGCCGCCATCTACGTGAAGAAGAAGAGGGGGAGGCGCCCCCCTTGTTGCTGCCCCCTTTTGCAAGAAACGAAAGAGCCCTAGGGCTTTTGAAGCTTTTAAAAAAATAATTGGATAAATTACAGTTCAGCCCCTGGAACCTTCAAAGTTTCCAAAATTACAAAGGACCCCCTGAAGCTTTTGAATATTGCAGAATCATCCCCGCTTCTAGAAGAGCATGTGCCTTTGATGCTTCTTACTGGGTAAATTGTTAAATTCATCTTGATTTTATTTACTGTTCTCATTTCATCAAACTTTTTGAATAAATTACGTTTCAGTCCAAAACTTTTGCTGATTGACAATTTGGTCCCTGAACTATACAACAAAAACTTGCTTGATCTTTTCATTGAAATAAAGGTTATTTGTGATCCAAAAATTTTGAGAAAATTGTGCTATGCTCTTAATGCGATTATTTTATTAGCATAAATTTCCCATTGCATTTCTCTTTCATTTATTATTATTAAAAAATCAAAAACAGTGTCTTTTTGTCTTGTTGGAAATTCGAAAATTCATAAAAATTCGAAAATAGCTCCAAAAATTCTAAAAAAATTAGAGTACTTGTATTTAATTGTCTTTTAATTTCTGGCCAATTTTCATGCATTAATTCTTTATAAAACCCAAAAAAAATGAAAAACATCAAAAACCTTATAAAAATCATAAACAATTCTACAAAAATCCAAAAATTGTGATTTCAGTTCCTGTTTGTAGATATTTTCTTCTAGTTTGTCTTAAAAATAGTAGCCAAGAGTTTTAGGCATTTAAAAGATTTTTAAATTGCAAATTACTCCAGGCTGTGCACATTTTCTTGTTTTCTCACTGTTTAATTTTTAGAAAAATACAAAAACATCTGAAAATTCCATAACAATTCTCAAAAACATTTCAAAACTTTTAAAACCCAAAAATATTTTCTTTGAATTTTTCTGAGTTTCTTTGATTAATTGAAAAATTACAAAAAGAGTTGGTGTGCGTGTTTTTAATCTTGTGAATATTGCATCGTGTTAGTTTTGAAAATAAGAAAATTGAAAAATAAAAATCACTAAAAATTTGAAAATTAGAAAATACAAAAAAATTAGAAATAAAAAAAATAAAAAAAATAAAAAGATAAAAAAATTCACAAAAACCAAGGATAGTTGTCCTTTGAGATTCGTGTTTTCTCTTAATTAGTTTCTGATTAATTGAATAACCCTCGGGAATTGTAGCCTCCCTGAGTTCGACCCTGTCCGCTATACAGGTTAATAAGTAGCAAAAATCAAAAAAATAAATCTTTTGTTGACGCGGGATTTTGGGGATAAACAACGACCAATATTTTCCATTAATCACCAATCTCCAAATTTCCGGTTCAACAACGACCTCCGCGGCTCCGCCCCTTGTGGTCTTCCGCCCTTCGACCTCCTCCCTCTTATGCCTCCCGACCTCTGACCCCCTTGCGCATCCCCAACCTCCACCCCCATTGCGTCTTCTGCCCTCCCGACCTAGTGAGTCGACCTCCGCCCCCCTTGTGCCTCCCGGCCACCGCCCCCTTGTGCATCCCTGACCACTGCCCCTTGCATCCTGCGCCCATCCCCTCCATGTCCTCCTACCGACAGACGCCTCCCCCAAGGAGTCGAGGACTGTGTTCCCATATCAGGATGCGACCCTTTGCCTCCCCACAACCGCAATCTCCCTCCGTCGTAGCCACAATCCCCCTCTCAGCTGCATTTGCAACCAATCTAGTATCAAATCTTACGTTCATTCTTGTAATGTTTTTCTGTGAATGGAACATTTTATTAGAAAGAAATTAGAATATGGTTAAACGTATTAGAATGTTTTCTGTGAATGCAAGTTATTTATTTGTTTTCATCAAATCTTTTTATTGCAATATTCGTTGTTATATTATTGTATCATATTAAGTTAAATTTCAGATTCAAGTCATAAGATGGAAGCTATGCGGAAGTGGTCACCAAATAATCAGGTACGTTTTTTTATATATTTTTTATTGCGATATTCGTTTGGATATTCACATTCGTTTGTAAAAGATTCGTATTCGTATTCGTATTTTGAGGATATGGATCTTGATTTTTTACATTCGTACAACATTCATATTCGTATTCGCAAAATAAAATGAATATGGTTATGGTATGACCTAAATTCGCATTCGTATTCGTTCGTTTGCATCCCTATTCTGAAGCCTTACCTTGAACATGATACATTCATGTATGTTGTTGACTCTATTCAAGTAATCTATAGGGATGAGCCTAATATTCCCAAAGCAGCAGAAGAAGACAAAGCAGAGCAAAAAAATTTTGAATGACTTTTCTCCTTTTGTTCTTTTCCTTCTCTTTTATCTTATTCTACCGACATGATGTCATCCCGTTCATCATTGCTACACTTAGGATGCACTTTATCCGAAGTGTAGGGGGCATGTACATCCCGAGTTGTTCATATTCCATCTTCTGATCTCTTTTCTTCTTTTCCTTTTCTACTTTCTTCATCTACCGAAAAGGAGTCGCCCCTTTTTGTCAGTCTTCTATACTTAGGACGTACTTTGTCCTAAGTATAGGGGGGTGTGCACCCCGATTGCTTCTATTCTTTGATCCTCTCCACTGTCTCCTCTTCTTGTCTATACTTAGGGATATCTTACCCTAAGTATAGGGGGAGACAGTCTGAGAACGATCTGTTCATTCCCACCCTTGACCCTCCCTTCTTTGTGTACAGTCTACTATACTTAGGATTATTTGATCCTAAGTATAGGGAGGACGATCAACTTCTCATTGATTCATTCATTCATTCGTTCGTTTATTTTTTAGACTTTTCTATATTCAGTATGAGTTATGTCTTCTCCTTTTCTCTCTGATCTATGAGGACATAGCTCAAGCTAAGTATAGGGGGGTCGTATATACTCCGTATATGTTTAGCCATAACTCGTACTTTTGCATTTTTACTAATAAATATGGCTAATTATACTTAAAAATTCATTAAAAATCTCAATAAAAAGATGTGATTATTCCTCAAATTCTTTTTGTATTTACTGATTAATAAATCAGATGAAAATATTTTTTGCAAAATGTTTGAAAAATAGTTTGAAAATCTTTGTGAAAAATCATTTGAAAATTATTTGGAAAATGTTTTGTTACATGTTTTCAACCTTTGTAAAAACATTTTGATTGTAAAATTATTTTCTTTGTGTGAAATAAAATGTTTGAAAAAGGATTTGCAAATGGTTTGAAAATGGTTGCAAACATATTTAAAAAATCTATATATACTATTTGAAAAACCTTTGGAAAATGATTTTTAAATGTGTGTACATGTTTGTAAAAATTAATTTGGACTATAGTTTTTAAAACTGTTTGAAAAACCTTTGTCAAAATAAGTTTGAGGAATACATACATCTCATCTAAAATTCTTTATTGTATATGCTTATAAAATTGACCACTTACCCTTATAAATCCTTAAAATCTAATTCTGGTAAATAACAGATGCATCCCCGTGTAAATATTTATCTCTAGTTTTTAGCCAAAATCTTTTGTTTTCAAAAATCCCAAAAACATTTGCAAAATTAAAACACCAAAAACATTTGAAAAATATTTTTGAAAACAACCCCCAAAAATGCATATGCATCATCTTTTCAAAAATCCATAAAAAGTTCAAAATCTTGAAAATTGCATCACAAAAATATTTTCTGCATTCTGTTTAGCATTTGCATATCATGAGCATTTTTTGGATTGAGTTTGATTGTTGAACGAGTCTAAGTAAAATACGAAGATTGGAGATTGGTTGGGCCTTCAAATCTACCTAATTAATAGGAACCTTATAGCAACTGGAATTGAGGTACTTCAGCTCCAGTTGACTTAATTTTTTGAGGATAACGAGACTTGGTTCAATGGGTTCTTGACTGCCTAAGTAGAGTATTTCGGAGCACACACACAACTATTGTCGATAATGACCTAACTTGGACAATTCACCTTTCACATTGCTCAACTCAGTTGGAGTGGTGAGGGGGTGGATTTGCCGGTATGAGATGACAACAGGTGGAAACACTTGTCCTCCTCTAGGGAGGGAAGTGCACCCAACCCATCCGGTGATGATGAGTTTTGAGGACAGGAGATTGTGTGTTGCAATAAAGCTTCAAAAGAGGGATAGTCTACTGGTTCAAGAGGAAAAACTCCCTATGTAAATGATGTTGTATATGGTATTAAAAAAAGCAAAAAGCAAAAACTCCAAAAAAATGGGCAAGCCTGTATAAAAATAAAAATGCCTACCGGAGTGTACATATGCGTATAGTCAATAAGCAAGCTTGAGATTCAAAGTCAAATCATGTGAGCCTGCAACTGGATGACTTGACTACACTGGTATTGCATCCTAGGATAGGTAGCTACATTGGCTACCGTCCGTTCTTCTCTTCACCCCCTCCTCTTGAGCTGGTTGTTACTTGAACTTAGAAGGGAATACCCCTCTCCTCGAGGAATGAGTTATTGGATTGGGGAATCATTAGGTTATCATATTGGAGAAGTCAGTCTCTCTGTTATTTCAGTTGGGGAGAGCCACCATCACTTACATTGTACGAGTTAGATTCATAGTCATAAGGGTTTGCGTATGAGTTGAAATATTTCTGACCTGACTATTGAGGAGACTGGAGCAAAATTTTGGGATTCTTGAAGGCTGTTGGATTTCAAATCCGGTTCTCAGTAAGTTTGTGCCCGCACTAAAATTCCAAAGGACTAATTTAAGCTCCAAACTTTGATTTTGCGAAGACAAACTTGATAATTAAACTAAATCCAATTTTCTTCTTTTTTTATTCTTTGTTTTTCTTTTTCTGCACTTATTGCATAAGTGTTTGCTAGGGACTAGCAAAGGAAAGTATAGGGGGATGATGAATATCCATTTCATCATCTTTATTCTATCATTTTGTCCTTAGAAAACCTAGTAAATGCGTGTAAATAACGTTAATTCATGCATTTTATCATCCATGCATTATTGTGTAAATATTGTATAAAATGCGAGTTTTAAACCACAATTATAGAATAAAGAAAAGAAAATAAAAGAAAAAAAATAAAATATTGCAAATATTTTATGACCCGAAACCGCGAGACCTAGGCATCTCGATGACTAGGTCGGCAAGGAATAAAGTAGGGGGAGATATGGGCCAAATTACAATAAAAGTACCTTCTATTTAATTCATTCCTTATTCATTTTGCAACCTATTTTATGTTCCACTTTTTATACTAAAAATAAAGAAACTTTGTACATGAAATTTGTAAATAATTAAATAAAGAAAAAATACAAAATTATTTCACCCAAAAATAATGTACAGATAAAAAGTTATGATCTAAATAAGTTTCCAAAATCCCAACTTTCCAAACTTGTATCTCTCAAATAAAAACTCAAAATGAATCAAAATCACCTTTAATTATATATAATTTTCAATAATCTATTTAATGAAGGTAGTTTCATATTTTTCGGAGTTACGGTTTGAAAGTTAGGTTTTGGACCCCTATTGTATACTTAGACCGATTAAAATATTCATTTCATTTATTGTTCATTATTTTTGTAATTTTATATTTTTATAATTTTGTAAATATGATTTATAATTTATATGTATATTAAACTGGAATAAAAACACAAACAAAACACAAACATAAAATACTCGTGAAAAAAATATATAGATGAAATACCTATACTTATACCAATGTAGATAATACTTCTATTTATTTAACTATATAAATCACTTCAGAAAAATCAAATAAAAATATATTTAAGTTCATAAAATTAAGATGTAAATATATAAAATAATAAACAAAAATAATAAAATTCAATATACAAAATAAAATAAAATATTAATATGTATATATATATATGAATATACATGTATATCACCTATAAAAGGTAACTTGTAATTCCACACCTAGAAATAAATAAAAATCACCATAAAATACTATATAAAATAATAAAGATTTTTTATTTAATAACCTAAAAATAATTAAATCATTTGCTATTTTTAAATGAATTTAGAAGTCTTTTTTCCAGTGATTTTTCCGGTTGGTCCACGTGGACCAACCATGTTCTTTCCCTGGTTGATCCCAGTCAACTCTCTGACCGAGGTCTGGCCTTGTATCAGACTGGATTTTTTTGGCTTTATCGCGATTTTTTCTAGGCAAGACCTTTCACCATTTCGTGTTGGAGTCTTCACGACTTTTCATCACCTGTCATCGAGGATAAACGCCCAAGGTTTATCTTGGGGCGTGGATCATCGATGCACCTGCTACGCCTCGTTCTTTTCATCGCTCCGTCAACTCCTTCAAAAGGACCCCCTACCTTCCTTGACTCCTTGATCGCTCCTCTACCAAAAAGGCCAAGTCCTAGGGTGCTTAGTTTCCTCCTGGTGAAAACAGGAGTCGAACCCATCTTCTAGGTGCCCTTGCAGTGTCGAATGGAGTCGTATCCACCTCGTCGGAGTGCGCCGCCTAACCCCACTGCTGGAGCCACTTTGGTGAGTGTTTTCTCCTCCCATTTGTATCCCTTGAGTTTCTTAGCTTTCCAGTAGCTATACCCATTACTTCTCGATCATCGATCTCATCTGCAACATCCTCGAATTCGCAATCGAGTCAGCCGAGTCTTCAGCTCCGTCGGCCGACGCTAGTTTCCTCCGTCTGTGTCTACCCATTTGCGGGGTCGAGGCAACTTGACGTCATCCTTCTCACTCATTTTCTGCAGGTCCAGAAGCACCAGAAGATTCTGGGGCTCGTTTGGTAAGCTGTCGAGGTTCCTGGGGCACTCTTGCTCCGCCGCCTTGCTGCTCGCTCTCCGGTCCATGCTGGAGCTTTTTGGAGCTTCCAGCCAACGGAGGGCCACTTCAGGAAGCGCCACGACTAGGGGTGTAAACGGATCGAACCTGCGCAAACCTATATTTTTTAGGTTTGGTTCGTTTATTTAATCGAGCCTAAACTTGTGTTCAGGTTCGGTTCGTTTATTTTCGAACCGAATCCGAATCGAACCTCTTTTTAAACGAATCGAACCTAAGCGAATATCGAACTTAAGAATTATCTAATAAGAGGGAGTGAAAAGAAGAGAAATGGAAATATATATGTGTATTTACAGTTAGAATAAATATTCATTTAGTTTTTTCTTTATCTAACTCATCTTCATCTTTTAAAAAAAAATAGATTAATAAGGATTCGTCTCTTTGAAAAAAGTATAATTATAATATATTTTATATTTATTCAGATGGGGATAATGAATAAGAATAATGCAGAGATATTCGATAAGTAATGTTTTGTACTTGTTCTATTGATTTCAAGATAAAGAAGGGAAAAGTACTAGACCATAGATGATAGATGTTGTAAACACGATGTGACTACTTATTTTTGGATAGTTTATACCAAGATAAAATCTAGTTATCCCGTAAATATCTAGTTATCTCTAGACAAAATTCACATACCTTGGGATAAAAACCACTCATCTCAAAATAAGTCCACTTCTACGGATAAGGATTTGTAAATATGTATACGTGTATGTTTATCGAGCTTTTAACGAATCGAACCTGAGCGAACCTATGATTTTTAGGTTCGGTTCGTTTATTTAATCGAGCCTAAACTTGTGTTCAGGTTCGGTTCATTTATTTCCGAACCGAATCTGAATCGAACTTTTAGCGAGCCGAACCTGAGCGAATATCGAACTTGAGAATTTTCTTACACCCCTAGCCACGACCATTTTGAAGCACGAAGTCATGCCGGAGGAGGCTGATTGGGCGAAGGGAAGTTCGCCTCACCGGCGGAGCATCCTTGTTCATCCACCGCCACCCTTCGTCGTCGGATCGAGGCCGACGCTCCAGGTCTACAACAGTCGTTCGATCAAGAGGCTCTCGGCCGTCGATTGTCATCGTGCGCACCCGTCCTGCCATGTGTATAAGTAAAGGTTCGTACGTCGTCCGATCGCGCGCGAGGGTATTTTGCGCTCAAACCCCTACCAGTTTTTGTCTTGATTAAATAGCACTAAATCATTCATCTGCCATTTTAATATTCTGTAATAATTACACCTAGACCCCCAGACTTTTCATATTTACGAACATGTCCTTGGCCACGTCACCTCACGTGCCAGTGCGCGTGAGGTCCGTGGCCATTTTGTAAAGGACACCTTGCATGTTTCGTTAGTCCGTTTAGTCCTCAAACTTTTAGACTCAGTTGTAATATTTTTGGAGAATTTGCAATCTAGCCCCCAGATTTGTCGTAACTACATACATGTCAATGCTAGGTCTCGTACCCTCTGTACGTGACCTTAGTGTTTTTGTAGAGAAACCCATGCGGGTCTTGAAATTTATATTTCGTCCACAAAAATTTTTATTGTAGTGTACATTTTGTGGGAAAATTGCACTTTGGCCCTGATACTTTCGATATTTACATAAATACCCCTACTTGTAGTGTAGTTTCTCTTGTTGTCTCTAATTATTTCATACATCCACTAAACTCTAAAAATATCTAAAAAAATATCATTATGTATCTGTTGCATTGTGCTATCAAGCTGTATTTTTATTTTGCATTTTCGTTGCATTTTAATATTTATAAAAAATCAAAAACATGCATTTTCTTCATTGTTTGCATTAGAAAATACATAAAAATTATAAAACATTTTTGAAAAATTCCAAAAAATTATATTTTGTGTTTTTTGCATCTTTTACCTTCAGACTAAATCATAAAAAAATATAAAATAAAACTCATAAAAATAGAAAAAACCCCAAAAACCTTCATAAAAGTTTATAAAATCCATAAAAAATCGAAAAATTGTGTTTTTGTTCTTGAATTTTATTTATTGTATTATCTTTTGTTTAAAATTGATTTGGAGAATTTTTTACATTATTTGATATTTTTCATCTCCATTTTAATTTCAGTTATTATTTTTAGTCACTGTTTTCAATATTTTTGTCTTTAAAAATACCAAAAAATTAGTAAAAATTTAGAAAAATCACAAAAACATTAAAAAATTATTAATAGCCCAAAATATTTTATTTACTATGATTTGGATATTTTACCTATTTATATATCTCTCTCACCTCTCTTGTATTTATATATTTTATATAGCTTTATATCATATTTTATAGAAAAAGGAAATATAAAAATATAAAAGAAAAAAAGAAAATACAAAATTAGTAAATTAAATATGAAAATATAAAAATATAAAATCAAAAATTAAATAAAAAAAATCAAAAATTAAAAACCCACAAAAAGTTCAATTTGGCTAAGTGAGTCACAATACATAGGGTGCTTGACTTTTGTCTAGCCTGCTTTACTCCCTTGCTTCCTATGTTCGATCCCTACTTGCTTGCCATTATACATTCTTAGTAGAGTATAATAAATTTTAACTCTTGCTTTTAATTTCTTGATTATTTGTGTGGGTTAATTGTTGATTAACACAAGGATTGGAGTAGTCGCCTCAGCGACAGTGAGCCTGTGTTGTCAGGCCATTACTTCGCGACTCCCATCTTTTCGTTTTTCACATATCCCTCGAGCTCCTACCATTATGCAACCCCAATCACCCTCTCACACGCCATGTGCATGAACCTCACCAACCTCCATCGCCCTTCATGCTACCTCCTTCCCAATATAGCCAAACACCATGTCTATAAGTAAACCTCTTCCTCTACCTTTTTGTTGATCCCTCTTCGAGACATGTAACCCCAATCCATTGCTCCAATGAGCTTCCTGGTGACAAAATGTAGATCTATCAGGTGTCGACATGAGCAATGGCGTCGGAGAGGAGGTCTACCATCATCGAGCAACCTGCTCCGATGAAGGTTTATGCTCCCTGATCTCCGATCTAATGTGAGTTGTTTTATTTGCTTTTTAGTGTAGTTTTCGTATCAGAAAGGTAGTCATTTCTTTTAATCCATGTGATTTAGTTTATCCAATAACTAATGATTGAAGTTCACTGGAGCATAGAGCTCTAGCCATTGTCCTACTGTGCCTCAGCCTATTTCTGACCCACCTGAATACTCCAACATCTTCCCCATTTGCTTCTTAATTGTTTTGCTCCATCCAAATCAACCTGATCATGCAAGGATCAATGAATCAAATCTCTCTCATTGCAATTTCATCGTAGAGCCTTCCATTCACCCCATTTTTATACAATAGCTTCATCTTACGACAAGGAGATACCCCTTGAGTCCAATTGCATTTTTGTGCAAGAGATGGAAAAAGAGACAACACCTGGAGCTCGAATCGAGCCCTGGAACAAAGCTCTAGGTCATGAGAAGAAGGAGTCCCTCTAGGCCTCCTACGATAAGGCCTAGGCTTGATTCGACCATCCTACAACTGCGACAAGCTTCCTGAAGCATGTTGGGTCGGTCAACAACTTGTTAGGTCGCCAGAGGTCGAAGATATTAAGGATTGAATTTCTCCGGGGAAGCGACTCTTCCTTGTTCTTCCAAGCCGCATCTCGACCATTGGATCAAGAACAAAGGCACAAATCTAATCTGGACCCTTCATTTCAGTCAAAGTGTTGATTCCTCTATTGTCGTTCATCATACGTGAACGACACGTAGACACATTAGATCCATTCATCTCCGCTCCACACGAAAGGCACGCAAATCTCATGGGTAATTTCATAGAGACCCTTCTGGTATTTTTATTGTATTAAGTACTATAAATATTATATTACATGTAAAAACTTTAGGATATTTTGCTACGTGGACCCTTAAAATTATGTATAATTGTAAAAAAGGTTCTTATGCCTCATGAGTAGCTACACGTGAGGCTCTGCAAATTTACTTGCATGCCTCTATATGTACTGGACTTATAATTACATGAAGTATATATTTTCAAATATTTCAAATATTTCAAATAGGTCCTTGTTTTTGTAACACTTTATTTTATTTTATTTTATATAATATTAAATACTTTATTGCTCCAAAAATTGTTGGAAAATTAATGTAGATGCATGATATCATGCTTGCTCACTCTTAATTTATATTTTAGCTTTTTATATAATTTTGCTATTTATTAAAAATAAAAAATATGCTATTTTCCAATTTAAATATAAAAAACCATAGGAAATATGGAATTATTTTTAAAAATTCCAAAAAATTGTATTACATGTATTTTAGTAGTGGTATATATATATGAAAATATTTAAAAATAAAAAATATAAAACATAAAATTACAAAACCTTAAAAACCTTATAAAAATTAGCAAAAACTATTTAAAATTTAAAATTAGTTCTTTCTATTTTTGATTTTTCTATATTATATATACGATATGTGAAAAATAGTTTTGAGCTAATTTTAGACATATTTGTATTTAATAAACTAAAACAATCTCTTATATTTATTATTTTCACTATTTTTCTCTATTTATTACTTTAAATATACCTAAAATTTAGTGAAACTTTTACAAGAATCACAAAAATAGAGCAAATAAAAAAATACAAAAACATTTAATTTCCTATACAGTGAGTATATTTTGACCTAATTAAAAATATAACAAACTATATTGTTTATATATTATATCTATATATCTATATTATTATATAAATTTATATATATTATTTTAAAAATAAAAAATAAAGTATAAATTTGCAAAGTTAAAAAGGAAATATAAAATTAAAAATAAAAATATAAAAAATAAAAAATAATTAAAAATCATAAAAATTAAATATAATTAAAAAGAGACATAAAAATAAGGAATATATATGTATATTATAATTAATTAGAAATATTTAATAATTAACATACCTTTGTTTGCTCCAAGTGTTCGACGACTCAGACTACTTACACATATACATTTATATATTTATCCGAGTTATAATGAAATTTAAGTCACTTCACTTTATTGATCACTTATCTATTCATGGGTTAGTTGTCTGAATTAGGGATTGGTTGCCGTGATGATTAGGGTTCCAGCCTTGTTGAATCCTACACAGATCTCTATTCAAAAAATGGTGTCGTTCTGGGGAGCAATGTGCAGTTTGTATGTAGATGTCTATTTCATTTAATTTCTTGGTTTTTATTAAATACTTACTTATATACTCTAATCCAATTCTTTTGTTTGCATGTGTTGTAGTAACCCGTAGTGTGAGGGCAATCTCTTAGGATACTGATGCACCTGAGTGACGTGAAGTTCGGCTTCTTCTCCGTTGAAGATAATAGGAGAGAGCAACAAGAGCAAAGAAATTGATTAGATTATATTAATGTAGTTTTTATTTTCCATTATGAGAGAGAGACTCTTTATATAATTTGTAATAATACAAAACTTTGGGCAATGACTTATCAGGCCTAATTTACCAAGTGTTTCTTCGCTTGGGGGCTCGCATACTTTTCTCATGTTTTTCTCATTCTATCATTTTATTCTCTCATATTTTATCTTTATTTTATTTTGTTTGTTGCGATTTGCGTTTTCACCTTTTTATATTTTACGTCTTCACTGATTAAGCCCGTAGATATTTAGGATTGTTTGCTTGGTAATAAAGGTCCAAAGCCCTAACATCTGCATGTTCCTATAGAATATTATAATTGGACTTAGTCAAAATAATTTGTGCTTCATGTTAATAACAATTTATGTATCTAGGGCGATTTCATTGTTGCATATGCATACAGATTAGTTTTAATTATATGTATGGATCATTTTGCATGTATAGTATTAGAGTAAGGAATAAATTTCTAACTTCGCATGCATTCATCGATTTGATGTGCATCGACTTTTCTGACTTCTCCCCTTGTTTTCTTGGATTTAAATAATTTGATAATCGAAAAATTTGTTAGGCGGTTGTTATTGAAAAATACTCAAAAAAGTGAAAACCTAAAAAAATAAAATAAGGGGACTGCTAAATACATTTTGACCCTAATTAAAATTCATAATGGAATTCACTATATTGGGTTCATAAAGCCCATATTATCTTCAAGTACACTCCAGATCGAGTGAGGCATGGACCCTAAGGATTAGAGCCCAAATCCCAGTATGTGGTTGCCTTGATTATTGCCTGGTTCTGTAAAGTAATAGAGCTTCTATAGGTGTGTGGGAGGGTAGGGCTACGTCTACTTGAAGACTTAGTCTGAACTACTTGGGCATAGGGGAACTGCCGGCGGGTCCTTGTCTCATCGTTCCATGTCTGAGTACCCAGTAAAGGGGAAGTATTTGATTCGCTACATCATCTTCCTCTCTCTATTTCTTTGATTGAGTAGCAGGCCCAGATCTGATATCAAGGACCTTCAAAAAGTGCATACTACTAGTGAAAAAATGCATTGGGAAATACATGACACTTGTCTGGTAGTACTCACTCTCCTATAGGAGTAGAGCTTATGACTAAGATTGATAAGATTGCTTGAAACAAATAGTAAAATTGACAAGATAAATAACCAAACTTTTGTGGCTTCACTTTTCTTGAGTTTGTGAACCCAATTGTTTTGGTGCTTTTTTGTATCTAGTAAGGTCATAGATCACAGTCCCATGTACAAGTGCCTTTTGTTTACACTTCTTTCATTACTCTTCTTTTATCTTTGATCATTTGAGCCTTTTCTCATTTTCTCTTCATTTTATTCCTTGTGAAACTCTGTGCTCATTATTCCTTATCTCTACTCCTTTTGTTTCACATGATGTCGGGTCTTGGATGACTTAGTCCAGACTCCACAGACACCATCATCGAATTATTAATATCAACATCTCCAATAATTCTAGGTGATTCCAGAGAGACCGGTTCAGATTTTGCAAACCATTCTCAAGAATCCCCGTCTTCTTTATCTCAAATAAAAATGAGATCACTCTTGTCCTGAATATCCTCCTTTATGGATGGAGATCGGTCTATCTCCATACACATTATATAATCCAATAATGTTAGAATTGACCCTAATTCTGAACACCTCTCTACATATGGTGTATAATTCCAGATTGATTGAGATTCCTTTTATCATGTACATCTACATACCGATGAGGGCTTGATTTGCTCTAGATCTGATTCGAAGATGGCTCCAAAAGAGAAGTCACACCAAGTTGAGCAGAATGAAGTGAACGCCCAAATGCTCACCTCCATACAGGCGATTGAGACACATCCGGCTGCACAGGCCGAATCTCAGGTTGCCTTCTAGGAGATGTTGTTAGAGTTGAAATGAATAGAGGAGGAGGAGGAGAAGCACAAGCAGATGGACCTCGTGGAGGGGAAGATGAGGAAAGAGGAGAGTCTTCTAAGCCTACATTGAAATAGACTTACAATCCTGGCGTTGGCCAAATGTCTGAGTGGATCCAAATTCCACCGATCTACGGACATTTTGAGCTGAAGCCACAGCTCTTATATCTTCTTCCCTCATTCCACGGTGATGAGTTCGAAATACCCTCTTATTAATTTGTGATAATTAAGCATTTAAAAATAAAATGTGTTGTTCGTTGTAGGCAGTAATCAGAATCAATCGAGAAATAACCATTTAATTAATTATTTTTTTTAATTCGAATGGTTTTATGTTTGTTTAGCCTAGGCAAATCCCAGGGTCAAACTCGATGAGGCAAATGAACAACCTAGTTAATGTTTCAAAGTTCGTGCATCGTTTTCGATGTGGGATATTTTTGGTATTTTTATGCAATTTTTGAATGCAAATGCAAATGCAGACCAATTGTAAGGAATAAAAAATTAATGTAAATCAAATGATGTAAAAAAATACAAAATTTGGTCGAGATGTGAATAATGGTGAGATAAATGCACTTTAATTTTTTTGCAATTTTCTAATGCAATATGAATATTTAATGAATTAATGAATGCAAATAAGATGAACTAAAATAATTAATTATAATAGATACTAAACCTCTTTATTTTAAGGAAATAAAATGATCTAAGATAGATCAATACATGAGTTATCCTAGAAAAATCCTAAACCCTAAAAATATTGAGATTAATACCTATTAAAAATTAAATATTGAAATGCACAAAATAATTTTATAGATCAAATTATGCATGTAAATCCAATTCTTTTTGTGCACAATGTGAAATACAATTAATTTCTTTATTCATGATTTTTTGGCAAATTTTGGAGCTATGATTAATTAATTATGAATTTTTAAGAACAGACTGGGAAAAATATCCAATTTTACGCAGATGCAATTATTAATAATTAACAACAGAGCATAAAAATAATAGGATCATGCAACAATGTAGAAAATTAATTGATGAACATAGTGTCATTTTTAAATAATAAGATCCCTGCAAAGAGCAATTCTGAATTACAAATTAATATAGGGTTCTGTTTGTAAAAAACATATAGTTAAATAAAATAAAATAAGAATACAATGCAAGGACTAAAAGGAAATTATCAAAAACCCTAAGAGGTATTTTGAAAAATTCCCAAGGGCACGCGCGTCTAGGCCTGGATGGGAAGAAGGAGAAATCTTAATGGGTGGATCCACAATTGACCCCCACGAGCATGTGAGGGTCACGTGCCTAGGGGTGGCTGCTGGTGGAGAAGGGTAGAGCTTGGGTGGAATGGTTGGTGACACACCCGATGAAGAGAGAAGCGGGCACCCTTCTGGAGCTGGAGGCTTGGTGTTGGGACTCAAAGAGTAGTAGAGCCCTTGTCAGAGAAGACCCGGTTGAGATGCTCCTGACAGAGTAGGAACTTCTTAACTTCGATGGATCTGGTGAGTTTATATGGAGCTTTAATGCCGATGTTGGTCTGATGAAGCACCCATAGGCTTCTATTTTTCAATGGTGGAAGGAGGTCAGAATACTGGAGGTGGATGCGGAAGCGATGATGTCCTAGGGAAGCATAAGCTGATGTTGTTGAGATTCTAAGGCCCTCTACCTTTGTGGTACTTGTCGATGGCCGAGGAAGATTTGAAGAGAGGCTTTTGCTGCAGGTCGGGCATGGAGTGGATATGATGGTGGAGGGAGATGGGGGATGTCGGGCGGCACCTTGGAAGTGATGCGACGATGGGTATGTAGCGAGGGGTGAATGATGAGGCTTGGAGCGGTGAAGCTCCAAGAAGTTGACGTGTGGCTCGAAGCAGGATGCTAGAGTAGGGAGTAACTCTTGCCTGAGGAAAGGAGTAACTGTTCAAGGGTCGGGAAAAACTAGAGCGGAGTAGGTGAGCTTCTAGGAGATGAAGCCACATTCTACAATGATGGTTCCGACCACCATATCTCATTGAGGTTGAAAGGGTTGGGCTATCACCACCGAGTCTTTTTTATGCGTTGGTATTAATGGAGGATCTCTCAATGAGGATGCAGGGATGTTGTTTTAATAGCAGAGGGGTGGCGCCCTATTTGGAGAGTGAGCAAGAGACAAGAGGCAACGCGATGAAAGATTTAGAAGGTGATTGGAGATGGGATCGTGAGGGATCTGACAAGGGGTTTGATTTGGAAGAAGGTTTTTTGATGGTGAGGGGAGACGATGGAGGAAATCACAAGCAGTGGCGCCTGCTCCCAATTAGGAAAGGGGAAGAGACCGATAGAGGAAGAGGGTGTTTTGGGAACCATCTGATCAATGAGATAAGACGATCTAGATCGAGAAACGTGGTTTTTATTTTAATTTTATTAATTTATTATTTTTTTAAATAAATGAATATATAAATACAAAAAATGGGTGACATGTGGCAGCTTAGGGAGTGGCCAGGTGTCAGCTCTAGAAAATTCGAAAAATAAAAGACCAAGATAAATAGAAAAGAAATAGCAAACGACCTCAGATCGTGAATATTTCTTCATTAAAGTTGTTTGTGTCGATGAGATCCACAACTTTTATGAAGAAACCAAAGCCAAAACAAGTCATTTTCATAAAGTGATATTTTTGGGGTACTCTATGTATATAGAATACCTTGATTTTTGGATTTTGTAATTTTTTTATTATTTTTAATTAAGATAAAAATCAGTAAAAAATAATGGTAAAATCAAAGATAAATATTTACACATTACTCTTGTTTTTTTTGGATTTTTATTAATTAAGGAAATGAAGAAATAAAATAAAGTAAGAAAAAGACTACTTTTATAGAGACTGCTAGTGAACACTCAGACTCAATCAGTTTCTTTTATTTTATTTTCATTTTAGGTTTGAATTTTTATGAATTTTAATAAAACTTTTATCAAAAAAATAAATGAAAAAGAAATAAAATAAAAAGAGTCAAATATGTACATAAAATAATGGGTCAAAATCAGGTAAAATATATAATGCACAAAAGAGGCCCAAAACCCAACTTTCACATATGAGCTCCGATTCACTTGAATGATCTTGTTTTGAAGGTAATTGAATATACATTAGTTCAAAAGTAAGTAAGATTAAATCAGACACTGTATAAGGAAGATATCACTATTTTAGTTAGATCATCATGGGACTAGGATTTGGGTTTCTGGTCCACTTATTTATGTTGATGATTTTTTTATATTTTTTATTAATTCTTGTTAATGATATGTACACAATGGAGTAATTTCAGGTGATTTGGAGATAGCATGAATTAATTAAAAATAAGGGAAGTTATTTTATTTTACAGATCAATTGGGTTGGGGTTTCTGGCTTCTTATTTATGCAATTATGTATGATAAGATGCAATTATTATTTACATATGCATGAATGATAATTATGCAAGATAATTGATAAAATGCAGATGAATTTTGGGAAACTGAGCTTAATTAATCTCTTTTAGAGTGATGAATCAAATATCATCAACAACCTATACTTAAACCATGCTCGTTCCTGAACAACTAAAGAAATGAAACAAGGTGAAATGAGATTGTGTTCCATACGAAGACCATGAGAAAAAGGTGAAAATGGAGCTAGACAAATAATTTAAAAAAAAGAAACAGGAGGGAGTAGCTCGCAGCCGCCCGCCGCCCCCCCTTCGTCCTGCCATCGTGCCGGTCGGCAGCCTTCCTCCTCTACACGCATGCCACCCAACCCTCCAGATAGTGGTGCCTCCCTACGGCAACCGCCATGTACAGCTCCAAGCCACTCCCTTCTTCCAGCCCCCCAACTGCAGGGGCCTCCGCCACTGACTCTAGGCTGTGCGGCTCTCCCGTGCGGCACCTCCGTCGCCCGCCACCTCCTCTTCCTTGTGTCCACACGCGGCGGGCCGCCGCTGCCGACCCCAGCCCCCTCCCCTCATCAAGCTCCGCTGGAGTAGAAGGTTAAAAAATTTTATTTTTTTTTGTAAAAATTGCAATTTAATTTTCTCATGTTCGTTGTAATTACAAAAGGTCCCTGTGCATGCTTTTATGTTGTTGGTTTCTACTTAATTTTGCAAGGATAACCCTATATTTGCATACCAATTTGGACCCATATTTTGCATCATTTTATTCAATGAAAAATAACAAGATGTTGAGAAACTAATTGTCTACCTTCTGAATAGTTATTTATATTTTTGTGAGTTGTGGGTAATTAATTAAAATTATTTTATTGCAAAATTGTATATTTTACGGGCGGAAGGCAGCGGCGGGCGTCAGACGAGATGGGCGGCACCGCGCGAAGGGGCGGCTTGGAGGTGAACTGTCGGGGGCTGAAGAGGGGGGACGACACGTACACCGGCGCCTGGCGAGCAGGGTTGTGCCACGCACTATGCGGGCTGGAGGGCTGGAGGTTGGCCGCTGTACGAGGTCAGCGACGCGCGACAGGAAGATCCGCACCCGTGCACGGTGGCTGGGGGAACAATAGGAGCAGGGGGTGGCTGGGTTGCCTGTGGAGATGTCGCGCAGGACTTGCGGTTGGCTGGGAGGCGCGATGGCGGACGGAGCAGCGGGACGCACGGAGATGGTGGCTTGGCCGTGCAGGACCTGCAACCTTATATTATTTTATTTTTTTTTGCAATTTTTTCCTGTATTTTTCTTGTAAACAACAACCAGTGGTAGAAATGAAATATAAAAATAGTGGTGAATGATGTGATGATGATAGTGATGGTGAAAATATAATGATTTGGGGATGAAACAATAAGGAAAAAATTCGTTAGATAAAGAAAGTTGACAAGGACAAGAAGAGGGATTACACTTGTGACTCGTTGAAAGTGGAGCCGTGGTGCGTGTCTTCCGTCGTCGTGGCCTCGATCTGACTAGGCAAAAAAACCAGAGAAGCTATGCAGCTTGGATGCGGCAGCGACGAGGTCGATCTCTCTACCTCGGATCTCGCCAAATACGATGGAAACCGTCGTCGTGTCGAAGACTTACTCGGTCGCTGTCACCGTCGAGCAGGCTGAGCTGGTGGTTCCTTTTCTCTCTCGATTATGGCAGATGATGAACAATGGAGAAGGGGGTGAATATAAAGAGGAGGGGGGAAGGTAGAAAAGAGGTGGAGAAAATGGAGGGATGGTGGAGGAACTGGTAACTTGGAGTGGAAGGCAAGTAGAGAAGAGGTAAAAGGGGGATAAAATAAATTATTAATAAAATAATATAGTAGGCTACTAAAAATAATTAAAATAGTAATAATAAAATAATAATAATGAATCTGAAAATAATAAAATAAATCTGAAAAATAAAAAAATGGGGTGACATGTGGCGGCTCTAGGAGCCGCCACATGTCGCTTCTAGAAAATTCAAAAAATAAATGTAAAGAAAAATTAAAAGAAATAACAAAAGAGATTAAATCAAAATAGGTCAACACGAAAGTTGCTCGTATCGACAAGATCTACAACTTTCGTGAAGGGCCAAAAATCAAATGAAATCTTCTGTACAAAATGTATTTTTGAGCGGTACCTTATAGGTATATAATACCACATTTTACATTTTACAATTTTTTTGTCATTTTTCAATAAGAGAAAAATCAAAATAATAATAGAGAAAATATGAAAATAATATTTACAATTTGGTCTAATTTTTTGGATTTTTTAATAATTAAGAAAATACAAGGACATTTTGGTCAATAAGTACAATATACAAAAGGGGCCCAAAACCCAAATTTTGCATACGAGCTTCGATTTTAATGAAATTGGTCTTGTTTTGAAGGTCTCTGAATGTATATTACTTTAAAAGTGAATAGACCTAAATCAGACACTGTATGAGAGAGATATGTGCATTTTAAGTTCCTAGCTTCAAACTTGGATTGGGGTTTTATTGGTCAATTTTACAAGTTAGTATTTTTTTGATATTTTTCTTTAATTAGTGTTACTAATATTTACACTATAGAGTTGATTTTATTGGATTTGGAGTTAGTATAAAATATATATAAACAAATGAAATATGTTGAATATACAGGTGAATATTTACAAGTGAAATGGGCTTCTTATTTGATGCAAATATGAATGCTAAAATGCAGATATTATCAGTATATGCATGAATGCTAATTATGCAATATAAGTAGAAATATGCATCTAATTATTCGGGAACAAATCTCTATTTTCAACTTTTAGAGTAATGAATCACAGATTCATCAACCACCTATACTTAAACCTTGATCGTCCCCGAGCAACTAAAATGAAATGCAAGAGTTGGGTTCCATACCAAGGTCATGAACAAAAGTTGAAAATGGAGCTTGACTCGACCCTTGGATTAATTGTGTGGCAGAACCTTATTGGGATCTAATTTAAGACCTAACAGACATCAAGTTCCACAAGTCTTCTATTTAAGACGCCTCAACAATCAGGTCAGAACAAATCCTCATACGCAAATTTCTGATGACTATGATTCTTACTTGTACTGTGTAAGTATAAACTAGATCTCCACATTAGAAATGGGTCAGAACCAACCTCCTCTAACAAGGTAACTCTAATTACCTAGTCCAGTAACTCTTTCCTCAAGGAGCGGGGTATTCCCTTCTAAGTTCAAGTGCGACCAGCTCAAGAGGAGGGGGAGGTTAGAAAAGAATGGACGGTAGCCAGTGTAGCTACCTATCCCAGGATGCCTGACCAGTGTAGCCAAGTCATCCAGCTGCAGACTTCTTGCTAATATACATACTCCGACAGGCAATATATTTTTTTGCCTGTCTATTTTTTTGGAGTTCTTGCATTTTTTTTCTTTTTTTTCTTTCTTTTTGGAACTATATACAAGGTGCAGCATGTACATCAGGAGTTCTTCCTCCTGAGCCAGTAGACTATCCCTCTTTTGAAGCATTATTGCAACCCACAACGTCCTGTCCTCAGACGTCAACACCACTAGCCTAGGTTGAGATGCACTACCCTCCCTAGAGGAGGACAGATGTTTCCACCTGTGTGCTGCTCCAAGCTAAAGGATTCTACCTCCTCACCATCTCATCAATAAAGAGCTACGTGCATGGTGCTTGTCCAAGTTAGGTCACTGTCTAAAAGAATCATGTGTGTGCACGAGATATTCTACTTAGACTAATCAAGATGACATATGAATATAGACTTGCAGACTCAAAGAATTAAGTCACTTGACCTGACAAATCTTAACTCCAATTCCTATAAGGTTCCTCTGAAATTAGGCGGATTAAGGTCAAATCAAGTCCTCCTCAACGTCTACTCATAACTTGGTTCATAACCCACTAGCTTTTCACCTTGCATATGCAAGATATGCAGATGAGGTGTAGATGACATGCTATGAATGAAATGCAAGACTTCTTTTTTTTAAAATGCAAGGATGATATGCAAGAGTAAATAAGAAGCCCTTATTTTAAATATTTTTGTTTTATTTTATTTACAATAATTTTAAGTTTATACAATTTGTACATAATATACATAGTATACAATTTTTTTTGTTTACATCCTATTTTACAACAAATCTTACACGACTTATTTACAAGAATTTTACAACCTTGTTTTTTTACACATATTATACATATTATACAAATATACATGTAAAATGTTTTTTCAATTTTTACCCACCCCATAATTATTGCATAATATATACAAAAATATGCGAAAATACGTGAAAGTACGAGCTATGGGTAAAGTATATATGTAATATATTCATGTCCACTATACTTAGCGTGTGCTATGTCCTAAGAGCATGAAAAGCGATGAAAAAAAGACATAGCTAGTGCTAAGCGTAGGAGAGCTAAAATTACAAAAAGTATAGAAGTCCCACTGCCCCCTATACTTAGGATTTGGCAGCCTAAGTGTAGAAGAATATCAAAAATGGGGCGGACAAGGTCAAGAGGGGAAATGGATGAGTATTTACATGGCGGGCATCGGTCCCCCCATACTTTGGCTTCGTCAGCCTAATTATAGGACAGGAGTGAGTATGAGAACCGATGTGATCTGGAGGATGTACAGTGAATAGACGCGGGTCACTCTCCCCCTATACTTAGGATTTGGTTATCCTAAGTATAGTCATAAAATGAAATGATATGGAGCTGTGGCGAGTGATTCGAATAACTGGGAAGGGAGGGAGAGAAATTATATACAAGAAAGAGTGAGAATACACAAGGATTAAGAAGGTTTGTGATGAACCTTCTTGAGGACACGAGGAGGTGGATAATATACATATGTGTCGCTGTCGGAATCATCCTCGGATGAATAATAATGAGGTGTAGGGATCGTCCAATGATGGTCGACACACGGCTTCTTGCTTAGATATGGCTTGAGAACAACCGAACTGAGCTCACTCATATAAATCACCTTATTCGGACCAGATGAGGACTCCTCAGAAAATTCCTTCTCCGTTGTGTTGAAGGAAACTTTCTTAGTCGGTTTTCTAGAACCTGAATCATTGAGAGGGAGATGAGAGCGACGCGCCTTGGGAAGTTTGGAGGAACACCTCGAGGAATCAATTCTCGACTTCCTCTCACTAGATAGCTGACTAGCAGAGTGAATAACCGTGTTTTTATGTGGAGTCAATTTAGTCTTAGTTGTTTCCTTTGAAGGTCCAGGACATGGTGTGGTGCTGACCATGGGTTCCTCATCAGATGAGTCACCGTATAGATTGTAATATTCCTGAAGGGTTAGCACATGTCTCGGGAAGGTGCTAGTGGTCTCAGTTGGCTTGGCATTATTAGGCTCTTGTGTCGGATCATCAAAATGGTCAAGGCAATCAACAAAGGTCGTGTCCGACTTAATGATAGCTTCTGGTTGTGAGTCCTCCTTAGAAGCTGTTACGGTGGTGGTGCAAGCAGTTGATGAAGTGAAGATGTGGGGAGTCTCAGAACCAACGGTCGTCCGGGTAGTCGGTCTCTCAGGTGTAGCAGAGAGGTGGGACTCATCTACCTCTTGATGGTCACAACTATTAGCGGATTTGTGGGGCACCTTAGAGTAAAGTGTATCAAAGAATGAGTGAGGTCGGAGTGCTCCCAATTCTGAAAAATTGATCTCCTGAGTCTTGTAATCTTTAGTCGCCTTAGCTGAGGCTAAGAATAGCTTCCCGAGAATAATCGGAGACTGGGTGAACTCTCCTCGATGCTCAATGTCAATGATCGTGAAGTCCACCTGGAGTAGAGCACCTTGGAAAGCAACGATGACTGAAATATTTCCTCTAGACTGTTTGATGGATCGATCAACCAACTAAACGATCTCTCTCGACTTTCTGATTAGCCTGAGTTTGAGCTTGTCAAACACAGAGGTCGGGAGGATATTTATCAGAGAGTCATCATCGATTCTTGCATGGGTAAAGATAGTATCTTTGATTTCACATTCCATCCTAGGCAGCCGCTTCACTCTGCGGCTCTTGATCTTCCTCCCCATCACCAAGGAGGTGGCCATAGACACTATGTGTCTCTCAGTCCTTGTTCTCTTAGAACCCGACCTCTTGGGCATCAATTTACTCTTTACAAATCTCTTGAGGTCGGGGAAGTGATCTATGGCCTTGAAGTTTAAAGATCAATTCCTCATTGAGTGATTCCCTTAGGGTGGGATCCATTTTTTCTATGTCTTTTTCATTTTTAATTTTTATGTGTTTTTCTGATTTTTCAATTTTTTGGTGTTTTTGGTGGATGAATGATCGGACTCTGGATTGGAGGTAAGTGGTTAGTAGAAGAGGGAGATAGAATGGACTCCAGCTATACAAACGATGTGGGTTCCCTAATGCTTGCTTGATTTTCAACATCAGATCTACTTACTTCCTTCTCCACTTTCATACCCAGGCTGGCAGAAATTGAGTGCAATATTTTCATGATATCTCTCAACTCGTTACCAAATGATTCATTTTTCTTAATAAGCCTAGAGATGTCATCCTCCACAAAATTCTCATGACAAATCATAGGAGAGTTTTGATCAATTGGAGGACACTGTTGAGATATTGGGGTCTCATACTCAACATACCTAGACTCTCGCGTGTAATCCTGGGTCGAGTATGTCCCATCCGAATGGCAGATATTGGTCGGAGCATCATATGATGGAGTCAATGAACGGGGGACTGATAACTCTAGCTCATGAGTCCACTCTTGTGAATGTATAGGCTCTCCGAATGAAGGCTGGTTAATGGAAGCTTGATCACTGAAGTCAATCGTGTCTGGGAATTCATGATGTACAGGCCTCTCCATTCGGGTTGTTCGATCGACCAAGTTATGCCTTAAGGACAAGTCAGGATGTGTATATGTAAATTGTTGTATGGTCCCTACTTGAGGTGAGAATGAAGTATGTGGGGGCATATAATTTTGCCAATCATCTGTCTCAGCAGTGGCTTGCTCTTCATTCGATTCTTCGATTCCCGTAAGCTCTCGAGAGTAAGGACAGTCAGCCCAAGGTGGAAGTGGATCCGGAGTGTTAGAATATGGAGTAGGTGAGAAATGCGAAGAAGTGGAGAAGTCAGTCATAGTTCCGACTTCATCATCGGGTTGAGGTTGAACCGACCACGGGTAAGGATCCCCCGTGGATGGCAGAGGATATATGGAAGAAGTTGAAGGCGAAGATGAACGGTATATGATCGTGGAGGAATGACCAGAGGTCACAGGGTATGGGGACCAATATCCTGACATATTGAAGAGGAAATGATGAATGTAAGAATAGGGGGTTGATGAATATAAGTAAGTTGAGGTAGAAAATGTGCAATTACACAGGATAACACACACGGACAAACACAAAGACAAACACAAGGGCAAACCTTGAGTTCACACTCAACACGGTGAAGGACCCGAAATCGAGTCTGATTAGTCTGGTTGATTTTAAGTGCAAATTTTCAGACAAGTAGCAAAGGTTACGCGACCTATAGGGAAGTCGGCTTAAAGCCGGATGCATCTTCCTGGTTTAACATGTCGCTTAAGATACATGCGTCCTTCCTATCTTCGCTCCTATCTCAAGTTGATGGATTCAAAGACCATGCCCCTATCTACCTGCAAGCAGGCGGAGGCTGACAAGGCTGGAACTTCTCCTCAAGGGGTTACTAGCAACTTGTCGCAAAGTATCACTGGTTCACCCCTAACTACCTGTGAACAGGTGGAGGTTACTTGGTACTAGTCAGTGAACCTGAAAAATTCAACTCGTGATATTTGCTAGGATCAGTCGGTATGTGATATGGAAGGCAGGGATTTGGGCTCTACCTTAAGGTGTTCACACACACTCAAGTACCCTCACTCAGCCTGAAAGCAAGGTCGGGGTTACTCTCCCACAAACAAGGGTTAATTTTAGTCAATTTTTTTGGTCAAATTCAATTAGCAGTTCTGATTTTAGAGATTAGTTATCACTGATATTAATCCACACAAGTAATCACATATACCATCTAGTCCCAATTCCTTTATCCTAGGTTAGAAAACCGAGAGAGAGAGAATCGGAAAAAGCCGATGCAATCGAGAAAATGATGATGAATGCTCGAATAAAAATACTTACAGTGCCTCCAGCTCTCTATAATGCGGGATGCAAGACTGAATTGAAATTTTATACTAAATGTAATGCAAGCGATGAAAAGCCACTCCTAGACAGACATTTCTATTAATGAGTGAAGAACGAATTCAAATTTGACTAAAATCCTGCGGTCTAAGTGCGTCTTTTAATGGTGAAGTGTGGTCCTAAATATTATGAGCACAAATAGTCCTAGGAAGCTCCAAGTGCCGCAAGTGCAAGTCATGTTCTACGTAAAGCAACCATACAGCAAACAGGGACACGTTTTATTATGACTTACACGCGCGAGATCCCAAACAGGAACCGTTATAAATGCAGACACATTTTTTTACAAGTTAAAAAAAATCTTTTTGGCATCTCAACAACTAACTTGATCCACGAATCGTCGGCCTCCGCTTCACTTCGAGATGCGTTGACTTCAAGAAAGCCGCTCCAAGTCCACTGGACCCTCACACAAAAAGATAAAAAATATGTCAGAGAGAGATATATACAGAAATGGTCAGAAAAATAATTAAAGAAAAAATGGATAATTACAAGATGACTCGGGGGTCAGACTACTCGAGTGAATGGAAAACGTAAATCTAATTTTCTAAAGTGATGCTAAGCCGTTTGCCTCCCCGGCAACGGCGCCATTTGATGAACTGCAGATCTACCCTTGTTAATAGTGTCCAATTGACATTTTCGTTGCAGTCGGATAAATCCGGATCGATCAAAAAGACCGCACAAATCGATGAATCGTCGAATGAATTAACGCGCGGTTTTATGTTTGTTTAGCCTGAGCAAGCCCCAGGGTCGATTCAAGGAGGCAAAGGAACAACTCGGGATCAAGTTAGAGGGATTAGATTGTGGTTTTCCAAGTGGTTTTTTTGGTTTTTTTATGCAGTAAAAATGCTAAATGCAAAATGAGAATTGGATTAAGTTAACAAGAAAATAATTGACTTAGTCAAATTTAATTTTAATGTAAAATTAATTAAAATCTGCTAAGTGATATTTTTCCTAAGAACCTAATCCAACAATGAATGAAAAATGTATTTTTTTTGGAATTTTTGGATTTAAGATGCACACATGAAAAATGCACATGTTTTTGGGTTTTATGCAATTTTTCATGCAAATGATAAGCAAAACATATGAAAATTTTCTTAGAAGATAAATATGATGAAATGAAGCGACACTATTTTTTTAGAATTTTCTGAAATTTATGAATTTTTTACTAAAAACAGAGTGACTATCAGTATTTAATTCCTAATTAATCCACGAAATCAAATTATCCAAAGCGCTATTTATCTCAAATAGTTAATGTTAAGTAGGAATCCAGGAGAATTAAAATTTCTCAAAAATCTTATTCGTGGATTTAATTAAAAATCTATTTCAGAAATCACTCTATAATTTATTTTATGTACGAGACAACTTCCAATTGGACGAAATTTGGATTGTAACTAAATAGCACTTAGAGGCATCATTCACAATTTTTTCACAATTTTTAGAGCAATAAATATATCTGGGCGAATTTCAGAACTTATATGGGTAAAATATCACTAATTTTTAATATATGAATTTTAATAAATAATTGGATGCTCTCAAAAATGTAAACAAATAGCCAAAAGATAAATATTTTGTTGCTCTACAACATGCTATTTTTCATTAAAATAAATGATGCTATTTTGAGGTCTAAATGTTCATGAGAAACCAAGGGTATCAATGCAATACTGAAAATGAATTAATATACAAACAACTGTGCCTAAGGTCACTTTTGTAATTACTGAAATTTAAAGGAGGTGAACTTGCATTTTTCACAAATTAAAAAATAGAATGAACCTTTCCTTCTCCGGGGAGGGGAAGAGGAGTCAGAAAAGCCCTCAAACTATTAACATCTGCCTAAGTAGGCAGAGAATGTGTAGGGTGAGGTGCCTTATAGTGTGTGGAGGTCCGACTTCTTCGCTATAAGCTCGCTTTCGCGCCCTCGCTCTCTCCGGCGTATACTACTAATATGATTTCAGATTCTGAAGAAGAAGACCCTTATGGCTTTGACTTCAGATACCATTCATTCGTTGGCATGCAAGTTAGGGCTCCCGCACGAACGTGGGGGCGGCTAGGGCGGCACGATCGATGGCGCTGGGGCGAGGCGGCGCACGGGAGGCGGCCATGCACGGGCAGAGGTGCGACCATGCGCACGATGGCATGGTCTGCTCGCTGGATGGAGCGCGGGTGACGAGGTACCACCGCGACGCTTGGAAGCGGGCGATGCAAAGGTTGAGCGGCTGCTGGCAGCTGCGTCTGGCGGCTGTATCGTGCGGCCGACACGTGCCGCGAGGATGCGACCGGTGTGGCAGCACCGACAAGGGGGCATGGAGTGCGACTGGGGGTGTGCGACTATCCTGTACGGGGGGAACGGAGGTGGTGGCCTACGGGGCGCGACGGTACGCCTGGAGGTGCGCGCACGCACGCGGTGCACGAGGGTGGCGAGGCCGAGGTGGCGTAGGATCGTGGGGGGGGGGCATAGCTGGTCTTACGGCAGCACGCTCCGGGCGGAGCATGGGTTGCTGCGGGCAGAAGGCAACGGCGGACGAGTTGGGCGGCACCGCGCGAAGGGGCGGTATGGAGATGAATCGTCGGGGGCTAAAGACGGGGGACGACGCGTACACCGGCGCCTAAAGAGCAGGGCGGTGCCGTGCACCACACGAGCTGGAAGGCTGGAAGCTGGCCGCTATACGAGGTCAGCAGTGCACGGCAGGAAGATTCGCATCCGTGCACGGTGGCTGGGGGAACAACAGGAGTAGGGGGCGGCTGGGTCGCCTGTGGAGATACCGCGTGGGACTTGCGGTTGGCTGGGAGGCACGACGGAGGACGGAGTGGCGGCACGGCGGTGGCCGGCCTGGAGATGGTGGCTTGGCCGTGCAGGACCTGCAACCCTTATTTTATTTTATTTATTTTATTTTATTTTTTTGCATTTTTTTTGTATTTTCCTTATAAACAACAACCAATGATAGAAATGAAATATAAAAAAAGTGGTGAATGATGTGGTGATGACAGTGATGGTGAAAATATAATGATTTGTGGATGAAACAATAAGGAAAAAATTCGTTAGATAAAGAAAGTTGACAAGGACAAGAAGAGGGATTACTTACCTATGATTCACCGAAAGTGGAGCCACGGTGTGCGACTTCCGTCGTCGTGGCCTTGATCTGACTCGGCAAAAAAATCAGAGAAGCTATGCAGCTTGGATGCGGTTGCGACGAGGTCGATATCTCTACCTTGGATCTCACCAAATACGATGGAAATCGTCGTCGTATCGAAGACTTACTCGGTCGTTGTCACTGTCGAGCAGGCTGAGCTGGTGTTTCCCTTTCTCTCTTGATTATGCCGGATGATGAACAATGGAGGAGGGGATGAGTATATAAAGAGGAGGGGGGAAGTTAGAAAAGAGGTGGAGAAGATCGAGGGATGGTGGAGGAAGTGGTGACTTGTTGTGGAAGGCAAGCTGAGAAGAGGTAAAAGGGGGATAAAATAAATTATTAATAAAATAATATAATAGGCTACTAAAAATAATTAAAATAGTAATAATAAAATAATAATAATAAATTTTAAAATAATAAAATAAATCTGAAAATAAAAAGAGAGGGTGACATGTGGCAGCTCTAGGAGCTGCCACATGTCGCTCCTAGAAAATTCAAAAATTAAATGTAAAGAAAAATTAAAAAGAAATAACAAATGGGATTAAATCAAAAATTGGTCCACACAAAAATTTCTCGTCTCGACAAGATCTACAACTTTCGTGAAGGGCCGAAAATCAAATGAAATCATCTGTACAAAATGTATTTTTGGGTGGTACCTTATAGGTATAAAATACCACATTTTACCTTTTACAAAATTTTTGTCATTTTTCAATAGGACAAAATCAAAATAAGAGTAGAGAAAATATGAAAAGAATATTTACAATTTAATCTATTTTTTGGATTTTTTAGTAATTAAGAAAATACAAGGGCATTTTGGTCAATATGTACAATATACAAAAGGGTCCCAAAACCCAAGGTTTGCATACGAGCTTCGATTTTAATGAAATTAATCTTGTTTTGAAGGTCTGAATGTATATTACTTTAAAAGTGAGTAGACCTAAATCGGACACTGTCTGAGACAAATATGTGCATTTTAAGGTTCCTAGCTTCAAACTTGGATTGGGGTTTTATTGGTCAATTTTACAAGTTAGTATTTTTTTTTGACATTTTATTTAATTAGTGTTAGTAATATTTACACTATAGAGTTGATTTTATTGGATTTGGAGTTAGTATAAAATATATACAAACAGATGAAATATGGTGAATATACAGGTGAATATTTACAAGTGAAATGGGCTTCTTATTTAATGCAAATATGTATGCTAAAATGCATATATTATCAGTGTATGCATGAATGCTAATTATGCAATATAAGTAGAAATATGCATCTAATTATTCGGGAATAAAGCTCTATTTTCAACTTTTAGAGTAATGAATCACAGATTCATCAATAACCATTAAAATATTCCTCCTTGGTCTGCGGGCATTCCACGTAAGTGTTCTCAGTTAGCATGGCGTTGGGGAATTCCTATGTCGGATTAACTTGATAAAGGCGATTAGAGGAGATCTTGTCCGACTCAGGGTTTGCCCATGCTTGTGTTTCCTCATTAGGAGCACCATATATATGGTAAAATTCTTGCATAAGGTGTTACTCCATAGGATTCATCATGGAAGTGGTTGAGGTGCAAGCAGTGGGGAATGGGAGGATGGAATGAGTCTCTGATCTAGTGATCTGCTCAACAACTGTTATTTCAGGAGTAGTAGCAGGGTAGAGATCTTCTACCTCTTTACGGTTACGGTTGTTGATGGTTTTGTGGGTTCCCTTAGAATATCATGTTTCCTCAAAGACTAGTTGAGATCGAGTGCTCCAAATACTGTAAAATTGATTTCCAGAATCTCGCACTTTATAATTGCCTTAGCTAAGGCTAAGAACAGTATTCCGAGAATGATTGAGACTTGGTGAATTCTCCTTGACGCTCAATGTCAATGATCGTGAAGTCCATTTTGAGTGAAGCATCTTGGAATATAATAATGATTGAAGTTGTTCCTATGGACCGTTTTACAAATCGATCATCCAGCTGAACGATTTCTCTTGATTTCCTGATTGGTCCGAGTTTGAGTTCGTCAAACACGGAAGTCGGGAGGATTTTCATTGGTGAGTATTCATCAATTCGGGCAAGGGTGAATGTTGTGTCTTTGATTTCACAGTCAAATCTAGGCAACCACTTCACTCTACAGTTCTTGGTCTTTCTCCTCATCACCAATGAGTGGCCATTGACAATATGTGTCTTTCAGTCATTGTTCTCTTACCGCCTGACTTTTTTAGGAATTAATTTATTCATTACAAATCTTTCAAGGTCAGGGAAGTGTCCAATGACCTTCATTAAGGGAAGCTCAAAAATTAATCTTTGATCCAATGCTTCCCTCTGAGCAGGATCCAATTTCTTAAAATCCTCTCTACTTTCAATTTTTATGATTTTTCTGGTTTTTCAATTTTTTTGGGTGTTTTCGAATTTTTTGACTTTTTGGTCTTTTTGATGTGGTGTGTAGATGTGATGCTTTCAACAACTGAGGAGGGGCATTGATATGCCAAGTCAGAGTCATCCCTAAGGGAGTAATATGCAGAGGTGCCGCTGTCAGAGTCATCCCTAGGGTGTACAGAGTTTGTGAGTTTCTAAGTATTCTCTGGGTTTTCATCCTGAGATCCAATCATTTCATATTCCATTTTCATCCATGAACTAGGTAGAAATTCTCTCAACAAGTCCCTGCTTTGTCTTAACT
Source organism: Ottelia alismoides (assembly GCA_037367405.1). Taxonomy (NCBI): domain Eukaryota; kingdom Viridiplantae; phylum Streptophyta; class Magnoliopsida; order Alismatales; family Hydrocharitaceae; genus Ottelia; species Ottelia alismoides. Next base: position 1,085,855 of record JAZKJV010000123.1, read on the forward strand.
TTTCATCCTCGAGAATCTTTTCATGATCAATCATGGGCGGGGTCTGTTCTAGGTGAGGATTATGTGGAAATCTATAGGACTCATACACAACATACCATGACTAAAGCATGCAATGTTGGGTAGAGTAGAGTCCATTTCTGTGATCGTGAATGATCAGATCCCCATATGGTGAAGTCAACATACATGGTTCATGTGTGTCGATATCGTCGGTCCAATCCTTTGTATGTGCATGTTGTCTGAAGGAGTGGTATACGGGTTGGTCAATAGGGATTTGATCATTGGGGCCAATCCACTATAGAAGGTCATAAAGTGTGGGTTGCTCCATTCGGTTTGGTTGGGTCATCATATTATTCCCTAAGGTCCAGTCCACATGTATTTTTGTGAATTGTTGACCAATCCCAATAAAATTGTGATGAGAAAATGAAGTTGATTGGGATTGGTGTTGCTTCCAGTCGTTTGTCTCAATAGTAGATTGCTCTTCAATGATTCATGCGTTTTGGCGAGAAATTGGGAATAAGATGGGTCAGTCCAAGATGGATATTAATCATGTGGAGAAAAAGGATTGGGAGGTGGAAAACATGAAGGAGTGTTCAGATGATTTGAGTAAAATGGATTTGAATTATAGATTGGACCGGATTTATTCGAGGGTTATAGTCTTCCACAAATGTAGCATGATTCCTAGAAGAAAAGGGTTTAGATGATTACGGTTTGATCGAAAAGAAATAGTCTAGTGGGTATAAAGACCATTGTCCCATCATTTTCACTGGTGATGGTTGAGCTAACATAATGGATCTTTGTTAAAAGCTTGCAAGTGCATAGGATACTCACAAGAAGAAACCCTAATTTTTATGAATCAGTAAGGGAGAATGATGGCACAAGTATGCGGTTTTTATTTATTCAAACTCGATTCACGCACATCAATTCAAACACAATACAAACCCCAAGTTCACCAACTCACACAGTGAAGGACACACGAGTTCAGCCAATTATCTTTTCACTTTTAATTGATGATAATTTTAATCTTGGTAAAGAATTAGCAAGCTGTTAGGTGCCAAAAATTTTCCTAAAGACATGTATGAATTTGTATGGCTAGTTTCATCCATTTTGAATCAATATGGGTGTAAGTACGGAACGTAAAACAGCTACCTGTGTTATTATGGATGGTACCAATCGCGTTGTCCTTTAACCACCACTCTGCTAAGGGAGACCATAGTTCCCTCACTAAGAAGTAGCTATTCATTCTTAAAATCAATAGTCTGAATGAAGATTCTGGAGCTTGGCTCTATCCTAAGTGTCGTCCCTCGTTCCCTCATAAAAATATATGAATACAAGAATGGGGGTATTCTCCCGCAACAATTCTTGATTTTATGGCTTAATTACAGTCGACCTTGTTTATCTATCTCAATTTGAATTTAGGTGATCACTGAGAAATTATGTGAGAACAAAATACACGTTTACCGTCCAATCCCATTTTCCTTTAAAATTTACGTGACAAAAAAGGAGGGAGAAAATCGAAAAAAGCCGATGCACGTGGAAAACAATGACGAATGCTTAGTTAGAAGACTTGTAGTGATTCTCGCGATCTCCATGTGGGATGCAATACAAGAATTGAAAATGTGGAATGCAAACTAACAAAAACACACCTAACATATAGGTTTATCAGTCGGGAAGAAATGAGTTAAATTTTTGACTAAATTGAACGAGCTCATGTGCATCTCAATTAAGTACAGTGTGGTCCTAGGTTCTACGAGCACATACAAATAAATCCTAGAAGTTGTAATAATCGTAGTGCAGGTCTAACATATGAATCACTCAAGTAGGGCCCCACCCTCAACGGAGAGTGAAACAGTCCATGACACACGACAAAAAAGTTCAAGTCTTGTTTACACACGCGAAATTCCAAAAGGAAATAGTTAAAATGAGCAATTAATTGCAAATAATTAAATAATATTGAAAATAGATCTTAGACTTTAAGCTCTCTCACAACTCGACTCGATCTTAATTTTATTTAGCTTTTTAAAAATAGGTGAAGATGCGTCGGTTTCGGAAGAACGCTCACGTATATTGGGTACCTCGCACGAAAAATAAGAGAGTATTTGTAACCTAGTGAAAAAAATAATCAAAAATAAAATAAGAAAATAAATGATGAGAAGAAAAAATAAAACAAGATAAGATAAAATAAAATACAGGAAAGAAAAAAATAAAGTATAAAATCTACAGTGATGAGGCTCATGGTTCAGACTGCCCGAATATGTAGAAGACTACCACTAATTTTCTAGGCAAAAAATCTAAGTCTTTTGCCTCTCAGGCAACAACGCCATCTAACGAGTCCAGAATATCCTCTTGTTAATTTATGATAATCAATCATTTAAAAATAGAATGTGTCATTTGTTGTAGGCGGGTAATTGGAATCTATCAAGAAATAACAACATAATTAAATAATAAAATTTTAATTCGAGTGGTTATATGTTTGTTTAGCCTGGACAAGTCCCAGGGTCGAACTCGAGGAGGCAAAGGAAAAGCCTAGGTTAATGTCTATCAAAGTTCATGCACGATTTTTGATGCAGAATATTTTTGGTATTTTTTATGCCATTTTTGAATGCAAATGCAAATGCAGGCCAATTTTAAGGACTAGAAAATTAATGCAAATCAAACGATGTCTTAAAATTATAAAATTTGGTCGAGATATGAATAATGGTGAAATAAATGCACTATAACTTTTTTCGAATTTTCTGATACACTATGAATACTTAATGAATTAATGAAGGCAAACAAAATGAATTACAATAATTAATTATAATAGATATTAAACTTCTTAATTTTAAGGAAACAAAATTATCTAAGATAGATTAATACATCAACTATCTAAGAAAAATCCTAAACCCAAAAAATATTGAGTTTAATGCCTACTAAAATTAAATATTGAAATTGAGAAAATGATTTTTATAGAGAAATTATGCATGAAAATGCAATTCATTTTAGGCACAATGTGAAAAACAATTAATTCCACTATCCATGAATTTTTGGCAATTTCTGGAGATATAGTTAATTAATTATGAATTTCTAAGAACAGACTGGGCAAAATATCCAATTTTACACCGAAGGAATTATAAATAATTAACCACATAGTATACAAATAATAGGATCATGCCACAATGTAGAAAATTAATTGATTAACATAGTGTCATTTTTAAATAATAAGATACCTGCAAAGAGCGATCTAGAATTAAAAATTAATACATGATTTTGTTTGCAAAAACAAAATAATAAAATAAAATAAGAATACAATGCAAGGAATGAAAGGAAATTAACGGAAACCATGAGGGTTTTTTATGAAATTCCCAAGGGCACGTGCGACTGGGCCTGGATTGGAAGAAAATGAAATCTGAATGGACGGATCTGCAATTGACCCTCACGAGCATGTGGGGTTCACGTACATAGGAGGCGGCAACTGGAGGAGAAGGGCAGAACTTGGGAAGAATGGTTGGTGACGCTCTCGATGAAGAGGGAAGTAGGGGCCCTCCTAGAGATAAAGGTTTGGCGTTGGGGCTCGAAGAATGGCAGAGCCCTTGTCGGAGAAGACCCGACTGAGATGCTCTTGGCAAAGGAGGAGCTTCTTGACTTCGATGAATCCAGAGAGGTTGTATGGAGTTTTGATGTTGATGTCGGTCCGATGAAGCACCTAGAGGCTTTTGTTCTGTCTATGTTGGAAGGAGGCGGGAATACTGGAGGTGGATGCGGAAACTCTGATGATGTCTTGGGGATGCAAGAGCTGACATTGCTGAAGTTCAAAGGCCTTCTACCTTTGGTGGTTGTCGATGGCCGAGGAGGCTTTGGAAGAGAGACTCTTGTTGTAGTTCGGATGCGGAGTGGATATGACGGTGGAGGGAGCTGGGGTATGTCAGGCGGCACCTTAGAAGTGATGCGGTGGTGGGTATTTACTGAGGGGTGTATGATGAGGCTTGGAGTGGCTAAGCTCCAAGTGGTTGATGTGTGGCTTGAAGAAGGATGCTGGAGTAGGGAGTAGCTATCGATTGAGGAAAGTAGTAACTACTCGACGGTCGAGAAAAACCAGAATGGAGCAGGTGAGCTTCTGGGAGACGGAGCCATACACTGCAATAGTGGTTGCGACCATCGGATCTCGCCAAAGTTGAAAGGGTCGGGTTGTCACCACCTAGCCCTCTTCTTGTGCTAGTACTAACATCAGATGACTCAATGAGGATGCAGAGATGGAATTTTAATAGTAGTGGGGTGGAACCTGATTTGGAGAACAAGCGAGAGACGAGAGGCGGAACGATGGTTGATTTAGAAGGTGATCGAAGATGGGATCGTGAGGGATCTGATGAGGGGTTTGATTTGGAAGGAGGTTGGATGATGGAGCGGGGAGGTGGAGGAGGAATTCGTGGGTGGTGGTGCCCACTCCTGATTAGGAAAGGGGGAGAGATGGACAGAGGAAGGGGTTGTCCTGGGAACTATCCAATTAGTGAGATCGAACGACCTAGGTTGAGACATGTGCCTTTGTTTGAAAAAATATATTTTTTATTTATTATTATTTTATAAACTTTCTAATAAAATAATTGAAATATATCAATACCAAAATTGGGTGACATGTGGCAGCTCCAGGAGCTACCACGTGTCAGCTCTAGAAAATTCGAAAAATAAAAGAACAACATAAATAGAAAACAAACATCAAACAGACTTGGATCAAGAAATTTTCTTCACAAAAGTTGTCTGTCTCGATGAGATCTACAAATTTTGTGTAGGAACAGAAACTAAAATATGTTTTTTTTGCACAAAGTGATATTTTTCAGGTATTCTATGTACATACAATACCTTGATGTTTTGATTTTTTTTCATTTTTATGAAGATAAAAATAAAAAATACTATAAAATCAAAGATAAATATTTACCCATTACTCTAATATTTTGGATTTTTATCATTTAATAAAATGAAGAAATAAAATAAATTATGAAAACGACGACTTTTGTGCAGACTGTTAGTGAACACTTGGACTCAGTCAGTTTCATTGATTTTGGTTTTATTTTAGATTTCAATTTTTGCACATTTTAATAAAACTTTTGTCAAATAAAATAAATGAAAAAGAAATAAAATAAAAGGAGTCAAATATGTAGATAAAAAATAGGTCAAAACTAGGTAAAATACATAATGTACAAAAGAGGTCCGAAAACCTATTTTCACATTTGAGCTCCATTCACCTGAACTTAATCTTGTTTTGAAGGTAATTAAATGCGCATTAGTTCAAAAGTAATTAGGATTAAATCAGACATTGTATGAAGAAGATATCATTCTTTAGTCCGATCATCCTAGAATTAAGATTTGGTTTTTTGCTCCACATATTTATGTTAGTGATTTTTTTGTATTTTTCATTTATTCTTGTTAGTGATATGTACAAAATAGATGTAGTTTCAAGTGATTTGTAGTTAACATGAATTAATTAAAAATCAGGGAAGTTAGCTTTTTTTACAGATCAATCGGGCTGGGATTTTTGTCTTCTTGTTTTATGCAATTATATATGCTAAAAAGCCATTATTATTTACATATGCATGATCTATAATTATGAAATATAATTGATAAAATAAAGATGAATTTTTGGCAACTAAGCTTAACTAATCTCTTTTAGAGTGATGAATCACAGTCCCAAGGACCCCACGAGTCCTTTCATAAAACCTGGGAGAGATTCAATGGTTTATAATAAAAGTACCCCCACCATAACATCCCGGAGACCAGCCTGGTCCAACACTTCTTTGGGAGCCTGACCCACAAGAGTCAGAGGCTGATTGATACCACATGTGGTGGCTCTCACTTCAATAAGAATGAAGATGTTGTATGGTAGATATTCAAAGAAATTTCCAAAGGAGAGGCCCCCTTATCTTCATCTCTTACACATCAGAAACAACCACAAATCCACCCCAAGACCATCAATATGGCATCGTCGCATGATGAGGGAATGGATGAGAGCTCCAACCCGAGCATCATAGCGAGCCACCTGTCCAAAGTGGACATTATCGAGAAATAATCACAAGATCTGGAGAAATTATATGTGATCTAACGAAGAATGAAAAATTTGGACAAGCTCGACTAGATCACCACACATCTGGAGCTCTTGGTTAGCACGATCAATACCTGTCAGTCTGTGAGCTCATCAGACATAACTCCCGCCAAGCTGAAAGAACCACCATCATCATAGAGACCAGGGTAGACATCATTCGTACATCACATGTTATACGTGAAGGCATCTGATCAAGCACTACCGCCACTGCAGCTGCAACAACATATGATTGTGTACAACCTTGAGCCACGATCTTTTGTTGAGACATTGTTCCCACCTCCATCCTAAATCCAAAAGGCGAACGTCGTTTGGAGTAATGAACATCAACTAACCCGTCCTACCGAACATCATCAGTGTCAGTCCAATGTCATTCAGTCGTACCACCAATCTCGTGGTAGGATGTTTGCCCAGAATCAGTCACAGTCACATTAGTCTCCATCCCAATCTAACTCTTAGGGCTTGTTTTGTTGTCAAGTGACCCCAGGGTAATGTGGCATATACCTAGCTCAACCGTTGCATTCATGGGTTGGAATTAGTTATATGGAGCCCACAATTTCTTTATTATAAAATTTTTAATAGTATTCAAATAAAAAAACCAACATCAAAAATATATTATAATCATAAGAAAGATTAATTTGATACATAATAAATGCGACATCACATCACATTTATCGATCCAACCCTCTCCAACCCTCCCTACCATCCAAACAACTACAATTCACAGGAGGATACTCCAACCCAACCCAAGCCTGCTAGCAAACTGGCCCTTGGAGATAGTCATATCAGCAACCGACATACAACCAATAGCAGCATTATCATCATTACCCATATGCTTCTTACTAGAACCAGTATCCCCCTCCTCCTCACTACTATCAACAACATCCTCCTCAGTACTTTTCACAGAATAATCAGTCGCAAACTTTGTAGCATCACTATCAGTCTCAGCATGGTCAACACAATGAATCAGTAGAGGTTGTTCCTGTGAACCCCTCCTTGGAAACTTGGCTCTTTACGACCTCACTACCACCAAGACGATCATACATGCGTAGGTTTAGGTGAACCCCAATAATTTCAAGTAAAAAGAGCAGGTAGTCTATGTTGTGTCCTCTAATCCCGACGAGTCGGGTATAAATGATTATGTTATGTTATCTAATACTGTGACTCTCATGAACGATAGGACCTTGCAGCCATCTGCCACAACCAAGTCGAAGAATAAAGTGTCAACTAGCGAATCATCATCCTCTACATTAACCGATCCAGCAGCATGGTCGAATGAATAAGAAGGGGGAGCCACACCATATCATCAACAATTACAAAAAAAGGAATAAAATTAAAAAGACAAAAAATAGAATAAAAGCCAAAGCCTAGACGGTCTAGACAAGGAGAAAGTTGCAGTAGTAGTCGATCCCATGCCAGCTGACGAAGTTGATTTCCAGCTTTTCTTCCATCTCCTATTATGAGTGGTCGTACTTGTTCCAATCATACATTTGTAAATGATGATTATGATGTATATAAGAACAATGTTTTGAAATCTATAAATATTCATTTTCTTGATGAAATGCAAATTTTCAAAAAAAGGAAATTGAAAAATGTGTTGTTTGATCCCACAATTATTGAAATTCTTCAGAACATTTTCCTAGATTTGCCTTTGTTGAAAGCCATGGAATACTCATCTTATGTGAAGAAAGTATTAAAAGAGGCATGTGCATCAAAATGCCAGCCCAATAAAAAAAGATGCAATAGATCAGATGAGAACATTTTGACCATGGCTACCACTGGTGCAATAAATGATATCCCATCTAAGAAGAAAGACAAGGAAAACCTTTAATCAAATGTGAGATATTTGATCCGATTTTGAGCAAATCTTGTTTAATAGTAATTCCTCCATTAACTTCACGCCCTCATCATTGCTTCAAGAATTTGGACGAGGTCCTCTTAAACTCACACACATGATCCTTTAGTTTATTGATCGATCCATTAAAGGGCCCAGAGGTTTATTGGAAAGCATTATCGTAATTGTGTAGGACATGAAATTCCTAGTGGACTTTGTTATCCTAGACATGAATACCAGACTAGGGTTGGGCATTGGGCTAGGCTGGCCTGACTTGCCCCAAAACCCAATCTGCATAACCTGACCCAAACCCGAACATGAAATTTAGTGGGCGGGTTGTGCGCCTCAAAATGAGCCTGTATTAATTATCGAGACAGATTCGGGCCTGAGAAGGCCCGAACCCACAAGCCCGATGGACCGACCTATATGATATAATCATATCCAGTATCTTCATGTTTGCTCCAAATACCATGTTCTAATTTTCATATCCTTATTCTGAGTTTAGAATAAATACTTAGACCCATTAATATTCATATCCATTAGCATAGATTGAGGACATTATTACATTAATATGCAAGATTATTACATGAATATGAAAGAATGGAGTAGGTGTCCTCAAGTGTTAGAGCATGCACAACTGTAAGTAAACAATCTGTATTGGGTCGTAGTGTCCGCGTCTACAATAGAATATGTAATAGTGAATTGAATGGTGGTTTAAGTCATCATAATTATTACCACATTTCTATTTACAACATACAACTAATGTCAAAATCACGAATAAGTTTACGTACTTAAAGTATTAAACATATACACATGCATAAGAAACAACTATATAAATGCGAGAAGAACGAAACACATGATATTGGTATACATAGGTGTTAAATTGGGCCAACCCAACCAGAACCCGACCCATTTTGTTTGGGTCGGGTTTGGGCCTGGAAATTTTTCAAAAATGGTCCTAGGCCCAACCCATTAGCCCATATACCTGAATGGGCTTGGGCAGGGCCAACTCAAACCCGACCCGACTTAGCTCGATGTCCAACCCTACTCTAGACCCCAATTACTCTTGCAAATATTTGTTTGTTTTTATTACAGTAAAGCCCCTGAACTTCATTTGTTCATATCTTGAACATTGTTTATCAGAATTTGATGTTCTTGGTATTGTTTTGATCCCTATATGATTGTTTTTCATATCGAACTATTAATTCCATTGGTTGAGACATTTCTGAGCATATATAAACTAAGGAATCATTTTGGTTAATTTGAATCACCTCTAAACTTTGATATTGATTCTCTAGTGCTTAATTATTTGTGATTTATGGGTATTTATTCCGTGAAATTAATCGATGCTTAATTAGATAATTAATTGTTGCGATAATTGGAGTATGTATTAGTTAATTTGCTTGCTTGATCTTGTTGGACCCGCTTTGCATTTATCATAATCACCGTTTTGCATTTAGCATTTTGCATCATTTTCATCATCATTTAAAAATTACAAAAATATTGCATCTATTTATATTTTGTTTCATCACACATCATAGCATTATTTTCCTGCGTTAAAATTATTTTGTAAAATGTCATAATATTTTTTTGTAATTAATTACATCTCTTTCAAATTAAAACCGATAAAAATCTGAAAAAGATAAAAGTACCAAAAACATTCTACTTCTCTCTAAAACCTCAATTTCTTATATTATTTAAAGATTAATTCTAGGCCCTCATATTATCTTCCTGAGTTCGACCTTGGGATCTACCCAAGTAAAATAAATTAATTTGATCACATTGAGACTTGATTCTCCATACCATTTATCGGTGTGATCAGTTTTGACGAATCGTCGAATTTCCCGACTAGAACAATTTGACAATATAACATAGGGATTTCCACAATCATCAAATGGCACCATTAACAGGGAGGTATACTGTTTAGGATTAATTTTTAGATATTTGGATTTTGGTTTTTCATCTTGTGGTAGTCTGATTCCTGATTTCTTGTGCATATCTTCTCTATTTGTTTTTCCGTTTAATTCCGTAGCATTTGTATCCCCTTTATATATATATATATATATATATATATATTTCTGTGAATATATTACATATATTTATTTCTCTTATTTTTTATGCGAGGCACCCGATGACTTGGATTGGTTGTCTAGAAACTTATACCTCAGAGTTACTAGAAGCATGAAGAATTCCCTTTTTGTATTATTTTGGAGTGTGTGTATGTGTCTTTTCCTTTTATTTTTGTAATTAATTTGTAATTATTCTGCATATTTTCAACGATCTTCTGCATATTTCCAACGATCTTTGCTTGAAGACTCTTGTTTTTGCCCGGACTGGACACTCAACCTATCGGACCCTATTTTTGAGGTGATTGACGTAGTCCTAGGATTTCATCACGGTTATTAGAGCTACTAGGTTTATTTTGTTCTCGTAGGACTAGGTTCATACTTTCACTTAATTAGATGCATCAGATCGGATTTCACTTAGCCAAATTAATTTGTTCTATCACTCGCCAATAGAAATTCATGTTCTTAAAATAGTTTCCCGCACATGCATTAGACATATTTATTAAGGGAAATTTAAATTATGTTTAGCAGCTGCACAGAGACTGCGAGGAAGCATGGTGAGTATCTATGACATTGCATTCATCATCATGTTTCCTTTTGTACGGCTTTTTCGATTCTCCATTGATTTTCACTTACATAGGATTAAAGGAAATTGGAAACCCCATATAGGTGTGTATTGGTCTCCACTCAAATTCAAAGTGATAACTGAATTAAAACCAAGGGACTACTAACATTATTAACTAATTAAAATTGGATAAAATTAAATATCATTGATTATGAGAGAGCAACCCCATCCTTGTACACAGGATATATTGTGCTTGTTAAGAAGTAAGGACGCAGTCGCTAAGGATTATAGCCAAAATCCATGGATTTGTGCCCTAAGTGCTTGGACTGACTTTTAAGTCCTGTTATTGCTGCAAGCACTTTCCTCTGACCTTAGCATAACTAGTCTTGTGTTAAAGTTGGTATGTTTCGCCAACTTGGACAGAAACTACTCTAAAATACTGTACCTGTGTGTAATGGATTCAGATTTTTTATCACCAATTTAAAACTGAAAAGATAATTGACCGAACTTTCACGACCTTCACTGTATGAAGTTGGTGCATCTTTGGGTTTGCGTTGTTAATTGGATTGTGTGCGTTCAAAGCTCATTACACTTGCATCTATATATCTAGGTTTGCAAATCATTTCACATGTATTTTCGAAGATGTCGAAATATTGGTATTCATATCCAGACTCTGTGGGTGCTCTTACACGATTGAATCACAACCATCTTCGTCTCCATTATCATATCAGGAGAATCATCTTTTTAAGTCGGTTCTCCCCTAGCCATCATATACTCCACCCTAATTCCACCCCACTCCTTCAATTGAATATTCACGATATGAACCGCTCGCAGAACTGAATGACTATAATGTAGACACAAGGGAGAGAGCGAATTCGAGGATGTACATGTGCATAATCGAATTTGATAGAGAAACTCGACTCCCGATTTTGATTAAGAATTCATTGCTTGAACCACCCAATACTCAGGATGACTCTTTCCCTGTGTAACCCATTTTCCTTTGACCAGACCTATGAGCCAGATTCAAAGAAATAGAACTCATGACCAGGCCACTACCACAGAATATGACTGTTACTCAGCTCAGGATTGCATGCTAGAATCACGACATGTTGAGTACGGTTAATCATCTTCAAGTCATGAGACGATAGCGATGACATAGCTCGAATCAATCAGAGAGTCGACGCTTTGACATAACAACTTGATAATGTTATCTAAATGGTTAAAGAAATAGTGATCATTTAATGAGGAGTGAGTGCCACACAGAGCTAACTCTAGACATTTCCTGTACAAAACCTTCAGATAAATACACCACAGGTAACCCCCACCACTGACCAATCCACTGACCATTCTATTGACTCCAATAAAATACCAAAAAATTGAAAAATAGAAAATATAAAAAATGGACAAATCTGGTATGGAAGCATTTTGTAAAAGTCTGATCTTAGAGATTCCATTAAATAAGGCCATAGAGTATGTGCCTGATCTTTAGAGATTTGTGAAGAGTCGATTATCACCCAAGAAGATAGGCAGAAAGAGATCTAGAACTGAATATCATTTAATTACTATGGCCATTTCAATGGTGATGACCAAAAAGAGAAAAAGTTGTAGAGTCAAACGGTTAGCTAGGGTTGTGAAAATGAGAGCATTGATTTTACCATGCTTAGATTGACTACGACTCGACCTTGAACATACTCTCGAAGTCCATATTTAACTAATTCGAACTTGGAACGCTTAAAAAGACCAGAGTGATCGTTCAATTTCCTAACCATTCCACCAAAAGACCGAGAGGAATTGTTTCTGTCGTCATGAACTTTCAAGGTGTCAAACATATAATGGACTTCATTGTTCTCAACAATGAGCATCTAGGAAAGTTGTATGAGTCTCCCATCATTCTAGGAAAGTCGTTCTTAGACGTTGCTAAGACAATTATCGATTCTAAGACCCAATTCATAAGATTCCCAAACCAGAATCCTAATGATCAAACTCTTGAGGACACATCTGACCTTGAGACAACTAAACATGAAGCCACCAGTCGTGATCATGAGATGACTGCTTTACATGATCAGACTTTTCTTCAGACACATCACAAACCTTAGGGGAGACACCTGAGAAATCGATTGTTGAACCGAACTTCAAGTCTCACCATACCTCTATGAAGAACTACCCTGACACTGCTCCAATGATGAACCCGGATATAGGAGCTAGTGTGGAATTGGATCATGTTTATGAGGATTCTCATGATTATTTGAGTTGTCCAATTTTTGAGGTGGTTGTAATTCATGAAATACTTGAACCCGTCATGGAGCCGACTCAGGGAATCTATTATGTTACAAAAACTTCAGAACATCAAAAGGAGACATCTTCCACCGCCAGGGACAAGCACACAAGACATACTCAAATTGAAGAAACTCTCCAGATACATACCATGACCTTACAAGAGAAGGTCAATTTATATGGTGATTCTGAAGGATACAGGAAAAATCCTCAAGCGCATCACGGAAGCATGATGATCGCATCGAATGCGATCGGGAGCGACTAGTCGAACTAGTTGCTCGATGCAACGAAAATTAAAATGTTCATGTGACGAAACCACATGATCCAAGAACGTTTCTCGGATCGTTTCGTCTAAACCACAAACAAGTAATAGGATTACCTCTTGAAGCGTGGTTGCAATCAAGTCTCTAAACCAAGAGAACTCCTATCTCAAGTCCGATCCGACGGAGGAGACGCTTGCAAGTGCGGGGATGAATCGCGTGCTCCTCGCAATCCATGTTGATGATCCAAGCGGTGGATCTCCTGATCTCGCCACACAAGATCCAACATCTTCTTCACGAGCGATAAGCACCGAAGGAGATGGAGATTCACGAGGAGATGATACGACAGCATAATGACGATGTTGCGTCGATGACGACTCTCACAATGGCTCCATGGTGGACGACCATTATAATAGAGAGAGAGGCTTGGCGTGTGAGAAAGAGAGAGAGAGAGAGAGCATTCATTATCATGTGTCATGAAGAGCAATGGATGCCTCTTCTTATATAGAGTTTTGGGAATCCATGGATCCCAATCCATGGACAACACACAATCAATGGTTGAGATTGATTTGTTTTTCTTTCAATGGCTATGATCTTGTTGTAAAAACACAACAACAATTAATTTAATTTAATACGATAAATCAATATATTTAAATTCAATTCAAATCAATTAATTATCCTTGGAGATAATGAGGAGATAAACCATATCCCCTAAAAAAGGGGGACAGCTACAACATATCTCATGAGATCTCATTATCTCATGAGATCTCATTATCTCATGAGATACCATTATCTCATGAGATACCATTATCTCATGATATCTCTAGGATTTACAACAAAAATTGTTGCAAATTATTTCACAAAAATAATTCATAATTATCTTGTGAAATATTGCAATCATGCCATTGGAAAAATGTGAATCACATTCACATCCCAAAACAAAATGTAATTATATTTTAATTAATCATACAATGTGAATCTAATTCACATCAATAATTAATTAACAAATATAAATCACAATATGCTCTCTCTAATATATTATAAATCACATTTATAATATATATGATTAATATGGATAGTGCTGTCCATATTATTCATATCCATGATAATTAAATCGTATTTAATCATCTTGGATCTCTATTCTCATGTGCCAAAATAATATGAATCACATTCACGTTATTCACATCTTTGACAATTAAATCACATTTAATTATCTCAGATAACTCTCCTTATAATATGAATCAAATTCATATTATCCATGATAATGAAATCACATTTAATTATCAATTTTGTTGATGCTTGGATACATATATCAACAACGAAATTATCCATGAACTCTTTCAAAGATAATGCACTTTATCCGCGGATACTTGGAGATAAGGACAGGGCGATTGTATTGTTCGACGCATAGAGACTTGGATATTGAGATCACATCTCAAATCCAGATCTCGGGTCTCCCATAGATGCTTGATTAAATAAAGACCGCAAATCTAATCTTCTCTTTGCATCTGAATCACAGTCAGATCAATGTCCAACATTTGGACCAAGATCAGATTACTTCTCTACTGAGAGGAGTCACTAAAATCCAGACCCAATTTATCACTCCCTAGGAATGGAAGCGTCATGGTTATACAATCGTTTATGATCACATCACCCACAGGTATTCCCAACACCTATACATCCTGCATTTTGGAAGACCCAAAATAAACCTGAAGTATTAGATCAACTTTGTACTGCCTACTTCAGGGTTTTATCAGTAAGTTTCTCATTTGATCATTGGGAGTTGGTATCGATCATATACTTTCCAAAAGCATATATCATACCTAGGTCTTGATCATATACTTTCCAAAAGTATATATCAAACATACAAATTCATTCAAACTTCCAAAGGAAGACGACCGTGCACGGAATTTGACTCTTCCCAATATCTCATGAGTGAGCTCATGTCTTCCGGTTCATTAATGAACCTGTATGATCCCTTTGAGAGATCGTATTACTCATATGCCCTTGCATGCACACCAACGCGCTGGTGTATGGACCTTGGTTAGGTCATCAACCTATTGGTCTGCCAAATGTACATACCCATACATATAGTAACACATCTATCTCTGGTCAGACGATGCGTGCCTATATCGTGACAGCATACGACATAGGACTTTGGTTATCTCGATCTCGTTAAGTAAACTCTTTGACCTAACTAATCTGACACCTCCGAATCTCTATTCTATGCAGAGGGCCTGCATCAAAATGTCGGTCAGATATCAGCCTATGTGAGAAAGGATTGCCATCCCCTACTCAGGCTGGAGATCTTTTCTTAACAATCATTTGACAGTGCTTGATGAGTCCTCAATCTAACCCTTTAGATATTCATCCAAGCACCAGCCTCTATGATTCAATTATTGAATTAACAGTTGTATGATTATTAAGATGGCCATGGTACATAACCCTAATTGTACTAAGAGACCTATTATGCAAATTATTTATTCTTCATTTCAGATCAGGGAATGATATGTGCAATAACATTTATTACATAATGTCTCGCCGTGGGCTCGCATGTCCAACAATCTCCCTCTAGCCCAAAGTGCCATTAATGGGCTAATCATTTAAACCCACACTCATGTGACAATCATAGGCTATTTAGAAAATAGCTAGGTAAGCTGATCAGTCACTCTGTTCCCAAAAGACTATGCCAAGTCCTTTTACGACACATGCATATCTCCTAGTAACAGTGCTCGCATCTAATGCGAATGTTGCATCTTATGCAACCAATACTCAATCTTGATAAAGCAGTTATAGTGTCCTTGACACTATTGCTCAGTAATTATTATAACCAGTATTTCATTAATCCTTATCAAATTACCTTCATTCATGGAGATCTCTATCTCCTAAGGCATATACAGTTAAGACTCTTATAGATCTCTATCTATAAAGTCTTAAGTTTTTGAAGATAAGACTTTGAGATCACTATCTCAAAAAATCTTGTCATCTATGAAGATTTTGTTATTATTGCAATCAAGTGTTTTCTCTCCATACTAGGATTAGCAACACTTTACTACTCCCACTGCATGGCAGAATTCTGGCTTTTGTACACATCTAGCATACACTCAGCTTCTTGTAACTGATGCACAAGTGCAAGCAGTTCTAGCATTCACTTCCTCAACTCTTTGAGGTGTTATCCCTTTAGATAGGTCAGTACCAAATTTCAAGGGAAAGAAGCCTTTTTTTTGGAATTTCCAAGAATGGAATATGTCCAAGGTGTACTACAAATGTGATGGTCCCAATACCCTCTTCTCTTTGCTTCTGAACAACTTCAGAACTAAGATCTAAGAGGTATCCTTGAAATCACATCTCAAGTTATGGAACAACCATATAATAAAACACTTATTATCATCCCTATATCATTTTAAAATGATTAGGACATTATCTACATTTAGCATGATGAACACAAAGGCACTCCCACTAAGCTTCATATGGTTCATCAAGATTCTATCTGAAATCATAACATTTATAATTTCATCAAATCTTATGTCCAACAACAAGAAGCTTGTTTGAGTCCATAGATGGATTCCTTTAGCTTGCACATCTTGCTTTCCTTAACCATGAAGCATAGGGGTTACTTCATGTGAATATCCTCGGAGAGGTATTCATCGAGGAATGCAATATTGACTTTCATCTTGTAGATGTCAAAGTCAAGTTGTGTAGCTATAGTCATCTGATGGGTTTAAGCATGGTCACTGAAGAGCAAGTTTCATCAAAAGCAATGTCTTCTCTTCCGGTGTGTAGCTCATGGCTACGAACCGAGCTTTGAAGGTCTCTACCTTTTCATCAGATTCCCTCTTTCTCTCAAAGATCCATTTACACCTTAACGGGTCTTACCCTTATAGGTGGATCCTCGAGGGTCCATATACAACACTTGTATATGAAGTCTACTTTAGACTCTATTGCTAAAATCCATCTTTCCATGTCATGATCCTCAGGAGCTTTATCACATGAAGTCCGATCATTGTCAGACTTAACTGACACATGGAATACATCCTCAAACTCATTTGAAGAGGTATTAGTGTTTCATCTTTAATTGTCCTTTTAGTTTCTGACTTAAGTAGCATCATTATCTTCTCAAGATTCAATGAGTCCTTCACTTCATTTTCATCTTGATTCTCAAGAGAGTCATCCTCTAAGAATCACATTCTCAAAGATAAGATGTTTTAAGAATCTCAGGGTTATAAAGTAGGTATCCAATACCATCCTTTATTTTCCTAATGAAGTAGCACTCTCTAGTGCTCAATTCCAGCTTACTTGCATGGAATCTTATTAAGGATATATATTGTAGTCTCTACTACACATATATACATGGAAACTAAAGGATAATTATGCTAAAAGTTCTTTATTGATCAAATCATGTCACACATGATCCAATAGTATCTCCTTACAACTCTATTGAGTTGAGGTTTATCAGGAGGTGAGAGATAGAAATGATATTCATATCTCCATAAGGTATTCTTTAAATTTTATCTAAAAGGTAAAAGCTACTTAGGTTAGATCAAATTCATTTCATCTTTCTTCAAACTTTGGTTCTAAACCAAAATTGTGAAATCTTTAACATTTCAAAGGTTTCTTATATCATACATACTCATCAATAGATATCACATATCCACAATGTTTATTATGATATAGATGATCCACATACATCAATATGTATGAGATCTTGAATACCCCCGACATGTAACACCATTCCCAGAGAAGGGTGTATTGGACATTTTGCTTTGAATACTATATTCATAAGTATGTAAGATTTGAAATTTTAAACATTCTAAAGTTTCATATCTTACTAGTCCATTGATCTCATCAACAGACACATGTCCAGAACTTGATGCCAGATCATTGTCAAATGATCTTCATCCTCCTATTGATCTTTTAAAGGTTTAATTTCAATATTAGAAATCCCAATGAACCATTCATTAATTTTCTAATTTTTTGGAGTCCATTAGATGTTAGATTACTATATGAAATATATCCATCATAACTCTTTATCATAGGTTTATTCCAGAATTCATGTTTGTTTCCAACATTTAGAAACAAACAATGAGTATATTCTAATATCTAGGTCATAGAGACATTCTCTAAGACTAAGGCTCTCCCACTGAAACTTAGAAGTCTATCAATCCAACAGATATTGTTGCAACAATTGCATCAATATCCATGTGGATAACTATAAACCTTATGATCAAAATTTCCAGTCTTCTAAAGCATATGCAACACATTGCAAGTATTGTAGAAGATTGAGATACAATTAAGACTTTATCTTATTTAATAAGCAAGTCAATATACCTGATTTATGCAGATTATTCTGATGCTCTATCTGAGTCATCTAAGGATTCTAGACAAACTTGATAGTTATATTATCAGCACACCAACTTACTACAGTATTGGCATTCATCTAACTCTTAGGATGTCATATGGAAGTCATAGAAGTACGGTCAACTTTTTTATATCCTTCTCATCTTGGGTCTGACCCATTCTTCCACTGTGCTCCCTTTATCTACAAACAACCATTGCTTAAGACTAAGGATCTCTTACGTTAAATTCAAAAGAATTCATTGTCAGAGCATTTCAACATTTATACATGCTTCATTAAATTCATACAACATGAATATTATGAAGCTTCATGAATGACTAGGTTATAGACAGTAGAATGATGACACTCATCATGTCTACATCCATCTAGACTCTTAAAACTTTGGTTCAGGCAGGTATTCAAACATTTTGAATACATCATCTCTTTTGAGCTACCATTCTGCATAATGCAAAGAACCATGTCATTCATGATTAAATGTCTAGAGCACATATGTATGCCAAAACATCTTCTTTGATTTTTTATAAGGATTATTCGACAATTGTGATCACCATCGACATGTCACTTCCAAAGTAAACTCGATGAAAGATCAAGACTATAGAGACATATGAACTCTAAGGTGATGTCTTATTGTCTTATTTAATTGTCATACCTCATTATATAGAGGAAGCTTGCACAATGCAACCACATGCATTATGTGTCCAACTGCAAGTACAATATCTGGATCATGAGTCCGATCCATGACATTTTACTGGATATTATTGAGTATAACATTGAGTGGGTTTAATGAAGGATTGTCTGAAATAAGAAATTTGCATAAGTGTATATATTTATATATATACATATTTTACTTTGATTTAGGAGTTTTTATATAAAAATTGTCTTGCCTTGTCAATACTGAAAGTTCATTCCCTTAATCACTTTCAATGTAAGAGATATACTTACCATTATATCTCAAGCAAGATCGGGAATCTCCTTCCTTATCTTTGTCACATCCCAATACTATGAGAACTTGTGACTCCTATAACAAGAAGCGGAAACACATTCCACCTCTCAAGTCCAACTTGCATCTCCTAAATCGGTCTTTAATACCCAGGCCCATCGCCCTTAAGGTTATGTTGACCCGTCATTAATTGAACCAACCGTCAACAGGCTTAATACTCGCTATATGCAATCCAATATCGCCCCAATAATATGAGGACTCGATATTGGGGTCACTACATATACGGCTTTACTCTTTCGAGAAGCGAAGATCCCGATCCAAATGGCTTGTATGCAGGAGCTGTCACTTCGGACATGCGTCTCCGGCATACAATCTCTGGTGATGGAACCCTTCGCCTTGACGGGAGACCATGGATGTCACTAATATGTTCCTACATATCATATTGAAATTCTAATTAATCATTATGAGTAACATTCATTATGATCAATTCTTCCAAGAGACATGACACATCTATTTATAATAGAGTGTCTTATCTTTAATTGGATCCCAATTAATCAAGTCATATTAAATTAATGATCCAACTAATATCCAACAAACATTCTTAGTTGTTACTTGAATTATGGTATTATCTCAAATACGTATTATTTCGAATTTTAATAATTAGAAATACATCCTGATTTCTTAAGCATTATACCAACCCTATCCGTTGTCATGTCCAGTACCGACGGGAGTGGGACTGACCACACACGGTGCAACCTGCTACCCCAACACTCCTTGACTAGGCACCATATCCGCCTCGAGAAAGGATAATGCAAAATAGATTACTTTGTACTTGAGATGATCATCAGTTTTTCAACCGAAAGTATACCATATAATAATAATAATCAAAACCATTTTGATTAGTATTATAATGAGATTTGTTAAACAAATCTCAAATCCTATTCAAGCAACATATTTGTTGGAATGTAGATCATGTAACCAATTTGTAATCTAGATCACATCTAATAAATAATTGGTTAGGGAAATGTCATTTATGGAAATGATTATCATCAAATATTTCAAAAATATTTATGCACAATTATTACAGGAAACTAAATAATTTAATTTCACTAATTTCTTAAATGACAATCACTAGGTTCTTGATTAGGAAAGTAATTTCAGCAGTGACCCTCACTTACTAAAATTATCATATCTCAATCAAATTAAATCCAAATTAAGCAAAATAAGTTCCTAAAGTTTTTTAATTTGATTTATAGCAGAACCTAAGTGATTTTCACGTATTTAAAGATGTTTCAAATCCGTAATTAACATCTTAACTACGTCATTATCCGCAGTCCCCGAAACAGTGGATATACGGTTACTAAAAGGATCATATCTTGAGTTATCGGATTCCAAATCATACAAACTCAAATCCTACTGTTTTCTTAATTAATGAGGAACATTATCCAATTTAAAATTTCGTGTTTAAATATTTTAAATAGGGTCGAAATTTTATCACAATACAGAGCTGCGAAAATTGAAAAGCTAAAATCTTCACGAACCCAAACGAGCCCAAATCTTCATAGGTTAATGGATCTCATCCAAAACCTTCAAAAATCTGGCTCTAATACCACTTGAAGGATACGAAAAAAATCCTCAAACGCATCACGGAAGCGTGATGATCGTATCGAATGTGATTGGGAGCGACTAGTCGCACTAGTTCCTCGATGCAACGAAAATTAAAATTTTCACGTGACGAAACCACATGATCCAAGAACGCTTCTCGGATCATTTTGTCTAAACCACAAACAAATAATAGGATTACCTCTTGAAGCGTGGTTGCGATCAAGTCTCTAAACCAAGAGATCTCCTGTCTCAGGTCCGATCCGACGGAGGAGACGCTTGCAAGCGGGGGATGAATCGTGTGCTCCTCGCAATCCATGTTGATGATCCAAGCAGTAGATCTTCTGATCTCGTCACACAAGATCCAACATCTTCTTCACGAGTGATACAAACCAAAGGATGTGGAGATCCATGAGTAGATGATTCGGCAGCATAACGACGATGCTACATCGATGACTACACTCACAATGGCTCTATGGTGGACGTCCATTATAAGAGAGAGAGAGAGAGAGGCCTGGCGTGTGAGAAAGAGAGAGAGAGAGAGAGAGAGAGAGAGAGCATTCATCATCATGTGTCATGAAGAGCAATGGATGCCTCTTATTATATAGGGTTTTGGGAATCCATGGATCCCAATCCGTGGACAACACATAATCAATGATTGATATTGATTTGTTTTTCTTTCAATGGCTATGATCTTATTGTAAAAACACAATAGAATTTAATTTAATTTAATTTAATTTCATATATATATATATATCGATAAATTAATATATTTAAATTCAAATCAAATCAATTAGTTATCCTTGGAGATAATGAGGAGATAAACCATATCCCCTAAAAAGGGGACGGTTACAACATCTTATGAGATCTCATTATCTCATGAGATACCATTATCTCATGAGATACCATTATCTCATGAGATACCATTATCTCATGATATCTCTAGGATTTACAACAACAATTGTTACAAATTATTTCACAAAAATAATTCATAATTATCTTGTGAAATATTGCTATCATGCCATTGGAAAAATGTGGATCACATTCACATCCCAAAAAAATGTAATTTTATTTTAATTAATCATCCAATATGAATCCAATTTACATCAATAATTATTTAACAAATATAAATCACAATATTCTCATCTAATATATTATAAATCACACTTATAATATATATGATTAATATGGATAGTATTGTCCATATTATTCATATCCATGATAATTAAATCGTATTTAATCATCTTGGATCTCTATTCTCATGTGCCAAAATAATATGAATCACATTCACGTTATTCACATCTTTGACAATTAAATCACATTTAATTATCTCAGATAACTATCCTTATAATATGAATCAAATTCAGATTATCCATGATAATTAAATCACATTTATTTTTCTCGATGCTTGGATACATATATCAACAGTGAAATTATCCATGAACTCTTTCAAGGATAATGCGCTTTCTCCGCGGATACTTGGAGATAAGGACAGGGCGATTGTATTGTTCGACGTATAGTGACTTGGATATTGAGATCACACCTCAAATCCATATCTCGGGCCTCCCATAGATGCTTGATTAAATCAAGATCGCAAATCTAATCTTCTCAACGCATCTGAATCAAATTCAGATCAATGTCCAACATTTGGACCAAGATCAGATTTTTTCTCTACTGAGAGGAGTCACTAAAATCCTGACCCGTTTCATCACTCCCTAGGAATGGAAGCGTCATGGTTATACAATCGTTTATGATCATACCACCCACCCAACACCTGTACATCCTGCATACTGAAAGACCCAGAATAAACCCGAAGTATTAAATCAACTCTATATTGTCTACTTCAAGGTTTTATTAGTATGTTTCTCATTTGATCATTGGGAGTTGGTATGGATCATATACTTTCCAAAAGCATATATCATACCTAGGTCTTGATCATATACTTTCCAAAAGTAGATATCAAACCTACAAATTCAGTCAAGCTTCCAAAGCAAGACGACCGTGCACGAAATTACTTTCCCAATATCTCATGAGTGAGCTCATGTTTTCCTGTTCAGTAATGAACCTGTATGATCCCTTTGAGAGATCGTATTACTCATATGCCCTTGCATGCACACCAGCGCGTCGGTGTATTGACCTTAGTTCGGTCATCAACCTATTGGTCTGCCAAATGTATATACTCAGACTTATAGTAACACATCTTTCTCCGGTCATAGGATGCGTGCCTATACCGTGACAGCATACGATATAGGTCTTTAGTTATCTCGAGCTCGTTAAGTCAACTCTTTGACCTAACTAATCTGACACTTCCGAATCTCTATTCTTATGCAGAGGACCTGCATCAAGAGGTCGGTCAGATATCAACCTATGTGAGAAAGGATTGCCATCTCCTACTCAGGCTAGAGATCATCTCTTAACAATCATTTGATGGTGCTTGATGAGTCCTCAATCTAACCCTTTAGATATTCATCTAAGCACCAGCCTCTATGATTCAATTATTGAATCAACAACTGTATGATTATTAAGATGAGCATGGTACATAACCTTAATTGTACTAAGGGACCTATTATGCAAATTATTTATTCTTCATTTAAGATCAGGGAATGATATGTGCAATAACATTTATTGTATAATGGCTCGTCGTGGGCTGGCATGTCCAACATATTCATCTAATGAGGAACCCATAAACACCACAACTTCCAGATGTTTTACCTATGGTAGGGAAAAGAAATATGATCATCTTTCTTCTATAAAGAAATCGACTAAGAAAGTCAACTCCCAAGAAACTAGGTGATCTATGAAGAGTCCTCGTCAAGTTCCTTATTTGGTGTTGTAGTAGTACATCAGGTAAGTGCAATCAATACAACAACTATCAAAGGGTACTTATCTATAATTGACAATGGTTGGAGATCCTCTACTATGGTTGTTATTCTTCTGAGGATGACTCCAACAATGGTTGGGATTCTTCTTGCTCTTCACGTACTTCATTTCCATATTCCCTCCCACCACAAGCTCGAATGAAAATCTGTTGAAAACCTCCTTGAACATCAGCACCTTCTCCCTGATCACATCGGTTTCCTTGTACTACTTCATCTATACGTAGGCCAGAACCTAAGTATAGGGGGACTCGATGCTCGTTGTATATACCCTTCTCATCCACTTTTTCTCGTGTCCGCTCCTTTCTCGCTCCTCTTCAATACTTAGACTATCCACAACCCAAGTATAGGAGGGTGAACCGACTACTATTTTCTTGTCTTTGTCACTCTCTTACGCTTAGCTAGAGCTACGACTTCTCTATGCTTCTTGTGCTTTGAGGACATAGAACTTGCTAATTATAAGGGGTGTATACTTTATTCATTTTTTACCCATATATTGTACTTTTGTATAAGTCTATATTTTATTTATGGGGTTGGTAACAATCTTGTAAAAGAAGCATAACATCTGAAGATAAAAATTAAAATCTTTTCTTTGGTAGAAATTCTGACTACTAAGATTAAAAATGAGTAGCAACTTTTTAGTGAGGGAACTATGGTCTCCCTTAGAAGAGTGGGTGGTTAAAAGGCAACACATTTGGAATCGCCTTGAAGTAACACGGGTATGCATCTAACAGTTTGTACTTACACCCATATTGGCTAAAAGTGGATGCAACTATTCATATGAGATTGGATCAGTCATTATTTTTCTAAAGATTGCAACTAACATTATTGTGTAAAATTATGTGTGCAACAAAAGTTTTGAAAATTGGCTTCTTATTCATTTTTCATAAAAAAATATGGGATTTTTACCCGGCAGACCCTATAATCTTTGCAAATGACCTCTACGACCTTTGAAACATCGTAATTCCTTCCTCGACCCCGTAAACTTGCTAACCCTTACCCTACAGACCCTGTGGTTAACTCACATCCATTTAACCATTAGAACTAACCGGATTCTGTTATCTTCCTTTATATTCTACACATTTTATTTAGCAAATTTACTGCAAGTGCCACTAACCCCTACCTTCCACCTCCCACTCCCTCCCACCCTCTACTTGCAGCTGAACATGGTGCCCTCCTCTCCCGGTCCGCCGGCGCTCGAAGCCCCCTGCTGCTCGAAGCCCGCGGCCACCACCTCTCCCTGCGCGAGTCACCGTCCTGCAAAGCACCCCCTCCCCTGTTCCACCACTTGAAAAGCACCCCACCCCCACACCCGACCTCCCTGCAGCAAAGCCCCCCCAGCGTTCCCTGTCCAGTTGCCTGCACAGCACCAGCACCCCCGACTCCCGCCCGCTGCAAAGGCACCCACCCCACCCCACCCCCACCCCCGGTCCAGCCGCTGCATCGCCCCCCCTCCCTCCCCCCGTCCGCCTGCTGCATCGCCCCCCCCCCCCCCCCCGTCCCACCGCTGCATCGCCCCCCTGCAAGTCCTTCCTCCCCAGCATCCCCTATCCTGCACAACACCCCACCGCCTCCCTGTCCAGAACTCCCGCACCCGCTGCAAAGCCCCTTCAAACCCCCCTCCCCCATCCCCTGTCCAGCCGCTGCATCACCCCCTCCCCCCAGCCGCCTGTACAGCACCAGCACCCCCACCGCCCCCCCTTCCGGTCCCCCGACTCCCGCCCCCGACCTCCCGTACCCGCTACCCCACCTCCCGCTGCAAGGACCCCCGAGACCCCACCTCCCATCCCTCAACCCTTCCGCTGCAAGGCCCCCCCTCCCCCCCCCCCCGCCCCCTGTCCAGCCGCCTGCGAAGCACCCTACCGCCCCCTTCCCCCCGGGTCCCCCGACCTCTCTCCCCTGCTGCAAAGCCCCCCTCCCTCGAGACCAAATCGAATAGTTATTGATCAGTGTGCACCAACTTGGTAAAAGCAATGGAGCTAGACAACCATCAAATAAATTTCGAGAGAAGTTCTCTCATAAAAAGCTCTCTCGTTACAATTACAAATACAAAGAGCTTCCACCAAAGGCACGCGCTCCCAACCTTTTCAAAGTGTGTACTTGCACCAAAGCTATTAGGACCAGAAGTCGGGCTAGTACCTAAAAAGAGCTCTGCATCATACGGTGATGCAAGTCTGGATGTCGAAGGTAAGATAGGTACTCAAAAAATACACACCCTTGTGTACTCCCGGGAAAATAAGTGCAGACAAATTCGAATTCTCTTGATGGACGCACTGGTAAACAACCTAAAATGCATGTGTTGTGTTAATAAGGCACTCAGGATGATCCTTGTTCCAACGATAGGGAGAGAAGAAACTTACACAATCATATGCCCTCCATCAAATGGCCTTCCATCTACATTTTTAAGACTGACAACTAAAGAGACGGTAGATTGTATGCAAGAACTGATTTATTCCCTATGTGTTGAGGATTGGGTTTTTAGGGGAGTCTCCTGGACTAGAATCTTGGGTGATGTTTTGACTCTACTCTTCTTACTACATTCCACACTTAAATGTCAGAGAGTCTCAGAACTAAAGAAGTTGGATACCTTTCGACTAAAGCTTAGTTCAGCTCAAAATTTTTCGGATCACTAAAACCAAGAGTTCTTCAACAAATCGAATCTTGTATTCCACATGCACAGTCAGGGTTTGATCCGACTAAATCATTCATTCTTTAGTTGCTCGGGGACAAGAACGACTTAAGTATAGGGGGTTGATGAATCCATGATTCATCATTCTAAAAGAAGATAATTAAGCTTTGTTACCCAAAATTCATTGGCATTTAATCATCTAAATACATAATTATCATTCATGCATGTGTAAATAATATTTGCATTTTTTTCTTCATCATTACATCAAATGAGGAGCCAAAAATCCAGTGTACAATTTGACCTGTAAAATAACCAACTTCACTGATCCAAAAATATCATTGATTGTTTTAATAAATTACATAAAAATCAAAATTATCATAAAATCAATGAAAAATACCAATTCTGACTTGAGCCTTCTAACTTGATCTGTCTCAGTAATCTATCCGAGTTCGACTTCGCTGCAAGTATTAATTATTGATGAGAATGGATTTCTTTAATTAGATGATGAATAAGAATTCAACAGTTGAATGGTTCCATATGGAACTATATCCTTCACCATTCTCCTCAAACATACACACTAATTATTATCATCACTTACATACATACACCTACATCTCCTATATATCATCTTCAAATTCATTTATTTAGTCAAAATTCTTCAATGAAATACCAATAATATCATTCCTCTTAAAATCCACATCTAAAAAAGACAGTTTTTCATCATTATCCCCCAAATTATTAGTAACCAATGTGACTACATATGTATACTTATCTCTTCTTCTTTTTGCATTCTCTACTTTGTGAGATACACCTTCACATGATTTTATCAATTAATCCTCTCCATTTGATTGTAAAAAAGATTCCATGTATGCATTATTATCTCTATTCTAATCATAAAAAACAACCATATTCTAGTAACACAACTAACCTTAAATATCAAGGAACTCATTCTACTATCTACATCTACCCAGTTAAGAGTAACTTACATGCAACCACAAAATAGCATGCCAAATTTCACTTGTTATGCAATCCACAATAAGTTGAATATACATTTGATTACACTTTTTTTACAAGAAAATTAGATCCAAATCATAACATAATCCATCACATTGCTCCGACAATCAAATATCCGCTACAATAAAGTCAAATCTCATTACCATCCACATTTTGTATCAATAATTCAAACCCATACATAGACATGTTCCATGCAAGGCTAAAAACTAGTGTTCTTACACAACTATTTTATTCCAACCATCAATCTTAACCACAGATTTTGTTTCAAGCTTCATTCATCCTTGGAATATTTTGATATATAAACAAGATCACATCCGCCTCTCATAACACCAAGCCAAAGATCCCTAGTTTTATCCCTCATTTCATAAAGATCAACCCCTAAAACAAAATCAAAGATCATAACCATCTATCTCCTTTACTCAAAGAAATGCAAAAGAAAGTAATGTAGATTCCTTACCTTCCTTTCTCCTTCTCCTCTTCTCTTTTTCTCTTCTCCTTTCCTCCTCATCTCTTATTTTTCTCCCTCACTGGTTGGGGTCGAATGGGCGAGGGTGCATGAATGGTGAAGAGTCAAATCCTCTTTTACCCCTTTTCATTTGTGTGGGGAAGTTGTAAGGATGCCCTTGCATCTTTCCCTATATTACTTTTCTAACTTTAGCTGTAACATTTTGGGCTATTTTGATATAGCATGCATTGTTGATGATAAATAATATATATCCATGTATTTAATGACACATGCAAGGGGTGTTCTTTCATGGAAATCAAGGTTGTAGAAGTGTGTGTCATTATCCACTACATAGGTAGAAATTTACTACCACTACACAAGTCAGCAAAGAACTCTTGAGGATGAAGAAGTTCATGCAACAACTTATTTTTTGGTTGAAGATGAGTATATCCTTTATCTTGACAAGAAATGTACTTTTAGTAAAAGGTCAAAACATATTGATGTCAAATAACATTGGAGTTCTTATGTCTTGGGGTAAAAACAAGAACTTTATGATTTGGGAGGTTTAAGAAATATTTTTCAGTCATCATTTTAGAGTATTTCCACATTCACGGTCGGGTGAATAGGTTGCAATTAATGCAAAAACAATCAATTGGAAAGCAATAATCATGCTTGTAATCCTCCAAACTATCAACAAATTAACTATACCATTTGATCCCTTTCTTAGTTAAAATTTTGATAAAA
Organism: Ottelia alismoides; assembly: GCA_037367405.1. Taxonomy (NCBI): domain Eukaryota; kingdom Viridiplantae; phylum Streptophyta; class Magnoliopsida; order Alismatales; family Hydrocharitaceae; genus Ottelia; species Ottelia alismoides. Next base: position 1,114,527 of record JAZKJV010000123.1, read on the forward strand.
TACACCGTGGAGGGATTTAATCATGAATCAATCGATTGATTCTTTAGAACTTGTTACCACTCTTTATTTTATTTAGATTTAGACATGAAATGCGGTTAGGAGAATTAAGTATTTACTTCATAAATATATGTATATACGGGATTCACATCTAAGACGAGATGCATCCATAAATAGACAAATAGTTAGCATATGAATTCATATAGACATGTATTATTTGTACGAAAAAAATTGTAGGAATAAAATGGGATTCGTGTCGATTCTTCCCCTGTCTAATGAAGAGATCTTGGTGGAATTGCCCATATGAAATTGAGCACAATTTTGGAAAGAAATACCCCACTTGTTTCTCGGGAAGAGATGTGAAACATGCTCAATATCATTTGATTGAATAGTTGCCCCAACTCTTTGTTGTTTGAGGAAACCCTCTCCTTCCATTGGTCTTTTTTCAGAAAAAGCAGATATGAGATAAGAAATCAACTCTAAGATTTTGAATAGTTGTCTCAAATTCAAGTTGATTATGTTTTGCTTCTTCCTCGGAGAAAGGTGATCCAATGATTCCCAATCATGGTCCTTGCTGATCGGATCATCCGTATAAGATAAAAAAAAAGAAACTCCATATATTTGATATCTTTCTCTTTGAATGACATCTCAGTTCCAGCTATGGTTTCATAAGATATCTTACAACTAGAATCCCCTTTTTTCGACATGGTTCCTCCGCCACCGTGAATCTCGATTGGATTCATGCATGAAACACTTTTGATTTCTTTTATTTATTACGATAACACAAGTACTCTCTTGCAGATCCATGAAACAACTCTCAGAAATCTTTTTCCCCTTTGTAAGATGCAGGAACGAAACAATCAACCTATTGATATAAAATAGAGATTTTTTATTTGACCATCTTTCAATTGTTAATATGAGATATAAGGACCACTACTACAAGTAGTACTACACTTTGATCATGAAATATGAATTTCTTGTTGAACCCTGTAAATCACGAGAAAGTAGGATACTTAAAATTCGAGGGTCAGAGAGTTTCATAAAATGTTCTTGGTGGGAAAAAATGAGAGCGAAAGATCACGGTGAATCGAATTTGATCCATGAATCTAAGAAATAGTGAGAATTCTTGATTTCTCTCAATATCTCTCTCAATTCGAAGATCTAGGGTTTGAACCGATGTTGTTTTATTGATTCATCTTTCATTGATTCCTCCTAAAGATTTCATTTCGATTGGAATTTGTTTATTCATGATGTACGATGATCCTTGTTAAGCATCCATGGCTAAATAGTTAAAGCACCCAACTCATAATTGGCAAATTTGTAGGTTCAATTCCTATGCATGTCAATGGGAATGTTCTATAAGTCCTATTGGAATTGGCTCTGTATCAATGGAATCTTAACCTTATGCCACACAATTGATGTAGACCCCCAAAAAAAGCCATGTATAAAAATAAGATTGAAAAAAATTCAAGAGAAATAAATGATTCACTAATATAAATAATAATATATTAGTACGGTTCAAGAGGAAGTAGCAGGATCCACTCGAACACTATAGTGGAAGTGTGAGAGTAGACAGTAAACGTCTTTATTTGAGATGATTCATTCTCTCCCCACTTATGAAAGGACAAGTTGATACAATATGTATTTCCATGAGAAGGGTTTTACTTGGAGAAATAGGGGGTATGTGTATCACACATGCAAAATTTGAGAAGTTACCACATGAATATTCGACGATATCCGGTATTGAAGAATATGTACTTGAAATTTTAATGAATTTGAAATTCGAATTGATATCTTCAAATCCACCAAGAGCTGGACTTCGTTCATTTTAACAGTTTTGAATCCAAACTTAAATCGAATTTTATATGAATTTTCCAGCTCAAAATCAAATATGATTGATTATGAGTTTTGAAGTCAAATTCAATTCAATTTATTTCAAGTTTGAAATACTATTTAATGTTTTCTGGACTCATATAAAAAAATTTGTACAAATAATAGCATGATTGTTACAGAATTTATTGTACAATTCAAATCTTGAATACATATTACTAAGATAAGTAAAAAAAACTACATAATTAAGGGTAGTATCAAATAGATAATACATAGTGGATAAAAATACTTAATTTTTATAGTTATTATATGTCTTTTAAATTCTAAATATACTAATAATATGAGTCCTATTAAAGATTTAGAATATTGTCGACAAGATTAAACCCATTGTGATTACCATTGCGTGTGAAAGCAAGACAAGATCAAGCTAATATAGAAAATTTATACAAATGATATATTATTTGAAATAATAGAAATAATAGAAAACGACTTTGCAAGATAAATTATTCATTTGTCATAAAGATCTCCATATCTAAAAAATTAGAGCCATGAAATACACTACATTTTTGATATACAAAGGACTTATGTTATGGTGAGAAGAGCTTCTCGATTACTTATGATAATAAATATTGTCTTGATAATGATAGACATTATCATGAATTGCCATGTAAGGAAAAACAAACAACAAAAATGTTATTGATAATCTCAAAGTAGCACAACCATTATTATAGTATGTAAGAAGGAACAACATAGTATACCCTAGGTTTGTGGGATCTTTAGTTAATAATGAAATAGGTAAGGGGCAAGGTAAGGTAAGGAATGTGAAAGAATGCAAATAAGTGTGACCTATAGAATTATTTGATTAATATTTTCCTATCTTTTTATATTAAATATTTAGTCTTTAATTAATAGGATTATACATGCATATATAAATGGGAATGATTTAAAGTACGTTGTGATCCTCTTAATAAATAGCAAAGCTTCTCTCACTATAAATAGGGTTGGCTACATGGATTCTTGCTCAAATCCATGTTGAAAAATTTGACTATATTTTAGTCGCAGGCTGTCGACTACCTAACACAACTTCCACAGGGGGGTTCAAACCCTAGTTTTTTTAGTGTAGGCTCTCTGCACTACCACTAGATCATTTAAGTGGTTGTAATCCTCTTAATGCTTCAAAAAAATATATGAATAACATGATAAGATTGATCATCATACTCTTACTTAGTAACTTATACCCAAACCAACTTTACTAGGATATAATAAGAAGTAGAGGCGGGAAGTTATATGTTTTGTAAAATTGATGCATCGAGGACCCCAATCCTAGACTCAAAATAGCCAAATTACTTGAACTTAATTTAAGATATGTGTTGATCTTCTACTGTCAATATTGATGGAAAATCAAGAAACGCCATAATATGACAACCAAATTGGATTTTGTTACTAAAAAGAGTTGTGGGATACCTAGGAGAGAGTCGTATAATCTCACATGGTGAGATTGAAGTCGTCGAAGTGACCTCTCACAAGGACCCAAGCTATCTCAACAATAAACCAACACAATATAAGAATCAATCAATGCAAGCAAGTGTCAAAATTTACTATAACCTACAAACATGTATGTATAGTGGCAAGCAAGTAGGATGTCGAACACAAGGAGATGGGACGTAACAGGTATTATTATAATGAATATATAAGGTAAGTGTCTACAAGTATGCACAAAATCAATCAATTTGAATATGGGTTTTTAATTGAATAGAATTATATTTTTTAATTTAATTAATTAAATATATTTTTAAATTTTTAAATTTCTTATTTATAATTTCTTTTTAATTTATAATATATAAATAATATATAATGTTGTATATAAAAAGGTATATAAGATATATATACATGTATCTAGATATATAGTATAAGTAATATATAAGGAAATGTATATAATAAAAATCTAAAAATTAGGAAATAATTCAAAAAACGGTACTTTTTAGGTTTAAAATATATATTTATAATTTTTATAATAATTAAAATAATATATACTATATATAATAATATATAAGGATAAATAGACTATATAGGATATAATATATATAAGATCTAATAAAATATGAAAAAATAGCCAAATAAAATATTTTAGTTTTTCAAATAACTTTTTGTTTTTATGGAGTTTTGAGGGATTTTTGCAAATTTTATGTTTTTAAAATAAAAAAAGGGCAAAACAAGGATTGTTTAATAAGTCCAAATTGATTTGAGATTTAAAAATAGGGAATGGACAAAAAAATTCTCAAAATAACTTTTCAGAGATAGAAAATAGTGTATACAAAAATATGAAATAGAAACTAAATTTTTGGGATTTTTAGGAATATTTTATAATTTTTAGGGTTAGCAAGTATCCGTTAATTTTAAGGGTGTCTTTTGTGAGTTTTTTATTTTTGGTCTAGAAGTAGAAAATGAGGTAATAAATATAAGGTATTTTTTGGAATTTTTAGAAAGAGTTCTGTAATTTTTTTTGGAAATTATAATTTAGATAGGGAATAAATAGCACCTAAACTAAATTTAATAAATGATAAAATTGACTAAATTCCAAAATCTAAGATATAACATCAAGAAAAACGATCTAAGGAACTTAAAATAATTTTTGCAAGATTAAATGAGCATAGGAGTTATCTTTATAAAAAGAAATGCGAAATACAATTAATTCAAAATAGTAGGGGTATATTTGTAATTAAAATAAAAGACAAGGGCACATGTGCAAAATATACCCAAAGTTTGAATGTCAACTTATTTTTTAATACTAAATAGAAATTACAAAATCAGGGAGGGTACGCCTGCAAAATTTCACCTCACTTGGGGGTCCACAAGAGGTGACCTGGCACAAGACCCACTTGCTATTCAAGAAATGACATACAAGCAAATAGTCCACAAATTTTTGTACCTAATTTAATAATTACAGTTACCTTAATAAAAGACAAAAATGTTGAGGGGGTCTTCATAATTTTTGCTCTACGTATCTGATCTGACGGTATGCCTTGAGTACCCCTTCAACAAGAACCAACGAACCATATTAGACCTGCGAGGGGTTCTTGATCTAAAGGTCAGGACAGGTCAACAAGAACTCCCGATGAACCGAATGCCAGCAATCTTCTTCTTGATGGATCTCCTACCTCTAGCAACAGATCATTTCTCTGACAAGCCTAGCAGATAGCAGGGGCTCCTCTACATGCAATGGTTATTTCTGGTGAAGGCGAGAGAGACCAAGGAGCTCTAACGACTCCGAGCTACTTGGAGTTGCTCCAAGTGGTCATTGAGGTTCCAGATGATCTTCACTTTCCCACTCCTCCACGAAAAGACTCCCTGGTTTGAGGGCTAACTCATCCACCGAAGTGTTAAGAAAAAAGGGGTCGAAGATGGGGTAGGAATGTGCTCCGTCGAAGGGCAGTGGAAGGAGCATCGATTCCCAGATCCATGATGGATCTAGGGTGGACAGATGGTGGATTCGATGGAGAATGGGAAGGGGAGTCAAATGGGGTAAAAATGTGGGCGATCAGACAATAAGATTACAATTGATTAGCCCTGGAGCTCAAGCTCCGTGGATTTAGTTATTTTCTCAATTAGGATTACAGACACAATTAAACTAGAAATTAACTACAAGAAATGAAATCTAGGCTATATGGTTACCTAAGAATGAGAAGAAAAGGCCTCGACCGGGTCCAGGACTATGGGAAGCAGAACCAGCCGATGGCGCTATAAAGATTGACGTTAATCGCTACCCTGCACCTCCTCCTCATTGCAAAGCCTTCATATCTCGAGCTATCACCACGAGGAACAGTTTACATAGGCTCTGAGGGGCTTGGAGGAAATGAAGAATGATCAAACTTGAGAAGAAGGTCAGGGGGTTTTATTTATCAATTAGGAAATGAGGCTCTTCGATCGAGATTTCTAGTTGAATCGAGGACGATCGATTGGATCTTTGGCCATGGCGTGAACCCTAGATGTGCAATCTCCATGAATAGTGCATCATGCTAAGCCAGATCATCATGATTTTAAGCGTATAAAATGGAGAAAACCTGGGTCGACATATCGAAGCTCGAGGAAGAGAGAGGGGGAGGGTTGACCGGGGTCAACATGGGAACTCTATGGTTGGTCCATGTGGACCAATCAGAAAAATCTCAGGAAGAAATTATTGGTAAAATTAAAAACAAATAATAAATGACCTAACTAATTTTTTATCTAAACATAAAAATATTTGTAATTTAATGTAGTATTTTATGCATATTTTTATTTATTTTTATGAGCTTTTTATTAGAAGTTAATATTTACTTGTAAATCATAGGTATAAATACATGTATTTTGGTATTTTATTTCTATTTTGTGTTTTATATTTTATTATTTTATATAATTATTTTATATGTTTTTTATTTAATTTTTATACAAATTTAGATATTTTATTGCATTTTTATGAGTTTTATATACACTTAATTAATCAGGTCTATGTATTTTTTATGCATATACATGTATATTTTACCTATGTCTTAAAATACATTATTTATTTTGATTTTATTTTGATGATTTTATTTTAATTTAATTATGTATATATGTTTCAAATAATATTTACATATTTATAAAAATAAAAGAATTTAAAAAATACAACGATCCACCTTCATTAAATAGCTTATTAAAAGTTATATACAATTAAAGATGATTTTGGTCCATTTAGATATAGTATGGAGAAGATACACGTCTGTGAAGCTTTTATTTTGGTTTTTTATTTGGTGTGTCCAAGGCACATTGTACATTATCTTTCATTGAACTCAATTTTGTATTTTTCTTTGTATTTTATCTACAAGGTTCATGTTCCAAGTTTATAAGTAAAAAAGAATAAAATAAGTGCCAAAAAGCCATTATTAGTGAATTAAAAATTAGGGTTTTTATGTGTAGACTATAGAATTCATCTTCCCTATCTCCACCTACTTTATTCTTTGTCGACCAAACCATCATGAAGATTGGGTTTCAGGGTGTAGGGTCACTCAACACCTGTGGTGTCTCATTTCCTTTTCTTTTCTTTCTTTATTCTTTAATTTTGGAATTAATTATATAAATAATACAATACTTTATAAAGTATTTTGTACCAATTATATACTATTTTTTTTAGAATATATACATGCATTTATCCAAGGATTTAAGGCTAAAATGAAAGAATAAAGGTGATGAAATGGAGATTCATAATTTACTAAGTAAGGGTACATGGACTAGTATGAAAATAATAATCAAGCAAGTCATGAACCTTGGAGGTTTTGGTTAGATTGAATAATGTCTCAACTCAAAATTGTAAAGGAAGAAGGAAAGAGATTATGACATACTATGGGGGACTGTTGTTGCATATACACGTCACAGAATGATAAGTTGCATCAATGTGGGTTGGTAGTACGGAAATCATCCCCGTCAAGTCTGGATGTGATGAATCATATTGGTAAAGCCTAAGTATGACAATAAAATTAAGAGTACTCACTTAATCACATGAAGTAAGGTGGTTTGTGAGCATTAGATGCTTACTACAACACGAATCATGTGGTACTTTCTTCTATCACGCTTAGTAGTCAAAATATGATTAACAACTTTATGAATGAAGAAATCAAAATAAAAATGAAAAATTTCTCAATTTTGTGTCATACTTTGATGCATTATACTTAGTGATACAATGCTAATGCTAAATCTTTTAGTGTGAACTAAATGTCAATATCTACTAGTACATATTTGTATATTGTATTTAGTACCTATTTACATGCAAATGAAAATGAATTTTATGCATGTCGACACTTTAATATAATTATATGCTATAACTTCATATATGGAACATTAGGACATGATCCAGATTGGAGCAGAGCAAGGTTATTACACAGATAGGATGGAAGAATGGCATGATGCATACATGAGCCATAAGCAGTTTGAGACTGATCAGAGAGTTTGTCTATTCGATGCGAGACTCAAGTTATTTCCAAGGAAACTTCAGAGCAAGTGGAAAGGCCCGCATATAGTGGGGAAGGTGTATGACAAAGGTATCATTGACATATCTAAGTTGTCTTTTGAGTCCACCTTTTGAGTCAATGGTCATCATTTGAAATCATTTCTTGATCATGAACCGCGGATCATTGAGGTTGCCCCCATTTATTTTGTATGAGATGTGTTCTTCATTCTTCACATTCTGCATGTCATACATGAGTTTCACTTTCATTTGTACATTATTTTCACCTTGTACATGCATGTTTTCAATTTTATTCATTCATTAGTTCATTCTTGTCTTACACCCCAGGTTTCGCTTAGAATTTTTACTATACTTAGGATGTACTTTATCCTAAGTATGGGGAGGTGTAGATATCGTGTTGTTCATTTCGTTATGTTCTATTACCCTTGTTGTTGCTTATACTTAGGGTGTGCTTTACCCTAAGTATATGGGGTGTAATATCACTCATTTTCGTCTTTGATTGTTTTCAATTTTTTGTATCATCTACTCTCTCGTTTGTCCCTCAAATGTTGACATTTTTTTCTCTATACTTAAAGATATTTTACCCCAAGTGTAGGAGGACAAGCCGAGTCATTGATTGTGTACATTCTTTTGAGCTCGATCATCTTTGTTTTTTAAATCTGATATACATAGGATTAGTTGATCCTAAGTATAGAAGGGGTGATTGTTTTCTATTCATTTATTCATTATTTTTTGACTCGTTATAATATAGTATTCTTTTCACCAGTCTATACTTAGCACGAGTTATGTCTTCCTTTATCGCTTCTTTGTCACTATGAGGACATAGTTCACGTTAAGTGTAAGAGGTGTCGTATATATATTCTATATATACTTGACGAATCGTAGAATGCCCTTGTTAGAAGTCGTGGAATGTCATTCATTTAAATTAATGTGTTAATTCGTTGTAGGCGGGCAATCAGAATCAGTCAAGAAACAACCACACAAAATTTGGTCAATTGTAATCGATGCAATTTTATGTTTATTTTACTTGGACAAGTCCCAAGGTAAAAAACAAGGAGGCAAAGGAACAACCTAGAATTTTGTATATCAAAGTTCATGCATGCTTTTCGAGGTGGTCTTTTATTGTAGTTTTTAATGCAATTTAGAATACGAAATACAAATTAGGTGGTTTAAAGCACTGTAACTTTTTTGGAATTTCTGGATGCAAGATGAATTTTTATGAATTTTTTAATGTAAATGATGCGAATTTCAATATTTAATTATAATAAAAATTAAAGCTATTTATTTTCAAGAGACAAAATTATTAAAGATCTATCACTAGGTGATCGATCTAAGAAAAAAATAAAATCTCGAAAATATGGGATTTAATACCTACTAAAAATTAAATATTGAAATATGCAAAATGATTTTTACAGGCCAAACAATGCATGCAAATGCAATTCTTTTTGAACACAATGTTAAACACAACTAATTCTGCAATCCGTGATTTTTCAGCAATTTTTAGAGCAACGGTTAATTAGTTATGAAATCTAGAGCATAAAATGGGCAAAATATATAACTTTCCACAAAATAATTAATTATTAATTTATTAAAAACTCACAAAAATGTCCACAATATGCCAAGATGTAGAGAATAATTGACAAACATCATGCTATTTTTGAATGATGAAAATATGCAATGTGGAGGTCTGAAACTGAGGAGGAATACATGGGTAACAATGCAATATTACAATAATTAAAAATAAAACAAAATGTAAAGAGGTGCTAAAATGTTATTACTGAGAAGTCAAGGGACTAGTCTACAAAATTACCGGAGGATCACATGCGTAGCACTTGACCTCTGATTGGGGGTCTCTTTTACAAATAAGAAAGAATCTGGGGGAGCTTTCTGAAATTGTCCCAACCATCACGTGCGGAGCACGTGACCCTAGACTCTGGCGCAAATGGGCGGCTCTTCAGGGGTGCCACTGCAAGACGTCCCCTCTCGTCACGTGTCTTACATACGTGGACGGTCTCGGGACCTGTGCCCAGCGGTCATGGTGGGTGAGAGGGGCAGTGCTGGTGGAGCGCCTATTGGATGTCTGGCTGTGTCGGTGATGGCCGGTGGTGGTGAAGATGCTTCAGGCCGTCGATGTTGAGGGAGATAAGCAGTGAAGTAGAGACGTTCAATGTGGGGCTCATTGGTTGAAGTCTGGCGGCAAAGTGGTTGCTGAAGGATGACAAATTTGATGAAGGTAGACGTAAAGGGGGGTGTCGATGAAGAGAATGTAGGCTCGACAGCTACGATGGCCGGAGCAGAAGCAGTAGTTGACGAAGAGTCATGTTGCAGCAAGGTCGAAGAACCTTGGATCTCGTCGCAATTGTAGGCTCGTCGGGTTTTCGCCATCTGCGAGAACCTTAGGGATATAGGGAATGTCGGTGGATGGATCTGATCGGTGGCGTGGAGGTGCTTTAAATAGGAGCTGGAGGGTGCAAGATCGGTGGCGAAAAAGTTGATGATTGGAATCTGATGGAGATCGGCCATGGATGGAAGGATTCGTAGATTGGAGATGCGCTGTGAACGGGAAGGGGATCTGCTGACGAGGTTTGATTGATTGGTTATATGAACACAGTAGAGGTGGTTTTGGGTCATTTGGATTTAGCATGAATTAGTTAAAAACTAGGGAAGTTAGGCTATTTACAGGTCACTTTTGGCTGGGATCTTTGGCTTCTTATTTTGTGCGAAAATAAGTGATAAAATGCAATTCTTATCAAAACATGCATGAATGCTAATTATGTAGAATAAATGAAGAAATGCCAATGATTTTTAGGGATTTGAGCTTAATTAATCAGTTTTAGAGTGATGAATCTGAGACTCATCATCCCTCTATACTTAAACCATGCTCGTCCCTGAGCATCAAATGAAATGCCATGAGGTGAAATGATATTGGGTTCCATACCAAGACCATGAGCTGAAGGTGAAAATGAAACTTGACTCGACCTTTGGATTATTAGTTTGGCAGAACTTCTATGAGACTTAGAATTTTAAAATCAACAGCCTTCAAGTTCTACACATCATTGTCACAGTTTCAGCTCAGAAGTCATCTTAAATGAATCCTCTTCCCAGAGCATACCCTATGAACATTGAACAATCGACTCATGTGTGTGAAAGGTTTTAGCTCTTCCCATCCATAATGTTGGACTACCATGCAAACCTCTCAAGTCACTCATCGTTGGGGAGTCAAGTATTCCTTCTAAGGTCTGTCGCGTTGTGTTCACAATCGAAATGGGGGAGAAGTTATAAGGAGAAAAGAACTGGAGGGTGTTCGGTGTAGTCATCTCTCCTTGTGAAGCTGGCCAGTGTAGCTGAGTCTCCACGAAGATCTTCGGGTTTTCTTGAAGCTTGGACCTTTTTGGTCAGATATTTATTTCGTAGTGGCTTCTTTGCATTTGGATTTTTGGGTAGTTCTGCTTGGATCTTGTTGTGCCCCTACAGATATAGGATCTTTTTTTCGTACGTGTTTTGGGGTCTTAGATAAAATTGTGCCCAGCCGTCCATCCCTTTTCTGAAGCTTTATTTCATCTCGTACTCCGGTCTTTAGGTTTCCCCGCTACCACAAAAGAGAATCACACAGTCTTCCAACACCCCGTCTGAGTTAAGCTAAGTGCATAGTGCGAGAGTACAAAATAATTCCTTATTCCAGAGTTGTACCCATAATGAAGAGATCAGATTAGACAATAAGACTCAAACGCTGCACATTGTCATGTAGAACTCAAAGAATTAAGTCAAAGACCTGAAGCTTCTAAAATCCTATTTCTCGATGAAGTTCCTCTGAAAGTTAGGTGGATTAAGGTCAAGTCCAGACCACTCTCGGTTTCTGCTCATAACTTGGTTCAGAACCCCAGGGCTTTTCACAAATGCAAATGCATGTAATGCTGGATGAAGTGCAGGTGTGTGAAATGGAGACACAATTTTTTGTGACTTTTGAAATTTTTTTCCTTTCTTTACTTTTTTTAATTCAAAAATGAATAAGAAGCCTTCTTCTTTTTTTCATAAATTTGGGTTGGACACAGTCAGTGTTAGTAGCGAAACTCTTTTTTTTCTTTTTCTTTTTTCTTTTTTTTGTTTGTTTTTTTAAGTTAGTTACCCACCCCGTAAATACATATAGATTTACACGAAAGTACGAGATATGGGTAATATATACATAGTATATATACAGACCCCTATACTTAGTGAGTGTTGTGTCCTCAAATCACAAGACGCATAAAGAAGACATAGATTGGGCTAAGCGTAAGAGAGTGAAAAGGACAAAGAAAAAAGATAGTTCGGTCCGCCCCCTATACTTAGGTTGTGAACAATCTAAGTATTGAAGAAGAGCGAAAAATGAGATGGTCGGGATATGTGAATGAGGAGAGTATATACAGGTGAGCATCGATTCCCCTTGTACTTAGGTTCTGGACAACCCAACTAAGGAACAAGTGTGGAAATGGGGCGATCATGAGAAGGAGTTTGATAAGGGAAATGGTATATACATATGGCATCGGTCCCCCCCTATACTTAGGCATTGGCCTAAGTAAAGGAAGATGATGTACAAGAAGACCAATGTGGTTGGGAGGGAGGGTGGGTAGCCGATGATTAAGGCAGTTTTTGGCCGATCTTCTTGTGAGCCTGTGGTGGGAGATTGTAATGATGAGAAGGAGATGAAGCATATGATTCCCAACTATTATCGGTGTTATCCTCAGAGAAATCATGTTGGATAGTAGATGAAGCATATGAGTCAGATGAAAGGTAACCATCATCAGAGTTATCCTTAGAGGAATAATATTTGAAAGTGGACACACCAGATATTCCTGTCTTTTTGTTTCTTCAGTTGTTTTCTCAAAATTCGTTCCTTCTTGGGATCAAGTGATTTATCCTCGGATGAATACTCTGAATCACCAATCCAAGTAAGCTCATAAGAAATAATTCCATTGTATTTGATGAGAGCGGGAGCATCGGATTTGGACGAATAATAGTGAGGAACGGGAGTCGTCCAACAAGAATCGAAGTTTGGATCCTTGCGGAGATATGGTTGTAGGACTGTCGAACAAACCTCACTCATGTAGATTACCTTTTCCGAACTTGATGAGGAATCATCAGACGATTCCTCTTCCGGAAGGTCAAAGGTGACTTTCTTTTTCGATGAAGGAGTAGTCATTTTGTTTTGTGAAGTTGTTGGTCCACTTGAATCTCTAGATGAATAACCATTGATAATATTCTCCTTGGTCAGTGTTCGTCCTGTGTGTTTGTTCTTAATCTTCTTAATGTTGGTACACTCCTGAGTTGGAATTATTTGGTCAAGGTATTCATAGTAGGTTGACCCAGGGTGTGACCATGCATACGTCTCAGGATCATATAAGAAACACTTTTCAATTGCGAGATCCGCAGGAATTGAAATAGTAGGGAGAGTCTCTGGATGTTCATTCTCAATTGACTTGATGTTGGAGCATTCTTGTGTCGAGTTGATTTTCTCAAAGTAGTCAGAATAAGTTGACCCAGGGTGCAACCATGCATAAGTCTCAGGTTCGTATGAGTCATAAATTTGATTTTCCATGGTGAGAGCAGCTGGAAAAGGAGCAGGAGGGAGAGTCTCTAAGCCAATAGTCTCATCAACAACCGCTATCTCAGGTGTAGTAACGGGGTAGGGCTCTTCTACTGCTTGATGGTTACGGCTATCAAGGATTTTGTGGGTTGCCTGAGAAAATCGTGGATCCTCAAAAACTTGTTGATATTGAAGCGCTTCCAATGTTGTAAAATTGATTTCCCAAGTCTCACACTCAATAATTACCTTAGCCAATACTAAGAATAGTTTCCTGAGAATAATTGGAGACTGGGTTAATTCTCTCTTATTCTCAATATCAATGATCGTGAAGTCTACTTTGAGTGGAGCACCTTGAAATGTAATGATGATAGAAATGGTTCCTGTTGGCCGCTTTATAGATCAATCGGCCAATTGAACAATCTCTCGTATCTTCCTGATAGGTCCGAGTTTGAGTTTGTGAAATACAGAGGTCGGGAGGATATTGATTGGTAAATCATCATCAATTCGAGCATGAGTAAAAATTGTGTCTTTGATTCCACGGTCAAATCTAGGAAACCGATTCACTATGCGGCTCTTGATTTTTCTCTTCAACACCAAGGAGGAGGCCATTGACAAGATATGTCTTTCAATCTTTGTTCGTATCCTGCCCAACCTTTTTATCATTAATTTGTCCATTACAAATCCTACAAATCCTTTAAGTTCGGGGAAGTGTTAAACGGATTGTATAAAGGGAAGTTTAAAAATCAATCTTTTCTTCAATACTTCCCGTAAAGCAGGATCCAAATTCTTCAGATCTTTTTCAGTTTCAATTTTTATGTATTTTTCTAGATTTTCGATTTTCTGGGTGTTTTTGAATATTTCAATTTTTTGGTATTTTCTGTGTGGTGTGGTGATGTGGTATCTTCCGTAGATGAGCAGGGACTTTGATGTTCCGAGTAAGAGTCAGAGGCATAGTCATCCCTAGGGGAGTAATATGCAGAAGTGTCATTGTCGAGGTCGTCCCTAGGGTGAACATATTCTCTTGATTTCTGAATATACTCAGAATGTTCAACATGAGATCCAATATTTTCCTCAACCATTTGTATGTTCGAGCCACCAGAGAGTGAAACTAATCGATCGACAAACTTTTGAAATCTATCCTCCATTAAATCAAATCTCTTATTTATCCTCGAAATATCATCCTCAAAAATATGTTCATGATCAATCATGGGAGCAGTCGGAGTGTGTTTTTGCATTTAAGATTCAATAATTTCATCTTCCACTTTCTTGTATGTGCTGGGAGGAGATTCTGTTGAAATATCCAATATATGATTGTCATTTTCTGAAAATTTCTCCTCAAAAATTATGGAAGGAGGCTACTTAGAGAAAGGATTTTGCGATAATTTATAGGTCTCATACTCAACATGTCGTGACTCAGGCATGTAATGCTGGTTTGAGTAGAGTCTACTTTTGTGGTCATGATTGATCGTATCCTCAAATAATGAAGTCATACAAGATGCATATGTATCGATATCATCCATTTGGTCCTCTATATGTATAGGCTGGTCAAAGGAGTGGTATTTGTGTTGGTCAATAGGTATTTGATCGTCAGGTCAATTCAATGCTAATGATCATTAAGTACGAGCCTCTCCATCTCGTGTGATTGGGTTTGGTCTCTCGGCCAATCATGAGATTCAACGGTGATTTGATCTTGAAATGGTTCACTAGAGAGAAATCGAGAATAAGACAATCTAAGATGGTAAGTGGTCATGTATGGCATGATGATTCCAGTAGAATGGCTTGTAATTCAATGAGGGGACCGAGTTCATCTGAGAGTTAGAATCTCTCTCAAATGTTGGGGGATTATTGAAAGAAGAAGATTTAGTCGATTTGGGCCAGACTGAGACAAATTCATTTTCATAATATAGATCAGATGGGTACTCGGACCATTGTCCTGTTTTTGTCAAAGGAAGATGGTGATGAATCGACATGGTTGGTCTCGGTGCAAATGCACAGGATATTCAAAAGAAATTTTTATTAAGGATATTGATGACACAATTATGCGACTTTTGATCTTCGAAATCGGTTCACGCACACAAATCAAACCCCAAGTTCACCAACTCACACAATGAAGCTGCGAGGGTTTGGCGATTATCTTTTCAATTTTTATTGCTGATAGGACAATCTTGGAAAATAATTAGTGAGCTGTTAGGTGTCGAAGATTTTCTTAAAGACTGTCCCGAATTCCTATGACTAGTTACATCTACTTTCAGCCAGTATAGGTGTAAGTATGGACTGTAAAACGGCTACCCGTGTTACTTAAGGACGGAGCCTTGCGCAGTGTCCTTTAAATCACCCACTCTGCTAAGGAAATCTGGATCGTTTACCGGCTACCTGTATTCCTCACTGAGAAATAGCTAATCATTTCTATACAGTCAATAGTAAATATGAAAATTTGGATTTGGGCTCTAGCCTTATGTGTCGTCTCTCGCTCACTCAGAAAAATAAAAGAATCCAAGGTCGGGGTTCTTCTCCCACAAAACTTCTTGATTTTATGAGTTATTTAAAATCAGTTATAGTTAGCAGTCCCAATTTTAATTAGGCGATCACTGAAAAATTCAGTGAGCATAAATACACGTCTACCGTCCAGTCCCAATTTCCATTAAAACATGTGACAAAATAGGAGGGAGAAATTCGATAAAAGCCGATGCACGCAAAAAAAATGATGTATGCTCAGTTAGAAGACCTACAATGATTCCTCGCAATCTCCATGTGGGATGCGATACAAGAATTGAAAGATTATTCTAAATGAATGCAAGCCGACAAAAACCACACCTTGCAAAAAGTTCTATTAGCCGGGAAGAAATGAGTTATGTTTTTGACTAAATTGAAAGATCTATTGTGCTTCTCAATTAAAGTGAAGTGTGACCCTAGGTCCTACAAGCACAATCAAAAATTAAAATGCTCTACTAGCCGTATGTGAAGGTCTATCCTAAGCGCCACTCAAGTCGGGCCCCACCCTCCATGGAGAGTGAATCATGCCACGTCACACCACAGAAAAAAAGTTCAAGGTCTTTTTACACACGCGAGAGTCCAAACGGACACCACTATAAATGAGCAATTAAATACAGAAAATAAAATTGCAGAAAATAAAATCCTAGACTCTATGCTCTCTCACGACTCGACTCGATCTTAATTTTAATGCGGCTTTTTGGAAGTCAGTAAAGATGCGTCGGTTCTTGGAAAACCGCTCCACGTACGTCAGTTACCTTGCAAAGAAAAATAAGAGAGAGAGTGTAAGAGAGTGACTCAAAAATAAATAAAAAATAAAGCAAGAAAATAAATGCTGAAAATAAAAATAAATGCAGTAAAAAATGGAATTTATAGTGGAAAATACGGAGGTCAGACTACCCGAATGTGGAAAACCGAATAAAAAAATTTTAGACATAAATCTAAGTCATTTGCCTCCCCGACACCGACGCCACCTGACGAATCATAGAATTCTCTAGTTAAAAGTCGTGGAATGTCGTTCGTTTAAATTAATGTGTCATTTCGTTATAGGCGGGCAATCGGAATCGATCAAGAAATAACCATACAAAATTTTGTCAATTCTAATCAATGTTGTTTTATGTTTATTTTACGTGGGCAAGTCCCAAGGTCGAACACAAGGAGATAAAGGAACAACCTAGAATTTTGTCTATCAAAGTTTGTACATGGTTTTCGAAACGGTCTTTTTTTGTAGTTTTTAATGCAATTTAGGATGGAAATGCAAATTAAGCTGGTTTTAAGGACTAGAAAATGATTAGCAATCAAACGATGTCCGAAAAATATAAAACTTAGTCGAGATGACAATTACCATAAAATGAATGCACTATAATTTTTTGAATTTTTGGATGCAAAATGATTTTTTTATGAATTTTTTAATGCAAATGATGTGAATTTCAATATTAATTATAATAAATATTATACCTATTTATTTTCAAGAGAAAATTATCAAAAATTTATCACTAGATGGTCGATCTCAGAAAAATCCTAAATCTCGAAAATATGAGATTCGTACTAAAAATTAAATAATGAAATATGCAAAATGATTTTTATAGGGCAAATGATGCAGGCAAATACAATTTTTTTTAGGCACAATGTGTAACACAACTAATTCTACATTCTGTGATTTTTCAGCAATTTTTAGAGCAATGGTTAATTAGTTATGAAATTCGGAGCATAAAATGAGAAAAATATGTAACGTTCCACAAAATAATTAATTATTAACTAACCACGAGTCACAAAATAGTTGACAATATGCCAAGATGTAGAGAATTAATTGACAAACATCATGTTGTTTTTTAATGATAAAAATATGCAACGTGGAGGTTTGAAAGTACAGAGGAACATAGGGGTAACAATGCAATATTACAATAACTAAAAATAAAACAGAATGCAAAGAGGGGCTAAAATGTAATTACCGAGAAGTCAGGGGACTAATCTGCAAAATTACTAGAGGATCACGTACGTAGCATGTGACCTCTTGTTGGGGGTCTCGTTTGCATATAAGAAAGAATTCGGGGGGCTTTCTGAAATTATCCCAACGGTCACATGCGGAGCACGTGACCCTAGACTTAGGTGTAAATGGGCATCTCTTCAGAGGTGCCACTGCAAGACGTCCCTTCTCGTCACGTGTCTCGCATACGGGGAGTGTCTCGGGACCTGTGCCCGGCGGTCGCGGTGGGCGAGAGGGACAGTGCTAGTGGAGCGCACGCTGGAGGTTCGGTTGGGTCGGTGATGGGCGATGGTGGTGTAGATGCTTCATGCTTTCGATGTCGAGGAGGATCAACAGTGAAGCGGAGACGTTCAGCATGGGGCTTGTCAGTTGAAGTATGGCAGTGGAGAGATTATTGGAGGATGACGAAGTCGATGAAGGTAGACGTAAAGGGGGATGTCGATGAAGAGAATGTAGGCTCGACGGCTATGATGGTCGAAGCAGAAGAAGTAGTCGACGAAGAGTCGTGCTGCAGCAAGGTCAAAGAACCTTGGATCTCTCCCCTAGTGTAGGCTCGTCAGGATGTCACCACCGGCGAGAACCGTGGAGGTTTGGGGAATGTCGACGGATGGATCTAATCGGTGGCGTGGGGTACTTTAAATAGGAGCTGGAGGGTGTGAGATCGGTGGCAGTGAAATCGATGATTGGGATCTGATGGAGATCGGTCATGGATGGAAGGATTCGTAGATTGGAGATGTGGTGTGAATGGGAAGGGGATTCGCTGACGAGGTTTGATTGATTGGGGTGAGAACGAGATCGGAGAAGGAAGGCGATCGAGGCGGCTACGGAAGTTGGCTGGGATTCATGGCGGAGATGGCACGGGGTGAGGGGCGGTGCAGATTGGGAAAGTGCTGGAGGAAGACGAAGAGTAGTGGTCGTCCGATCGGCCGAGATCGGACGACCACGATTGTGACATGTGGAGGTAGTAGAGGAGGGCGCAGGCGTGACACGTGCTGGTCACGTGCGGCAGAGGCACGTGATCGGCATAATTAATTAATTTTTTATATAAAATGAAAATTAAAACACTCAAAAATAGGTGACATGTGGCGGCTCCATGAGTGGTCGTGTCAGCCCCACAAAAATCAAAGAATAAATAAAAGAAAAAATAGAAAAGAAATAGCAAACAAGCTCGGATCAAAAATATTTCTTCACAAAAAATGCTTGCCTCGATGAGATCTACAACTTTCATGGAGGGATCAAAATCAAAAGCGATCATTTATACAAAGTGATAATTTGGGGTATCCCATGTGCATAGAATACCTCAATTTTTGAGTTTTATAATTTTTTGTCATTTTTTAAATATATAAAAATCCATAAAAAAATATGGAAAATTAGAGGTAAATATTTATACATTAATCTGATTTTTTTAAGAAAAAGAAGAAATAAAATAAAAGATGAAAAAGACTTTTTTTGTACAGATAGATAGTGAAGACTCGGACTCAATTAGTTTTTTTATTTCAAGCTCGGTTTGGATTTGGATTTTTACGCATTTTAATAAAACTTTCATCAAAGAAGACAAATGAGAAAGAAATAGAATAAAATGAGTCAATTATGTACACAGAATAATAGGTCAAAAAACGCTAAAATACAAAATGTACAAAAGAGGCTCAAAACCCAACTTTCACATATGAGCTCTAATTCTCTTGAACTTGGTCTTGTTTTGAGGTAATTGGTATGCATTAGTTCAAAAGTGAATAGGATCAAATCAAACACTGGATGAGAAAGATATGAAGGTTTTAGTCCGGAAATCCTATAACTAGGATTTGGATTTTTGGTCCACTTATTTGGATTAATAATTTCTTGTATTTTTCATTTATTCCTGTTAGTTATATGTACACAATAGAGGTGGTTTTGGGTCATTTGGAGTTAGCATCAATTAGTTAAAAATTGGAGAAGTTAGGCTATTTACAGGTCACTTTTGGCTGGGATTTTTGGCATCTTATTTTATGCAAAAATAAGTGATAAAATATAATTCTTATCAAAACATGCATAAATGCTAATTATGCAGAATAAATGAAGAAATGCCAATGATTTTTAGGGATAGGATCTGAATTAATCAGTTTTAGAGTGATGAATATGAGATTCATCAATACATTAGAAGGAATAACTCGTAATTTATTATATTTTAAATAATATGATTCTAAAAGTATGGGGTATATTTTGAGTTTTTAAAATGTGATAGAAAAGAAAAAACTGTAAATATAAGTTACATAAAAATATTTTGATAAAAAGTGTATATAAAATGTGTTGTAAAATACTTGTACTAAGATTCTTAAATGTAAAAGTTTATGAATAAAATTCTTTTGTAAATCTTGTATAAAATTTCTATAATTATATGTATATAACATGTATAAAATTCTTTGTAAAATGTACATAATTCTTGTAACTTCTTGTAATTGATTCAATTCACTATCGCTTTTAAAAATACTGAAAAATATAACAAGTTTTTAAAAAATTGCAAAAATTCTTAAAAATTACATAAAAAAGATTTAAATCTAAAAAAATTACTTCATAAAAAAATTATTATTAGCATTTTTCAGAACAAATTTGATTCTTGAACCAATTGGAGCTAAGCCTTAAAGATGGATCTTAATTTAGGCCTTAATATACTTAATTCTAAAGGAATTTTATTAGGAACTGGAATTGAGACTCTTCAGGTCTTTAACTTAATTTTGGTTTATATAAGATTGTGTGTTTAGAATTCAACTTAAACTTGCCTAAGTAGTATACCTTGGGTCATCTGTATAACTCTTCATCATTTGAACCAATTTTGAACTCATGCACACCGCACTTAGCTTGACTTGCATGGGTTTGTGAAGGGAAGTCCATTTTAGTGGTGCATTTTCATCCTTGTATAGTAGCGCTGACATCTAAAGACGGAAGTGTGGGTTTGAAAAAAAGCTTTAGATGAGCGATGAATCTGCTATCACAATTTTTCCAAGACCCCAAAAAATGGACAGAAAAAAGGATACTATATCCAATTGGGCATAAAAGATCAATGCAATGCAACAACAGTACTTTCTACTAAAAAGAAGCCAAATGCCAAATACATACATGATCGTAATGGTTCAAGCTTCATATAGCCAGAGGCTAAACTGGCCAAGCTTAGCAAGAAGATGTGACTACACTGGTCACACTCCAATTCTCCTCTCATTCTTTTGAAGTATATGGAAAGATCCTTAAGTGCATTATGGAAGCGTAATGATCGTGCCGTATGTCATCGGAGTGACTAGTCATACTAGTTGCTCAATACAACAAAATTTAAATATTTAAATGTGATGAAACCACATGATCCAAGAACACTTCTCAGATCATCTCATCTAACCACAAGTAATATGTAGGATTATATCTTGAAGTGTGTTTGGGATCAAGTCTCTAAACCAAGAGACCTCGTGTCTCAAGTTCAATATGACGGAGGAGATACTTGTGAGCGTGTTGATGAGACATGTAATCCTCGCAATCCATGTTGAAGATCCAAGTGAAGAATCTCCTGAGTTCATCACACGAGATCCTATATCTTCTTCACGAGAGAGGAACACCGAAGGAAAGAGAGGTCTACGTGCGATCGAAGTGATGGCACGACGGCATGGCATCAACATCGACTCTCTCTAGGGCACAAGGTGGACGACCACTAAGAGAGAGAGAGAGATGTGGAGCGTAGAAGAATGTGTGAGAGAGAGATATAGACTTGTAAAGTGTTATGAAAGAAGAGCTAGGATTGCCTCTTCTTTTATAGTATTTTGGAATCCACAGATTCCAGTCCATGTGAAATACAAAATCAATGGTTGAGATTGATTTGTGTTCTATTCAATGGCCATGATTTTATTGTAAAATATGAAAATAAATTAAGTATGATATAATTAAATATATATTGAATAATCAACCTAATTTAATTTGAACTAAATTAACTTTCACAAAAGAATTAGGAGGAAGGTCACCTACCTCCCTAAAAAAGAGGGGAGGGGCACCTTTGAGACCAAGTCAAGGGTGGATGTCCACCATCCATTGAATGGATGGTGGTGGCTTCTCCAATCCTTTATATTTATTTACAACAACTTCTATTGTAAATCAATTCACAAAAAGTAATTCCAAATTAATTTTGTAAATATTGCCGTCATGTTATTAAATAATTGTGAATTATATTCACAATTCATAATAAAATGTAAATTGTATTTCCAATTAATTTCCTATGTGAATCCAGTTCACATCAACAATTAATTTGAAGATATTATTTACAATAAGCTCTCTCTAATATATTATAATTCACATTTATAATCTATCAATACTATTGATAGCACTATCCACATTATTCACATCCTTGATATTTAAATCACATTTAATTATCTTGGATCATCATTCTCATGTATTTAGATAATATGAATCGCATTTACATTATTCATGATAATTAAATCACATTTAATTATCAACATCTCAATGCTCAGATACTTAATTCAACAATGGAATTATTCTTGAACTCTTTCAAGAACCATGTGCTTTCTCCGCGGATATTGGGAGATAAGGATAGGGAATTTGCACGTTCCATATACAGTGACTTGGATATTGAGATCACATCTCAAATCTAGATCTCAGGGATCTCTCATAGATACTTTATTAAATCAAGATCGTAGATCTGATCTTCTCAATACATCTGAATCACATCCAGATCAATGTCCAATATTTAGAATAAGATCATATCACTTCTTTAATAAGAGGAGTCACTAAAATCCAGACATGTTTCATCATTACCTCCGAATGGAAGTGTCATGGTTATGCAATCGTATTGATCACTTCACCCTCAGTTATTCCTAATACTTGTATATCCTGCATATCGAAAGACCTAAAATAAAGTCGAAGATATAGATCAATTTATACTTTGAGTTTTATCATTAAGTTTCGCTTCAGTCATTAGGAGTTAGTATCGATCATATGCTTTCCAAAAGCATATATCATACCTACAAATTCTTGTCATGCTTCTAAAGAAAGATGACCATGCATGAAAATTGATCGATCCCAATACCTCATGAGTGAGCTCATGTCTTTCAGTTCAGAAGTGAGTCTGTATGATCCCTTTGAGAGATTGTATTACTCATATACCCTTGTATGCACACCAGCTCCCTGGTGTATAGACATTGATTAGGCCATCAACCTAATGGTTTGCCAAATGTACACACTCAGACATATAGCAATACATCTATCTCCGGTCAGAGGATGCATGCCTATATCACGACAACATACGACATTGAACTTGGTTATCTCGATCTTGCTAAGACAACTCTTTGACCTAACTCATCTGACACCTCCAAATCTCTATTCCTAAACAAAGGACTTGTATCAAGAGGTTGGTCATATATTAGCCAAATGAGAAAGGTTTTCCATCTCCTATTCTAGCTGGAGAACATCTCTTAATAATCATTTGATGGTGCTTGATGAGTTCTCAATCTAATTCTTTAGATATTCATCCAAGCATCCGCCTCTATGATTCAACAATTGAATCAACAGTTGTATGATCATCAAGATGGCTATGGTACATAACCCTTATTGTACTAAGGGATCTCATAGTGCATTCATTCATTTAATCTTAGAGTGGGAGTGAAAATAAACTAATAACTTTTATTGACATATCAAACATTACAATAACATTTATTGTAGGAATGGTTCGCCTCGGGCTCACATTGCTAACAATCTCCCACTAGACTTCAGAGCCATTCAAGTACAATCCTTAAACCCTCATTATATGTTGGTCAAAAATCTTTCTTGTCAAAGGTTTGGTAAACAGATCAGCAATGTTGTCGGTAGAGGCCACCTTGTTGAGGATGATGTCACCACACTTTTGAATCTCCCAAATGATTTTGTATTTCCTTTCCACGTACTTTCTCTTTTGATGCCATATAGGCTCCTTCACCTGAGCTATGGATCTCGTGTTATCACAAAGTAGTAGGATGGGATTATCAGAGGAAACAATGCCAAGCTCCATAGTGAACTTGTGTAACCGCACCGCCTCCTTTGCAGTATCTGACACGGCAATGTATTCAGCTTCTGTTATTGAATCGAATGTAGTGTCATGCTTCTTGCTTCTCCATCTCACATCACCACCGTTTAACAAGAAAACAAACCCTGATGTTGACTTTTAATCATCAATATCAGACTGAAAGTCAGAATCTGTGTATCCCAAGACTTGGAGATCACAATCTCTATAAACCAAGATGTAATCTTGCGTCCGTCTTAGGTACTTGAAGATGTTCTTTACTACATTCTAGTGTTGTTCTCCATATCATGATTGGTAATGGCTTACCACTCCCACTGCATGACAGATATCTGATCTTATATAGATCAAGGCGTACATGAATCTTCCTACAGTAGATGCGTAGGAGCATCCAGCCATGACTTTCTTTTCTTCAACACTTTGAGGAGCCATCCCTTTAGATAGGTGGATACCATGTCTTAAGGGAAGGAAACCTTTCTTGGAGTTTTCCATATGAAAATGCTCCAAGATCTTCTTAATGTACCCATGTTATGACAATCCCAATATCATATTTTCTCAATTTCTAAACAGCTTCAGACCCAAGATGTAAGAGGCTTATCCAATATATTTCATCTTGAAGGTATGGGATAGCCAAATCTTAACACTGGTCATCATCCATGTATCATTTCTAATGATAAGGATGTCATATACGTAAATCATGATGAAGACAATGGTACTCCCAGTAAGCTTCTTGTACACACATGGTTCATCAAGATTCTGCACAAAATCATAACTCTTTATGATTTCATTGAATCTGATGTTACATCTACGAGAAGCTTGTTTGAGCTCATATATGGATGTCTTCAGCTTGCATACTTTGCCTTTCTCGATTATGAAGCACTGGAGTTGCTCCGTATAGATATCCTCTTCGAGGTATCTATTGAGAAAAGCCGTCCTAACGTCCATCTTCCAGATGTCATAGTCAAGAGATACAGCTACATCTAGCAGTGTCATGATGGACTTGAGCATATCTACAGGAGAGAATGTCTCATCGTAGTTGATGCCTTTTCTCTGTGTGTAGCCCTTGTCTACGAGCCATGCTTTGAAAGTCTCTACTTTCCCATTGGGTCCCCTCTTTCTCTTGAAGATCCATTTACACTCTATGGGTTTTACCCCTCTAGGTGGATCCTCTAGGTTTCATACATCATTCTTATGTCTGGAGTCAATTTCTGACTTCATTGCTAGCATCCATCTATCCATGTCATGATCTGTGAGTGCTTTATCAAATGAAGTTGGATCGTTGTCAGTTTCACCTGACACAAGGAATCCATACCTTTTAGGTGGTGCAACCACCCTTGAACTCCTTCGATAAGGTACGGGTGTTACATCTTCATTTACTTCCTCTGTTTATGGTTCAAAAAACTCAGCATCCTCAGGGGATTCAATGAGTTCCTTTACTTCATTTTTGTCTTGACTCTTAAGGAAATCTTCCTCTAGAAATTTTACATATCTAGAGATGAAGACCTTTTAAGTCTCAAGATCATAAAGCTGGTATACAATACCATCCTTAACATATCCAATGAAGTAGCACTCATGAGTGCGAGATTCTAGCTTACTTGCGTCCACATTCTTCATACGGACCAAGCAACTGCAAATTCTTAAGTGTCTAACACTAGGTTTGGGTCCATACCAAAACTCATGAGGATTCTTACAATGCTCAAGGCCCTAGGCTGAGTAGCAGGAGCTACTTTTCATTTGTGGATTCAAAAAGTTCTTGCGACCCAGCGGCGAATTAACAACTTGTGGACCCATCTCTCGAGCCCTGAGGAAACCCCCCTTCCCCCCCGGGCCCCCGAGCCCCGGTATTTTGACTCATTATATGTGGGCACCTGATATCTATGAGGGTTCAGATATGGATTTGCTAGGAATCATGTTCAGCATTTATATTACAGTTTCTACTACATAATGAAGAACCGTGAAAAGCCCCCGCTAATTACGTGGAATTAACGTTAAATTTTCATTGCAGGCAAGGAATTCAGGATTGATCAAAACAACTGCTTAGAGTAATCTTGAAATTAAAATGAACAGTTAATTTATTTTTTTCTTTGTAAGTCCAAGGTCGAACTCAAAGAGACAGTTGTCTCCTTAGGTTGATTTATAGTCAATCCAGAATCAGGTTATCAAAGAAGCATTTTTATATTTTTAAATGTGACTAATGAGTGAAATTTACGAACAAATTAAGTTCAAAAATCCTTAAACTTATCTAGGATATGAAATATGATGAAATTAAGCTACTGTTTTTTTTGGGTGTAATATGAATATTTTATTAATTAATAAAGGTAGACAATGAGATTTTCAATAATAGAGTGCGAGTCAATTGAATCTCCTCGTCGGAGAGCATGTGCTCTAAATTGTGTCTATCAGAGTCACTGCAACGGGAAATGATCTCCTCGTTGGAGTAATGTGGACAACTGCTCTGAAAAGGGCCGAACTAAAAAAGGATGTGGAAGTGCAATCCTTGTCGGAGTCCACGGTCATTGGAGAATGGAATCTGAAGAAGTCTCCTCGTCAGAGAACTGGGTATCTCCCATCTGGCACAGAGAATGGTACTCTACTCTGGAGTCCTTATGAAATCACATGAAAATCCTTACCAACATGGCATAGGAAATGATCCTCTACTCTAGAGTCCCTATGGCTCACATGAAAACTCTGGCCGACAAAACAAGAAAAGAAGGGAACCACGATAAAAGATGGCAAACAAGTGCACATCTGAAAAGAAGATCGCATACATGTGCGTGTCTGAATCTGAGGACTCGGAAGTCAATCGTAGAGTCTAAATATCTGAACTGTAGAGTCTGGACATCTGATCGGTCTGGAGAATCTATCATCTGGAGAAGACCTGTGACTCTATATATACTCCCCCTTTCTCCCATACTCGTCGGAAAATGACATCGACAAAGTTGGGAGAAGACATGAAGAATGGGGAGAAAATAAGAAACCAAATAAGCCGTCATTTTTTTAGCTCAATTTTTTTTCTCAATTATTCTCTCTCCTTTTTTTAAATAGCTATCATACAATTTTTTTTGAAATTGTTTTCCAAGCCGATGCATTTTTTACGTCTTTTATGGCTTTTTACATTTACCTATGACTTTTTCTTGTACATGCTTCTTTTCTTTTTTTTCTTTTTTACTGCTCATTCTTCTTTCTCCTTTATTTTAATAGAATTCGGCCAACCTGGGCCCTTAAAATGAAACAAAATTTTTTTGGCAAATTCTCGACCCTTTCTCGTCTAAAGAATGGACCAACTCGTTGCAATTTTCTATCAGCCCACCTTTTTTTAATGTCGGCTCCCTTGGGCTTCTCTGTTTTGCGTTCATGTTAGAGTTCCCAAAGGAACCCTTTCTCTTATAAGATGCCGCCCCGATGGGGCTTCCAACTTCACGTTGCCTGACGAGGGATTTGGGATGCGGAGCCCTAGCAAGGCTGGATAGGAGAGGAGCACAGGGAGCGCAGGGCAGCATCGCCTGCTGGAAGGGGGTGCGGCAGCAAAGGGGAGGAGGAGATATGGCATCGCTTGGAGATGAACAATGGTATAGAGGCCTTCAAGCCATGCGAGGAGCAGCTTTGCGCACAAGAGGGGCTCCTGGGAGGAGATGCAACGTCGCCGAATGGGGCTCGTGTCACCCTATTAACAAGAGGGGTCATTTCCTGGAGATGACGAGCTCCACCTGGAGCTCTGCTGGTTCTTACCATCTGCAAGGGAGGAGGAGGAGGCTGAGCTCTGCCTAGAGGGTTGCCTTCCTCGACGCGTGGAGCATGAGTAGCCACTCGCACAGGGGAAGTGGGTGCTATGCGTTGTTGTGACGGGGTTCCACCCTTGTAGCCTGTAGTAAGGATATGGAATTTTTTTAATCCGTGCAAGGATCCTTTCGTAGATGCTAAATGTGTGTTGCCTAGAGTTTCAACTCGCGACTGGAGAATGAGTTGCGATATGGATGCGGCCTTCTTGTATGCAGCGATTCTGTTGGGACATAACGGTCTAGTTGGCGGCGATTCTGCTGGAGCGAGGAAGTGTTGCCGCCTGAAAACGGATCTAGGTGTTGCCTTGGGTGCGGCCTTTGGATTCAGCTTGGAAGATGATGGAGAACCTGGAAGAGCGCAAGGAGCCATCACCTTGAACTAGGGTTTCAAAGAAAACCCTAACATGAATTTTCCACAACAAAACCACAAGAAATGATCTTGAACAATCGAACTTCTTGATACTCGAATCCCGAACTAAAATAAAGAAAAAAATCCCTGATAATCGACGCGTTCTGATACAATGTTAGAAAATAGAGAATGTGGAAGCGGAATGATAAACAGAGCATAGAATAGAAATATTAAACATGAAGAGCAAAGATTTTTTACGTGGAACCCTACTCCCTAAAGAGCGAGATGAAACAATGCGAGAATGCCTCAAAGGATTGATGTGTCTATTGACTTTCTCAATGGATACAAGAGGTTTTAGGCTCCTTATATAGCCTCCTCATAGCCTCCAAGTCCCACCATTGATAGATGTGGGCCTAAACATATGGATGGGATAAATGGATCCTGGAGGTATCCATTTACCCATCTACATCATATGAGACGCACAACCAAATACTTCAACATACAAGATATATGTGCTTTCCTAATTTTAAATTTAAAAAGAAATAAATATCTAAATAATACTATCGTTAATGCATACATGATATATATATAATAATGATATTTCTGATAAGAACATTTAACACGAAAGCTATTTTTTTACTTTAATACATATCCATGAGCTATTAACACATATCTAGCAACTATTGAAGTATAATAAATACAGTAACTATTAAAGTATACCTAACTATTTTTTTACTTTAAAGCACATATTCAAGAAGTATATATCAACAATGATTGATTGTAATATTAGATATGTGATATATGCATATCCAACAATAATAATCTCAATCTCTAGTTATAATTTAAGTTCTAATATATATCCGGTAACTATAGTTTCAATATTTGCTTATGATTTACGTTTTTATACATAGAAGTTACATGATTATTATAACTGAAGTACTACTTTAGATATGTAAAAAAATAGGACAATATAAGTTATGGGATTACCGAGCACAAGAGGCGATGACGATCACCAAACATTGATTGGGAACCCAAGAGAAGCACCAACGAGATGTTGATCCACATAGGAGGTGGAGCAACATAGACGAGCAACAACGGGAAACCAGATGCGAAATCAGGGCATGTGCGGACCACATGTGCGTAGGAAAGCATGATGGATCGGTTCAGGAAATTGGTGTGATCTTCATGCCATGGGAATATGCCACCGCCGCATGTTCCTGACACGGGTCTTAAGTAGAATCTCCTTGTGTGTGATTCCAGAAGATATCAGAGGTCCTCAAGTGCTTGGAACTCCCTCAATCATCATTAGACCATTTCTTGTTTGTGAGAAAACATTGAATGGTATTTGTTGCCATGCTTATCTAGCTTGATGAATATGTTCTTACGTGGGATGACTCAGAGGGACATTGCTGATGTGAAGAGATTTATGGTAGACAGGTTCATCATCAAGGACCTTGGTCCATTATGATATTTTCTTGGGATAGAGTTGCCTGCAACAAGGATGATGTTGTTATATCTCAAATAGAGTTCGCTACCGAGTTGTAGGAAGTTGAGATGTTAGGATCCAAGCCAGTCTGGATACCTATGGATTGTAGAACACGTCTGTACGTACAAGTGAGGTTGGTGATACCACCAGCTACATGCGTCTGGATGGCAAATTGCTACATTTGACCATTACCAAATCAAATATCTCTCTTGCGATTGGGAAACTAAGTTAGTTCATGGACTGTCCTCTGTTGTCATTGCTGCTAGTGCACCCTTGAGTGGAGAGGTTGACTGCTGCTACTGATCATGTCAGAAATCTACAAGTAACATTCAAAGTGTTGGCTGGGACGGATAAAGATTCCTAGCTGTCCAAGGCAAAGGTAGTTATGCTAATTATTCGTCTAGTTATTATGAATGGATTCTAGGTGGTGATTCTACTCCGTATTTTGACAAGTAAAAACTTAAATCAGGTGGAGATTTCAAAGTATTATAAGGGCACACATTCTGATCTGTTTGTGCAAGTACGAAAGGCATATCTATAATTTGTACAACTACAAAGGAATTGCGTATAACTGTTTGTTCTTTGATGCATTGTACAGGAGTATATTTCTGATGAGTCGGACCTCCTTTTTTTGTGCAGGTAGGCACTTGGATGACACATGGGCAACCTATGTAGGAAATGGATCAGAAATAGCTGCTGTAAGTTGGCACCTTGTGAAATCAGGCACCCCAAATGGGCGCTTTGGCCACACCTGCTCTCTCGTCGTGACAACCTTGTTCTTTTGGGGGGAATAAGTGACAACGGATTCGTCAAAATGAAACATGGATAGGGAAAGTTATTCACAATAAATCTCTTGGAATCAGTCTATTTTGGGAAGTGCTGAACATCGGTGTTATTGCCCCCCTCCTCGTGCATGGCGCTACTGGGTTGGTCTAAATGGTGTCCGGTTAGATGATATGTGGCTGTTGGATCTATCTGATGAGCACAAGTATGCAAGATGGCAACAAATTACTACTGCACAAGGATCACCATCACCACCCACCCGTTCTGGTCACTCGCTAACCTGGATAAGTGGGAGACATGTGGTTCTCTTTGGTGGGAGGGGGACTGGCTACGAGGTTCTAAATGGTTTGTGGACATTCAATTTAGATGAATGTGCAACCGTTGGCTGCAGGTTATCTACAAGTGTGCCTATACACCTGGCTAGGTGCCACTTCCTCGAGTTGGACACTCTGCGACATTTATTTTAGGAGATCGGGTGCTTATATATGGAGGTGAATATTCGCATAGACACTGGAAGGATGACTTTTGGATCTTAGACATTGGTCCTATGTCGATCACTGATGTGAACACTGCCATTGTAGATAGTAAGAGATCTCTCAGCAAGATGTGGAAGAGGTTGAACGTCGAAGGGCAGCAGCCTGGAAGCCGATCATTCCACACGGCATGTGCAGATCCCTCTGGCCATCGTATTTACATCTTTGGTGGGATGGTGGATGGCGTCCTTCATCCTGCTGAAGCATTTGGTCTGAGGTTTGATGGCAGCCTTTATCTTGTGGAGCTTGTGATTCAGTGATGAATGGAGAAGAATTGCATATAATTAGGTATGTAGTGGTAGTTGGAGATCATATCTTGCAACCGAAATCCTTCCTCTCTATTTTATTTTTGTGCATAGTATTTTCAAGTGCTTCTTTCACTTTGATTTTTCATACTAGTAGATGGATAAGAATTTCTACAAGCTTGTTCATGAAGATTCCTGCTAATACAGATTAATTTGTCAATCACAAGAAAAGGCGCGCATGTAAATTGATCACTAGTCTAGACACATGCAATATGACTCGAGAAATGGGAAATGGAAGGGCGAAACACGAGGTATCGCTTACCCAAATCTAATTACAAGACATCAAGTGAGAATGGTGAAATTGCAGCTGGTTGTACTTTGTGTGTTGGTAGTTGTGCTTTTGGAGATGTCTTGTAACATCCCGGGCTTAGGTCACCGGTCCGTTATCGAGGAAAACTGATCCTGACAACTTGTTAGGTTCGGACCCAAATGGACCCATTAACAACCACCCAAAATGCTTAAGCCGAAGTTGTCAAGTAGTAGTCCCCATCACTTATAAACCACACCCACACTTCATGAGTTTTAGATGTGATACTATTTTTGGGGTTGGGGTGTTACAACCTCCCCACTTATATCGCAATGTCCTCGTTGCAACATGACCCATTCACTTATTCTCAATGACAGTAGCGGTTGCATGCTCCCTGCTTAGGTCCCTTCGGCTAGCCCTTTCCACTATCAGAGGGAACCCGCTCTGATACCCTTTGTAACGTCCCGGGCTTAGATCCCCAGCCGTTATCGAGGAAAATTGTCCCTGACAACTTGTTGGGTTCGGACCTAAATGAACCCGTTGATAACCACCCAAAATGCTTAAGCTCAAGTTGTCAAGTAGTAGTTCCCATCACTTATAAATCACACCCACACTTCGTGAGTTTTAGATGTGGCACAATGTTTGGGGTTGGGGTGTTACATGTCTAGCAGCATGCATCATCCCAAAGAACTACTCGAATCTTTTTTCTCCTCGAGGTCCTTCATCTCAGAGTTTCAATGATATGAATGTCAGCTACTGCAACATTTCCTCTTGCACGTTTGATAAGCACCAATTACCACTAACCCATGAACTTGTTGTAAATCTTTCATGGGATATTCATTTGGACATCTTTTTCAATTTGGACATGCATATCATACACTGTTGTAGGAAGTCGAAGAATATGCAATCAAGTTGTATATTATATGTTGATATGCCATAGAATTCTAACCATATATTATGATGATTCTAGTTGAAGATCCGTTTGCACTTGAAGTGGTATATAAACATCCTAAAGTTAGGGTTCTATGTATTTTCCGTATTTTCTTCTCCACATAGTGAAACGATCTTCACCGCCCAAGGATGTAGTGGGTTTGCTTGCTTGATCATATTTGTATATGTTTGCTTCTGCTACTCGCAAAATTATATTTTGTTGTTGTTCAAATGGTCGATTTTAACAAATTTTAAGCTATTTTTAACTGATGCTAACTGAAATTCCCATCGAGTAAACTTCTAGGCCAAATGTCAATCCACTCGAAGTCAGGGTGTCCAAGAAAAGTTCGGAGTTTGATTGCATGGGAATATTATGATAAAGATCAGTGAGGTCTTAACATCTCAAACATCACATCCTTGAAGAAAAGATTTTGCTCCAACTATGGAAGCAATTAAATGAATCTAGTGTAATCCAAGGGTGGATGATGGTGTCCTTGCCAAAAGTTGGATTGGATGTAATTACTTGATATTTAAGTATGTGTTCACTATAGGCAAAGTAACATGAGTGTAATGACAAGTATCATGTCCCCTATAATTTTGGCAGATATTGATTGATGTTTCTAGGTCTTAGTAAAACCTCTAGGGTTATATACTCATGTATCTCAGTTGTAAATATACCTTCTGAGAAATACAACATCTCTCTTTTTCCGCTCGCGGTTTTTCCAATTTCCCCCTTCTATATTAGAAGGATATTCCATACAAAATCGCTCCCTTCCTTGGGTGAATGGACACCTCAACATGGATTCTACATAATAATCATATGCATGGAATTGTTACACAACTTGAACAAGAAAAAATATGAATATATAAAAAAAGCTACAACTTAGAGCAGTAATAACAAATTGTGTTTTCTTTTTTCATTCTGTCATACTAAAAAATTCTTGCAAATTATCATCTGTATAGGTATTTTTTTATGATAAGAATACATATTTTCCCTTAACATTATCTTCAAGATAGCCGGTTCCAAAACAACTTTTTGCAAATACAAAATATTTTAATAAACCTGCTTATTTAAGATAAGACCATCTAAAATAGATCTAAATTGTTTGGCTCTTCCCTATACTCCGCATATCAAAAGTTTGTGGATCAGTTATTTTTTATAGATATTTAAAAATAAAAGTGCAAAATATAAATAGTTCTTAAGAACGCAAGAAGAAGAAGGATTCATATAAAAG
Organism: Ottelia alismoides; assembly: GCA_037367405.1. NCBI lineage: Eukaryota > Viridiplantae > Streptophyta > Magnoliopsida > Alismatales > Hydrocharitaceae > Ottelia > Ottelia alismoides. The sequence continues at coordinate 1,148,037 of JAZKJV010000123.1, forward strand.
TTTAATTAATACAAAAATTTAGACCATAAAATTGCACGATGATTTTAGGATGAAACAACTATTGGGAAAACCTCGATCAACAACTATTGTCCAAGATTTTCTCCTTAGTCACCTTGGCTTGAGATTCATTCACTTCATTACCTTGTTATCGTCAGTGAGGGTAGCAAAGTCTCATGAAGAATATCCTTTTCCTTGGACACCCTCATGCAAGATATTATCTCAAATAATGAGATTAGAATTCGCAAGTCATGTACATGTACACATTCCTAAAAGAGCCTTGATTTGATAAGCTTCTTGACTTTAAGATTAAGTTATTTCTCTGAGAATTTTTGAGCGTAATTAGAGATGAATGGAAGCTTGCATGAAATTGCTTAAGAAGAAAGTTTAAGGAAAAGAGTATACTTGATCATAGTGTCACTCAAACACTTAATTTTCCAAGGTATAGAGACCCTTTTATAGAAGTAAAAATGGCAGTAAAGTTTTCAAATTGACGTGTAAAATAATCATGGATTGCACTCCCTAAATTGAAATCATCTAAAACTTAGTAACTAAAGTCAATTCGGGATTAATCAACTGATAGAATAAATTATTTGAGTGACACAATAAAGTGCTTGACCAATTTCAAGTTAGTCGACTGAAATAAAAAGTTAGTCGCCTAAAGTATTTAGATACCAAAGCTATACAAACTCTAATTAAATCAATAAGTTGACTAATCAAGTTATCAATAATTTGGAAAATAAATTAATCAACTCGAAGGAAAGTGTTGGAAATGTGGAGCCTGATCCGGTTTAGGATGTAACAGGCTTGGAGGACAAGGTTAACTTGGGGCATAAGTTAGCTTGGGGAACAAGTTATTCCTTTTGTATCTTCTTTCAACCCAGCCCTAAATCTATATAAGGGTGGCACTTGTAACCTAAACCATATAGAATAAAAAACTATCTCTGTGGCGGCCATGGACGTAGGCATCTTACCAAACCACGTAAATCTCTTGTGTCTCATGTGTGTTTGATCTTACCTATTCTTCCACCTCCTTCCCATCTCTAACAACTGGTATCAGAGCTCGATTCGAGTGAAGTAGTGGGAGCGATGGCTTCAGAAGATGGAAAGGTGAAGATCGACTGATTCGACGGAAAAGATTTTGGCTTCTGGAAGATGTGGATTGAAGACTATCTGTATCAGAAAAAGTTGCACGAGCCCTTATCGAGTCAGAAGCCTGAAGAGATGAAGAAGGAAGATTGGGAGCTGCTAGATCAGCAAGCTCTGGGCGTGATTTGCCTGACGTTGGCGAGGAACGTGGCCTTCAACATCGTGAAGGAGAAAACCACAACAGATCTGATGAACGTATTGTCCAATATGTATGAGAAGCCGTCCGCTTCTAATAAAGTACACTTGATGCATCGTCTGTTTAACCTTAAAATGGTTGAAGGATCCTCCGTTACAGATCATATAAATGAGTTTAATGTTATTACAACTCAGTTAAGTTCTGTTGATATTGATTTTGATGATGAGGTGAAAGCCTTGATTCTACTGTCTTCTTTGCCTGAGAGGGGCTGCAACGGTGATTGCAGTGAGTAGTTCGTCAGGTAAGGAAAAATTAAAGTTGAATGATGTTCGAGATTTAATTCTCAGTGAAGATATTCGCAGAAGAGAATTAGGGGAATGCTCGGGTTCAGCTTTAAGTACAGAAGGTAGAGGTAGAAGCAACAATAGAGGTCAAAATCAGAATAGAGGCAAATCGAGGGGTCAGAGCAACTCCAAACCAAGAATAGATCTCGCTTGTTAGAACTGCGGGAAGAAGGGTCATCTAAAGAAAGATTGCATATTGCCCCCGAAGAAGAAGAACTCATGGCAAGATGAGGACTCCGCAAACGCAACAACAGAAGACATCCATGATGCGCTTATCATATGTGTTGATAGTCCGATCGAGTCTTGGATTTTGGACTCGGGAGCATCATTCCATTCTACCCCGTGCAAGGAGCTTATGCAGAACTACTGAGCTGGAAATTTCGGTAAGGTTTATCTTGCTGATGATGAACCTTTGGATATTGTGGGTAAAGGTGATGTTCATATTAGGACTGCTAATGGTACTTTGTGGAAGCTGCAGGATGTTAGACATATTCCTGGTCTGAAAAGAAATTTGATTTCTATTGGTCAGTTGGATAGTGCAGGGCACACAAAGCTATTTGGTAGTGGAGGCTGGAAAATCACCAGTGGTGCCATGGTGATCGCGAAAGGCACGAAGATGGGAACCCTCTACATGACCTCTACTCCGAAGGATGTGGTGGCAGTGACAAGCTGCAGCGAAGACTCCGTCTTATGGCACAACAGGCTCGGGCATATCAGTGAGAAAGGAATGAAGGTGCTTGCAAAGCAAGGAAAGTTACCTAATCCGAGATCAGTGGATGTTGGTTTTTGTGAAGATTGTGTTCTTGGTAAGCAGAAACGGGTCAGTTTCTCAAGGATTGGAAGAGCACCGAAGGCTGAGAAATTAGAGCTAATTCGTACCGATGTATGGTGTCTAGCTCCTGTCCCATCTCTTGGGGGATCTCAGTATTACGTCACTTTCATTGATGATTCTTCACGAAAGGTATGGGTTTACTTCATTAAACAAAAGTCTGATGTGTTTTCATGTTTTAAAAGATGGAAAGCAGAAGTAGAAAACCAAACTGGCTTAAAGATCAAGACTTTGCAGTCTGACAATGGCGGTGAATATGACTCAAAGGCGTTCAAAGACTTCTGCGCAGAGAATGGGATCAGGATGATCAGAACCATTCCAGGGACACCACAACAAAATGGTATTGCTGAAAGGGTGAACAGAACATTGAATGAGCGCGCAAGGAGCATGAGGTTGCACGCTGGCCTACCTAAGGCATTCAGTCAACACAGCAGCATACTTGATCAACAGAGGTCCATCAGTATCATTGGATCTGAAGATACCTGAAGAGGTATGGTATGGAAAGGATGTAAGTTTTGCACATTTAAGAACATTTGGTTGTCTTGCTAATGTGCATGTTGATACTCATGCTAGAGATAAACTTGATGCCAAAGACAAAAAATGTTTTTTTCATTGGATATGGCTCTGATTATTTTGGTTACTATTTCTGGGATGATCAAGATAGGAAAATTATTAGAGCAAGGAATGTTATTTTCAATGAAAAAATAATGTTCAAGGACAAGTTTGGAGCAGACCTGATGATGCAGAATTGCAGACCAACACTGGCAGTCAAGTTAAGTTGGAAGGAGTAACTGAAGATGATCTAGCACACAGAACAGAACAAGGCCAAGCTGTAGATGAAACAGTGTTGAGGAGGTCCAATAGAACACCAAAACCCAATCGTCGGTATTCTCCTTCTTTACATTACTTGTTGCTGACCGATGCAGGTGAACCTGAGGATTTCCATGAAGCAATGAATAAGGAAGATGCGGTCAAGTGGGAGCTAGCAATGAAAGATGAGATGGACTCATTACAGAAGAATGAGACGTTGGAGCTAACTCATATGTCAGAAGGAAAAAGGGAGCTTCAAAACAAATGGATGTATCGAGTCAAGGAAGAACTCTATGGAAGCAAAAGATATAAAGCCAGATTAGTGGTAAAAGGACTCCAACAGAAGGAAGGTATTGATTTTACTGAAATTTTCTCTCCTGTTGTTAAGTTAACCACAATCAGATTGGTGTTAAGCATAGTTGCAGCAGAGGACCTGCATCTAGAGCAGTTAGATGTGAAAACAGCTTTTCTCCATGGTGATTTGGAGGAGGATATCTACATGCTCCAACCAGAAGGGTTCAAAGTTCATGGAAAAGAGAACCTAGTATGCAAGATGAAGAAAAGCTTGTATGGCTTGAAGCAGGCTTCAAGGCAATGGTATAAAAAGTTTGATGGTTTCATGTGCAGAAATGGTTTCACTAGATGTGAGATGGACCATTGTTGTTACTTCAAGAGGTTTGATGATTGCTATATCATTCTATTGTTGTATGTAGATGATATGCTTGTTGTAGGATCTAATATGCAGGAGATAAACAAACTGAAACATCAATTGGCTAGGGAATTCTCGATGAAGGATTTGGGTGCTGCAAAGCAAATCCTTGGAATGAGGATCACTCGGGATAAAAGAGAAGGGACTCTCAAGTTATCCCAAGAGCAATACATCGAGAAAGTGCTAAGCAGATTCAAGATGGGAGATGCAAAGTCTCAAAGCACTCCTATGGCTAGCCACATCAAGATCTCAAAGGAGCAGTCACCAACAACTGAAGAAGGAAAGCAACACATGTCAAAGGTGTCATATGCCTCAGTCGTTGGGAGTCTGATGTACGCCATGGTATGTACAAGACCGGATATAGCTCATGCAGTGGGAGTCGTGAGCAGATATATGGCAAACCCAGGAAAGCAACATTGGGAAGCGGTTAAGTGGATCTTCAGAGAACTAAGGGGTACTTCAGGTATGGCACTTTGCTTCAAAAAGAATGATGTTGTTCTACAAGGGTTTACTGATGCAGATCTAGGCGGTGATGTCGATGATCGAAAAAGCACCACAGGATATGTTTACACACTGGGTGGTACTGTTGTGAGCTGGATGTCCCGATTACAGAAAGTTGTTGCACTTTCAACCACAGAAGCTAAGTACATAGCTATCTCTGAAGTAAGCAAAGAGATGATATGGTTAAAGAATTTTCTGAAAGAACTGGGGCAGAAACAAGAAAGTAGTGAGCTGTTCAGCTGCAGTCAGAGTGCAATACACCTTGCGAAGAATCCAGTATTTCATTCAAGAACGAAGCACATTCAACTTAGGTACCACTACATCCGTGGGCTGATCGAGGATGAAACTCTATGTCTAAAGAAGATTCTAGGATCCGAGAATCCATCAGACATGTTCACGAAGGCTGTCACCGTTGAGAAATTGAGGCTATGTGTAGCTTCAATTGGCCTCCATGATTAGAGATGAGGAGGCGTCGTCACAGAGATTCATCATGATGATGCTAAAGAAGGTTACATGAAAGATGTTGATGAAGATCAGTCTCCAAGTGGGAGATTGTTGGAATTGTGGAGCCTGATCTGGTTTAGGATGTAACAGGCTTGGAGGACAAGTTAACTTGGGGCATAAGTTAGCTTGGGGAACAAGTTATTCCTTTTGTATCTTCCTCTCAACCCAGCCCTAAATCTATATAAGGGCGGCACTTGTAACCTAAACCATATAGAATAAAAAACTATCTCTGTGACGGCCGTGGACATAGGCATCTTGCCGAACCACGTAAATCTCATGTGTCTCGTGTGTGTTCGATCTTACCTATTCTTCCACCTCCTTCCCACCTCTAACAGGAAAGATGGGTCGACTAAAACAAATTTCCATGGGTAAACTAGTAATTAGAAACATGTGAAAATTAAAGTTAGCCAAAAAAAAATCAACTAAAAAAAGTTAGTCTAACTAAAAGGGTTTGAAAGTTGCCATTAGGTAGTTATTCAATGAAGAGTTGTATCCACGATTAAGGATTCTAAGTCGATTATAGGATCTTTTTTAGGTAGTTGCCATTCCTTTTATCTCTTTTGCATTGCTTCTTATAAAACAAAACATATATAAAGTAGTATAACCTAATTTGTTCGAAATGAGCTTTTCTTTTTGGTTAAATGATTTGTTCTTTGTTCCTTCAATTAATCGAAATTATAAATTGATATTTTGGATACATAAAATCACCAATTAATCTTTATAGATATATCTTGAGCTTGCATTGCTGAAATGTTCTTCTATATATATACATAAGTAGTCTAATATTAGTTTCTCATTATTAAAATTATATATTTTAAAAATCTCTCTCTTTTATTTATAAAACTTACTTGTTTTAAAAAGGGATAATTTGATAAATGTCATTTTATTTGCTGTTCTTTGAGTTTATATTTCTCTTGCTAAAAACTCTCCTTTTCAAAAAGAACTATTTTTTATTCTTTCATGATTTTCTCCTCCTTTTGTCATCATTAAAAGAGGAAAAGAACTTAAGAACACGAGAATCAATATCATACGAACATGAAAATCCATAGAAATAAAAAAGAGTACATATCATGGAAATAAAGAAAAATACAAAAACAAGGAAAATAACAAATACAAAAATAAAATAAAAAAGAGCATAATGAGCTTGCCAATCTTCTCTTCCACATTGTCAAGTTGGTAGTTGTTGAGATATAAAAATCTGGGACGAGAAAGTGATCCTCTTTTTGGCATGTGTAGATAAGCTCGATGCCATCAAATATCTCTTTGTGATATTATTCGTACTTCATGAAGACACTTTCATATGTGTAACCTCCTAATACCTCTTTGTTGGAGTGGAAGATCATAATTAGTTGAACTTAGTCGGGCATCGTTGTATCATTTTTGTTTGTTTCTTTACTTCCTCATTGTCAACAATAGCTCATTTTTTTATAGGAAGCACCAATACTCATGGGTTGGTGTGCATGCTTGTCGAAGTATCATATTTTCATGATAAGGAAATGGTGGATGGTGTCAATTAGGAAATGAATAAAAGATGTGAATGAGGAACCTGTTTAAGGGAAATGAGGAAAACCAACTAAGATATCGATGCTAAAACGTAACATAGATAGTATAAGCAAGGGAGTAAGATGCATTATAAAAAGTTCCTATCTCTCTATATAGATTCTACCCAAGAAAACATGATAAAATACGAGAAAGCGGTTTAATGGAGATGACTTGGACTTTAACTTGTTCAAATGAACGCTTGTTGAAAGCTTGACAATGGTTAGACTTGTTGATATGCTTTGAATCCTAATCATCAGACACATGTTGAAAAACCATGTATGCACCTCCCTCCTACCGTGCCATACCCCAACAATATGGGGGTCTCCTCATACGAAAGTACTCTATAAACTCCCTAGGTTTAGAGCTCTCTGTATCCTATGTACTTTTCTTCTTTCTACAAAGTAAAAATCGATCACCACTGCCCAAGGACATAGTCCAATTACGGATGGACCTTGTAAATTCGTATGTCTCCATGCTTGCTTGGTTGATCTTGTTTGTATGTGCTTTAGCAACTCACAACAAATTGTTATTAGAGCATCGAGTTCCATCTGGATCATGAAGCAAGATGACATTGCACAATCTGAATATCGAGAAGTTTCCAAGGAAGAACAAATTTTGTCTATGGCAAATCAAGATGCACGCCCTTTTGAAGCAGTATGGCATTTGGGCGTTGTTGAATCCGGAGCGGTCGAAGGCACTCGAACCCTACGAGTTGATGGTGCATGAAGAGAAAGCACATTCAACAAGCATGTTGTATTTGGTGGATGACATTTTGCAGAGGTTGCCGATGAGGATTCCACAGAGGATAATTGAGTGAGACTCGAAAGTTTGTACATATTGAAGTCTCTAACCACCAAGTTGCTCTTGAAGCAACCTATGTTTATTCTCCGTATGCAGGAAGGTACATCTCTTAAAGATCATCTAGATCACTTAAATACATTTTTGATGGATCTAAGAAATTAGATGTTAAGATTGAAGATGAATATGCTACCTTGATTTTTTGCCTTCTCTTCCATTATTGCATGAGAATTTTGTTCAATCATTTATTGTGGGAAAAGAATCTATAACCCTAGAGGAAGGGGCTGAGCAAGGAATTTTCCATTGGAAGGGACATAGAGAGAGAATTGTGCTTCTAGATTATTCATAAGCTAATTTTGTTATAGTGATGAATGAGTATTTGTGCAATATTTAACAATTTAAGATAATTATGTAGATGGTAGATAAAAACCATATACAATAATTAATATTTACATAAAAATCCATGTAGTGTAATAATATATGAGTTTATGTCAACATCAAAGTTGATGTCATTTTAATTTTTAAGAGATGTCCTTTTTTATTTCAGATGCCTCTTGTTCGTAAATATCATTCAAATAAAACTTCATTATGTATTTTTTATTTTACAACTATGTTGTAATGGTTAGTAAAGTGTAAGTGTTTTACCATTACTACATGATAGTTAATAAATTTTATTTTATGTAGAAAGATGGTAGGATGTTATTTTTATATTATGAATTGATTCAATAGGTAAAATTATGATTATACTATTTCTTTGCTTGCACATGTAGTAGTTTTGTTCAAAATTATTACAATGGTAAAATATGTTCTAGGAGGTGTAATAAAGGTTGAGAATGTATAAAGCAATAAATATTTTTTATGGTTTTATCACATTCACTTCTAGAGCTAATATCTAATGGTTTCTCATGAAATTTAAATCAGAGTAATTTGTAAAACAATAAAATACTCCTAATATTCTAAGATAAATATTAACCATACTCACAATTACTATAAAATTAAGAAGGATATAAAATGATATTGAAATTTTGAGGATGTTAGTTGAAAATTAAATGAATCCTATGATAGTCCACCAATTTAATTTTATATTAATAAAGATTTTTTGTGAACCACTGTATTTGAAAACTATATGTTATGTTTAAGTGTAAACTATAATAAAACAATGGGGCAACTCAACGATGCATCGATCTACATTGTGCCCTTGAATGCTTCGTACATAGATGGAGTAGATGGAGGAGGAATTACGAGATCTAGACAACTTGATTCATGATATAATATTGTACTTCTCCACGAATATGAAAAAGTTCCTCGAAATTTCATCAAATAAAGCCCATTAAATATAAGCCCTCCCACTCAATCCTTTTTCCTTGACCAACATCAAATCTAGTAGAGGATAGTGCTTGCGAATTTCTTCCTCCAGCTCTCAAGTAGCTTCTTCCCCATTGTGATGCTGCCACAAGACCTTAAGCATGGGAATGCCCATTTGCTAGTCGTCTGAGCTAGTGTTCTCTTTGATCGATGATCCGTACCGGCCTCTCTCCGTAAGTCAGATTGGGTTGAATATCATATTCGCTTTAAAGCATTTGACTGAAAAAAAGTGTCATGTTGCTCATCATTCCTTGACGCCAAGGGTGGGGTTGAACCGTCATTACAGGACTTCCAGTTCAATACATTTCCATTATGTTACCTAGATAAACAACATGCCACCTCATCTTGTCTTCTTCTTCTAATCTTCAGGAAGTGCATGAACGGAGATCTTGTGTCAGTTTGGGGGTGCCAAGAGAATCCTCGTCTTAACAAATTGTTGAGATTTTTCATTGTTGTACTTGCAAATCATGATGTCGATCCCATGTACATATATAATTTCAACTTCTGAAAATTTATGCGGTACTACAACAAACTTAAAAGTAGTAAATAATTTGAATATTTTTTATCACATCTCCTGATATTAAATATATATATCAATGTACATTATTTGTTGTAAAAGTGATTTTTCTTCTTGAAATTAGCAATGAATGTCATATTCATTGCTAAAGGTTTATATAACAATGATTTACCCATTGAATTAAACATTGAAATTATTATTAATTGATGCTAAATTTAATAATGATGAGAAGAAAAGTAACATTTTTATATCACTCAATGCAAGGAATACTAAAATGAATTGGATATTCGTTGTAATTGTAACGACTGAAGTAATAGATAATATTTGTTGTGATATATTTGACTATAAATATCACAATGATAAAAAGTATTCATTCTCTTATGTCAATTTTATGTAGTATAGGCAGATGCTCCATCATTAAGGATTCAAGATGGAATTTGAAAAAAGGATAGTGTAAAGGAACAAGGGAACTTTATTACAGTTAATGTTTACAAAAAAAGTCTGGAAACATGATTGGAGTTCGTCATTACAAATGAAATGGAATTCAGACACAACAAGTTTCAGATACAGGATTGCAAGCATGGCCATAAATGTCAATTTTGATTATCATTTTGGTGATCGACTGAAATAAAATTTTGATCAGGATTAGGACTATGGCCCCCATATTGCTGAAATTTTAATCTTTTGTGTCGAATTTCAATTATCTATCGAAATTAAAATTCGATAAAATTTGAAGCTATAATTGGGAGAACCATATACATGTTATTTAATTTGGGAGGGGAGGCATGGCCCCTACCCACCCCCTTCCTCCGCCCATGCCTAGAGGAAGTTCACGCGAGTCTGCATACACGTGAACTTAGTCATATGGCTACTGGGAAGTAGGATGCTACAGTGTAGGTTTGGTATGACTCATGAAAAGAGTCATGTCGATTTTGGGTATGTGAAGAAGAGAAAGAAGAAGTACAAGTCAAAGAATCACAATGCTAAGGATATCTACAATTATTGCGAAGAACCTCACTATAAAAAAGGCACGATTGGCGTGCACATGGTGGCTCGTCATGTGCACGTCGAGTGCACGCCAAGTGCACGCTCACACTTTGGGTGAGCACATGTGCTCGCCCGATATGTGGTCACCGATAGGCCAATAGCTAGGGCAGGCAGGCGAGCACTTGTATATGCTAGGCACTCACTCGCCGTAAGGGCATGTACATTTGGGCTCGCCCGCACATAATATGGCGAGCATATTCAGAGCACTTGGCAAGCTCATGTGCTTGCCTAGGATAAAGAGCTGGAAAAAATATACAGGTTGGGCGGTGTTTAGATGCTCCGTCGAACCTGTATAGCCTGCCAAGAAACCACTACATGTGCTTATTAGAGTCGAGAAAAGTACCTTTAATATGTCACCTAGACAACTAATTCAATTAACTTGTACCGGTCAAACTCACATAATATATATGAACACACAAACTAAACCTATAAGTTAATATAAAATCTCATTATATATATAAATGCATCATATTTAGGAGCTAAATATACTATAAATAGATATCCGAAAGGTTCCACAGTTACAAGTACAACGAATTCTAATATCAAAGTTCATACAAATGAAAAGACTTGCTAAAAACACTACAAAAGAACAAGCAAAACCATCAATCATTTCTTTTTTGATCTAAATTTTTTTGAAATTAAACTCTGATTTGCTTTCTTTTTCTCCTTCTCCTTCTCCTTAAACCAAACATATATGTGTGCATCTTCTTCTGGGTCATTCTCCTCCTCCTTGTCAATTGATTCAATCTCTTCATATTGAGATGCACGCCCTTATAACCTATATTATGGAATACACACACACACACACACATACATACATACATACATACATACATACATACATATGTGTGTGATATGCATTTGAAGATATAGAAATATGAAATTATTACTCACTATAAGGAGAATACATACATGTATGCCGTGAAATCTTCTCGGAGCTTCATCACATGCTCCGTCATCATTGCCATCTAGAACTCCATCTACGATGATGGATGTGATGACTGTGGTTGTGAATATGAAGGCTGCTCATAAGTAGAATAGAAATGACGATGTTCCTCCACATAGTATGGAGGAAGAACAACAAGCGTATGCTCATTGTTCGCCATAACATCCCTCTCCTCCCACACCTATTAAAAATTTACTGTTAATATGCATACATAGTTAAAAAATAAATATAGTAAAATAATATTTATCTATGCTGTTTTCAAATTACTTTATCAAATGGTGGTTGTTCCTTATTAGGATCTACACCCCATTTTTCTGCAGAGTACCAAATAATGATCCTGAAATACAAGTTAAAAAAAGAGAATTAATTATACTATATCTTTCAAATTGCTTACAAATAAAAAGATTAACCAATAATTCTCCTGCTTCAGGAGTGGACCATTGAGACTCTCCCTCTTTCCTACTCATGTGGGACCTAGACCACCAAACCTGCAATGAGGGTTCTCTTTCCTACCTCGTTTCCTGAAAAATAAATATAAAAATAATAACAAAATCAAACTATATTAAGTTAGTGTTTAAAATTTAAATTTTAAAAGAAATTACCGGCTCGCTCTAATCTGATTGTGGCTTTTAGAGCCAATAGTCGATTTGATCCTCTGTTTTGGCGGTTTGTCCTTCATATCGTCGATCTCCGTCCAAACTCAGTATCTACAATGAATGCATCATAAAATCCCATCCACCTGCAACAAATATGTTATGAATATTAATTATTTTAAAAATTACATTATAAACTATGGAGGTAATAAAATACCTTTCCTTCGTACACCATGTTGGTGGGAACCTCTTCATCTCCTCGGATCCCGTCTTTGCATGCGAGTCTATCGCTCCTTTCTTTGAAAAAAGTATCGCTCATCATCTTCTCCACCAAACGAATAAAGGCTCGATGATAAGCCTTCTTCCCCAGATCAGGAATAAACAATACCTACTCCAAAAAATATTATAAAATATTAGATAAAAGAGTTGCAACAAATTCCAATGAATTTGCTAAAAAATTATTCTTAGCAGAAACATCTCAAAAAAAACCCTCTTACTCGGTAGCAGGAATGTGACACCATCAGAATTTCATACTAGTCAAATGTATCTTGACTATGTTGGTTATATCCTTTTCTACCCTATTGCTACTCTACAAATTCTTACAGAATTTTGTAAATTTTTTAAATAATGTATATATATATATATATATGAAAGTTGAAATGAGAAAATTTATAGAAATCGTACCTCCCATCCACAGTAACCTCCAACAAAGTGTAGGACTCTAAAGTCTGCCCACCTCTAGTGGGTAAAGGCATGTGGGTGCTCGGAAATCCAGAAGAAGGTGAATCAAAATTCATCGAGATCCGTGCAGGTACTAGGTCCGGGCATGCAATAGAAGCGGCTGCGGAAGATGGCCCTCCATATACGCCTTCATAAAAGATAGGAGGAGGATAACCAAGAGACTCGTAGTAGGCTATGACTCGTCGAGCTGTGTCAGGAAGTGACTCTAAAGCAACAGGGGGGTCGGCTGCCTACAGGAAGAATTTGAGTCTGAGGAGTATAGACGAGTGGATCGTTGAGATCCATGAGAGCTACCACATCCAAAACCTGCCATGATTGTAATGATAATGTATTAGTGATGAATCTGTGATTCATCACTCTTAAAGTTGAAAATAGAGTCGTATTCCCAAGTATTTAGCAGCATAGTTTCATTTATCTTGCATAGTTAGCATTCAGGCATGCATACATAATACATACATTTTAGCATCCGTACTTGCATCAAATATGAAGCCTAATTCACTTGTAAAATATTCATTAATATTCACCTAACTACCTGTGTTTTATATCACCTTCAAAGTCAATAAAACTAACCCTATATTGTGTATATTACTAGTTAATAATACAAAGGAAAGGGCACGGTTTTTATCTTGTAAAAATACCTAATAAAAATCCCAAACCCAGTTGGAGACCCCAGAACTTAGAATGCCAATATCAACCTCATACAACCTCCGATCTAGGTCTACTCACCTTCAGATTAATACATATTCAGAGATCTTTAAAATGAGACCAATTTCACTTAAATCGGAGCTCGTATCCCGAACTTGAGTTTTTGGGCCCCTTTGTGTACTATATGTATGTATATTTCTACCCTTGTATTTTTGTATCATATTTGACCTCATCTCCATATTTGGTCAACATGAAACTTGTAGATCTCATCGAGATCTACAATTTCATGTTTTGAGTTTTACCAAATTTGGCCTCTTTCTCTCTCTCTAATTTCATTTTCTCTTTCAGTCACTCAGAGCATGCTATGTGGCGATCTCTGATTGCGCCACGTGCCCTCTATTCCCCGTCGTCCGATCTCTTCATCCGGGCATTCCTTTTTTGCAACGCATTTTGACCCTCCGATCAAGCCCAGCTTCAATCTGGGTCGTCTGAGAGCGCCTCTCCCACAGGCCATCACGCGTCCCTCCTCCTCCACCGTTCGATGGCTGCCTTTCTCTCTTGATCTCCACCGTTCATCATCCATATCCCCTCCACATTCGATCAAAGCCCAGACATCATCTTAGACCTCTGTATCCGCCTTCACCTGCGCCCTCCACGTGGCGTCATAGCAGCCCTTCGAACAAGACTTCAAGGCTTCATCCCGACCGCACGCCAGTGCCGCATCCTCCGCCCGCCACGTGGTGCGCCCCGCACCCTTGATCACTTCTCCTGGATTTGATCCCAGCCGCCCTCTCGCTCCCCTCTCCTGACCATTGGATCACTCGATCCAACGGTCCAAGCATCGTCATCTACCTCCTGCAGCTCCCGCACCCACGCTGCCCACCTTGCGCGCGAGCCGCCCCTTCCTATTTTTGGATCCACTCCGGCCCCCCTCTCCGCCTCCTGTCACCTCAATATTGTAGCCCACTCAACTCCCATCCTTGCTGACCTCCATGATCACCATAAACCGCACCCATGTCGCTCCATGACCTCCACCAACCTCGACCTCCACTGTGACCTTCCACATATTAATACTCCACCCCCGTCGACCTTCGACCCCATCCGCCATTGCAGAGAGATCCCTTGAGCTCCCATCTACCCATTGGTGACAACAATTGCGAGCAAAACTGAGCGATGAGAGGTCTTTATCTCCGGCGAGATCCTCGGTGTAGCCACGCTGTCGCAGCTCCTCCGACGAGCTACTTGATCTCAGGCCTTCTACCAACCCTCGAGCGACGACCGGAAGCATCCTTCGAGCTTCCAATCCCCAGGTAGACACCACATTCATCCCATGATCTTCTTCTTCATTTTCTTCACTTTTCTCCAATTTTATTCGCCTCCTCTGCGCATCTTCACCCCCTTCTAACCATCCTCCGAGCTCCTCCTCGGGGCTGGCATCTTCGCGCCCATATCCATCTTCTCAGACGATACACCATGCCTCACGCCGACGAGAGCTCCGCCAACTTTGCGGAGCAGCACCACCGGGCCATCCTACACCACTCCATGCCTCCCTCCACACTCCCGTTCACCCCACAATCACTTTGCACGCCTCGGCTATTCGAGCTAACCCTGCAGGTACTCTATCTTTGATTGGTCAGATGCCTCATCGGAGCTCCCTTGACCTTCATCGTCGCCGCTCTCCAGATTCCCCCAACCACTCCTGAGACCTCCTACAGCTACCTGACATCTCCACGATCCCTCCTAGATACTTGGGAGCCGCCAGCGAGCTTCATCGACGACGGGAGAAGGAGGCGGAGCAAGCTGCTCTTCGCCGAAGTGCAGTCACCTCCTCAGCACGAGACAACAGACCATTTGAGAAGGAAGTACAGTAGCCTTCCGATCCCCATGATCGGACGGTTCTGAGCACGCCACGTCACCGCTTCCCCCGAGCTCCAGATGTCGTTAGATTGATTCTGATCTAACGGATGCTGATCGTCCACGAGTTCATCTCCAGCAAGCTCCAGATACCGTTGGATCAATCTTGATCCAACGGGTCGTATCGTGCCACGCATCAACCATCAATAGCCGTTGGATCTTCACTCAATCTAACAGTTCTGAGCACGCCACGTCACCTCCTCCGAGCCTCCTCTCCGACCTTTAGGCTCGGAGCCCCTGAAGCTAGCCCGAGCCATGTCCGAGCCTGCTGTGCCCCCGAGCCTCCATCTGAGCCTCCGACGTCACCCAAGCATAGGACCTCACGTGTCTCGTATGTGTGATCTGGGAAAATTTCACTGAGGCCCTTAGAAGTTTTACAAATTGCATTTCAATCCCTACTAGGAGCACCAAGTGAGGTGCACATGTTTTTGTGGGCATTTTGCATACATGTCCCCCGCATTATAGGTAATTGCATTTACGTCTCTGTCAGCATGTTTCATTTTTAGCAATTTATTTTTTTTATTTGCAATTTAGTCCCTATCTTTGCATGCATATTTAGGTAATCATTTGACATCATTTTTTAATTCTAAAAATTCATTGTGTAGCTAAACTTGTCCTCTTTTGTATGTCTAATTTTTGTTACATTAGTGGAATTTTTTATTATTAAATTGGTGAAATTTGTTAATATTTTTCCATTTTATGCCTTCTAATTTGTTGTAAATTCTCCGTTGCTCCAAAAACAACTATAAATTCACATTAGACTTAGGATAATTTAGTTTACATTGTGACCAAAAATCAACACTTTGCACGCATCACGAGGCCTAAATAAATTAATTTGTGGTTTGCTTAATTGATTTTTAATAGGTCCAATTCACATAGAATTTTAGGTTTATCAATTTTCCTGGATTCATCATCCTTAGATCTATCTAGGATAATTTTTATATCCGGAATTGAAGTGTTTTAGTTTTTATTAAAATCAAGTTAGTCAAAATCACCTTGTATTCATATTTAATTCACAGTAAATTCATAAAGTGTTAGAAAAATCCTAAAAACTTAGTGTAGCTTATTTTCATTGCATTTCACCATCTGGCCAAGTTTCATAATTTTTGGAATTAATTTGACTACATTTCTGATTTAACTTGTAAACTGGCCTGATTTTGCAAGTGTCTTTTCTTAATTGCATAAAAATTGTTGAAAAATACCAAAAAATACCTCTGAAAATTCGACCTCTGAAATTTACTTAAAATCTACCTAAGGAGACAGCTGCCTCCCTGAGTTCGACCTTAGGCCTGCCCAAGTAAAATAAATTTGTCGTTCGAGATTAATTGAACATTGATTAAAAGTGGCTTTTGATTAGTCCGTATTGCCTGGCTACAACAAACGACACGACATTAATTCTAATCATTAATTTGATGGAATTAACGAGGGTAGTACGATGCTCTTCAAAATGGCACCGTTGCCGGGGAGGCGTGGCTTAGGTTGATTTCTAATTAATTTTTGAGTGCTTGATTTTCCATCCTCAGGTAGTCTGACCCCTGATTTTCTTGTGAATATTTTTCTGTCATTTAATTTTGTATTTTTGTGTCGTCCTCTATCTGATCTTAATTTGTTTTTGTGCGAGGAACACGAGGAGCCAAGGCGCTTCGAGGAGCTTGCATTTTTACTTTTTGAGTGATTGAGAGGACTTGTACATTTTTTATTTTTTTTCCCAATATTTTTGCATTATTTCCAGCAGTTTCCATTTGGGTTCTCACGTGTGTAAAAATAGTGGAACGTGTCCCTGTGTGCTTGTGGATTGAATTTTTAGATTAAGCTTGCACTAGCAGCTCCTCGAGCCACTCTAGGATTGGTCTATGCTCGTAATTCACTAGGACCACACATCACATAAAAGACGCACTTAGACCGTAGATTTAATCAAATTCAACTTGTTCTTCATTCTCTAATAGAACTGCCTGTCTAGGAGCGGATTTTGTCGTCTGAATTTACATATATTATAAAATCTCAATTATGTTCTGCATCCTGCATAAAAGCGAAGGGATCACTGTAAGTATTCTACACTCAGCATACGCATCATTGATTTATCATGCCTCGGCTCTTCTCGATTTCTCTCTCTTAGTTTTTCAAAACATAAGTAAAAAGGAAATTGGGACTGGACGATAGGTGTGCTATGTGGATTGGACTTAATCAGTGATAACTTAACTTAAAACCAGGACTGCTAACATTATTGATCAAAATATCAACAACATCGAAAATTATGCTTGCGGGAGATTAGCCCTGACCTTGTTTTCAGGCTGAGTGGGGGTACTTGAGTGTATGTGTGTGTACACCTTAAGGTAGAAACCAAATCCCCGCCTTCCATATCGCGTACCAACTGATCCTAGCAAATATCACGAGTTGAATTTTTTTAGGTTCACTGACTAGTATCAAGTAACCTCCTCCTGTTAACATGTAGTCAGGGGTGAACCAGCGGTACTTCGCAACAAGTTACTAGTAGCTCCTCGGGGTGAAGTTCCAGCCTTGTCAGCCTCCGCCTGCTTGCAGGTAGATAGGGGCAAGTCTTTGAATCCATCAACTTGGGATAGGAGCGAAGAAAGGAAGGACGCAGGTATCTTAGGCGACAGGTTAAACAAGGAAGATGCATCCTGCTCTGATCTGACTTCCCTCTAGAGCACGTAACCTTTGCTATTTGCTTGAAAATCACACTTCAACCAGATTAATCGGACTCGGTTTCAGGTCATTCACCGTGTTGAGTGTGAAACTACAGGGTTTGGATTTAATTGCTTGCTTCAGATAGGAGTAAAATCCTATCTTCACTTAGAACTCCCGACTCTTCTTGCCATCCAAGATGACAGACTGGGGGGAGATCGAATCTTGATTTGCCAATCTCTCTTTAAGCCCCTCACAAAGCTCATCTTCACCGGTCCAAGTACAACTTGGACCAACCAGAACTCATGACCCTCTTGAATTCTGGATCCCTCAAACCCAGGGTGGTTACTCTCAAACCAACCCTTTTCTCTCCTCTGATTTTACCGAGGAAGACCATCGCCTCGGTAAGAATCCCTTTCTTGAGTTGTCCTCTAACCAAGTCCATTTTCCATCACCAGGGCTAGAAGACAAGATGCCACATAAGAAACACCCGGACGATGAGGAACACAAAGATGACCCATTACATCAAATCTTGGCTCGCCTTTCCACTGTCGAACAACAAAATGCGGATCTCATGGTAAGGATAGGACAAATCATTATGGCAGGAGGAATCGACCAACCAATGGTTGATGCTTATAACCCAGCAAAAAATGAGATGCACAGTTGGTTGGCACCAGTGGTTCCCCCCAAAGCGTTTGAGCTTAAGCCCCACTTTCTTATCCTGCTTCCGAAATTTAATGGAAATGCAAACGAAGAACCATATGCCTTCCTCAGAGACTTCGAGATGGTTTGCAACAACCTTAGTCACCCGAGGGTGAGGCAGGATTATATTGGGTTGAAGCCTACCCCTTTTGCCTTGGGAGATAAGGAAACACAATGGCTGAAAGATCTTTGCGTGATATGTACAACCTGGATGCAGTTCAAGGACCTTTTTCTGAAAAATGAAGATCGCGAGTTTCTCCCAGAGACCGATTGAACCTTTCCATGAAGCCTGGGATAGGTTTAATGACCTCATTCAGAAATGCCCGTGCCACGGCATTTCAAAGGCGATCTTAGTCCAGACCTTGTTCTGTGGCATGACCCTGGAGATGCAGGTGTTAGTAAGTGTTGCCTGTGGAGGAAGTTATCTGAACAAGAATGAAAATGATGTATGGAAAATCTTGGAACAGATGGCAGAAACAGGCAGGTCGCAGACCACCGGGGCCTATCAGTTGTCTCCCTCAATCCTATCCAACGAGACAACTAGGAGGACTGTAGCAGATCTGACAAAAGACCTCATTCTCAGCATGGGGATGATAGCTGACAAGTTAACCATGGTCGAGCAGATTCAAAAGAGGATCACTGACCTTGAGTATCTCTCTCATTTGCTGAAGCAAGTGGAGGAACTTATGGAGAGGGTAGCTAAGATCAAGCTACATGTCCCTTCTGCACCACCTGTACTTGTACACCGAGTCTATATTGTACAGGAACAGGCATCGAGGCCTCAGAATAGCTAGGTAGAGGAGCAGACTTATACTCAGCAGAACCAGCACGCACCCCCACAAGTGGAGACAGGATACGAGGAGCCTCCGTAGGTGTTTGAGATTAACAGGCTGTGGTACAGCCATGACCCCGTCGGCAGATAATCGGGAATAGGGAACAGTCAGCCACACCGACCCTCCCTATCTTACCAAGAAAACAGCTCCGTCCCCACACCGCGCTTCGTACAGTCCCGGCCCCGAACGAGGGTACCAGCCTCAGCAGCACCAGCAGCAGCAGCGCACGTTCAACTCGGGCCAGCAGAGCCCTCCACCTTCCCATCAACAGCATCAGTATTGGCATGGCCAACAGGGCCAGTATAGGAACTCATCTGAGAGTTTGCATCAATAGAACCATCCCACTAGTGAATTGGAGTCCCTCACCTTGGTGATCCAGACCCTAACTGATAGGGTCCAGCAAATCCAGAATGACTATCTGGTAATGAGAACCGGCCCGAATCGTGTTTCTCGTACCCAAGACCAGCAGATGGTGCCAAAGACCCCAATTCCCACCCAGGATTAGGCCAACCCGAATAAATTGAATCAAGGCCAGAACTGACCACGAGATCAGGTATACTATTCATATAGTTATTTATCTGAACATGAGATCCTTTCGTATGATAATGTAAACCATATCTCTCTCAGGAGCGGAAGGACCGTGATCGTACCTGATCGGGCACGGGCACAGGAGGAAGAAGCCACCAAGTCTCTACCTGAGGAGAACTTGGAGGCAGAGGAACAACAACAACACCACCACCACCACCGACAAAAGAATAGGACTTCTGAATCCTCAAAGAAGTAAGGAAATCACACCAGTAGGGAGTCCAGCAAGACCGACGAAGAGCTCGTACCTCCATCTGAGGAGGAAATTCCAGCATTCGCGGAGAATGCATCACCGGTCTTGGAGCAGAAATTTTCTTTTAGTTATAGTTAGAGTCCTAGTCAGTTTCAGAGTCTGAGTCCTGTACATAACTCAGTTCCAGTTTTGAATGAGAATCTTTCAGTTTCAGAACCTGAGTTGGTGTCAATAATCCCTTTCCCCCAAACTCTTAAGGTTGGAAAGAAGAAAACTAAAAAAGTCCAAAAAGATGACCCTAAGATGGCCGAGTTTTGCAATAAACACATCAAGGTCACAATCCCCTTTGACAAGTATGTGAAAATGACACCTGCATTCCATAAATACCTTAAGGTGAGATGCACACCTACTAGGGTTAGCAGGAAGACCAAAAGTCGTGTTGAGAAACACGTCCTGTCAGTAGCCACGACTTGCGTAATAAAGAACTCATTTCCAAGGAAATGAAGAGACATGGGTGCACATTATGTGGTGAGTCATGTTGTTGACACTACGTTTGCACGCACTCTCCTAGATAATGGATCCTCCATCAACCTAATGCCTACATCCCTCTATGAGTGGCTTAATCTCGGACCTCTTAGGATATCTAGAGCCCTCCTTCAGTTTGTTGATAAATCAACCAAGATGTCCCAAGGAGAATTGAGGAATGTTGTCATCAAAGTCGAGGTTCAGGAATACATGGTGGACTTTACCGTCCTTGATATGGAGACCCCTCGTAATTGGAGAGATTCCTGGATCATATTAGGAAGGCCCTTCCTCAGAACAGCAGGGGCCTTGTTTGATTATAAAATTGGGAAAATCCAGTTCCAAATTCCAGGCAAAGAGGAAGAACTTGAGATGAAGCAGACCAGATGGCAGAGACCAAATTCTGAATCCAACACTGAGTACTCTTCATCCGAAGCAGACTGCATTCACGTAGACATTGTTGGGCCATGGAGACAGAACCCAGCTAGCATTGATGAATCCCTCCCCTCGGAGATGATATTGTGCATGAGTTAGTTTGCGAGGTCCTTAGAAACAAGTACAGCTCAGAATTTGCATCCCCCTACATCTTCGATGACTTAGAGATCTAGCTGGGCATGTCAGTCCTTCCCTCTTTAGGATAATCCGAAGATGAGGATGATGAGTCATACATGGCTTTTGCCGATTGCTTGGAGACCTTTGACGATCTGACCCCAGAGCCTAATAAATGGGTGGCAGCAATTTAAAGGACATGTCCAGCCACTACCAACATTGAACCATATTCGATTGAGCCAGACTTCCTCGATGATTACACATTACCTGAGCTCAAACCTTTACCCACAACACTTAAGTATGCCTTCTTTGCGGGACAAGAGAAGAAGTATCCGGTCATCAGTAGCTCGCGATTGACCGAGGAGCAGGAATCTCGCTTGCTAGAGATCCTGGAGAAAAACTGCAAGGCAATAGGCTGGAGCATTTTCGATCTCCACGGGATAAATCCCACTCTGTATTCGCACCATATTAATTGGAGAATGAAGCTAAACCCTCTCATGAATTCCAACGCCGGTCGAATCCAAATTTACAAGAGGTAGTAAGGAGATAGAAAAATGGTGCAACGCGGGTTTCATTTATCCCATCTTCGACTCCAAATGGGTGGCCCCGATCCATGTTGTCCCGAAAAAGTCGGGAATTCAGACAACCACCAACGAATACAGAGAGAAGATCGTGACGCGAGTACCCACGTCGTGGCACATCTATGTGGCTTACAGACGCCTGAATGCTGTGACGAAGAAGGATCATTTCCCCCTACCATTCATTTATCAGATCCTAGAGAGACTAGCGGGGAAAGAATTCTTCTGCTTCTTGGATGGGTTCTCGGGCTACAATCAAGTAGCCATAGCTCCGGAGGACCAGGAAAAGACCACTTTAACATGCCCCTTTGGTACCAATGCATTCAGGCGCATGTCCTTTGGGTTATGCAATGCTCCCGGTACTTTTCAAAGGTGCATGATTGTTGTATTCGTCGAAATGGTCGGCAAATTCCTGGAAGTCTTCATGGATGACTTCTCGGTCCACGACGATTCCTTCGATTCTTGTCTTAGGAATCTGGACCGAGTCCTCAAAAGATGTTGTGAGGTTAATCTGGTTCTCTCATGGGAAAAAAATAACTTCATGATGACGGAGGCCATTGTGTTGGGGCATGTCATCTCCAAGAGAGGAATGGAGTTTGACCATGCCAAGGTGGATGTGATCAGACGACTCCAGCCACCAACCAACGTGAAACAGTTGCGGTCGTTCCTCAGGCATGTCGAATTTTATCGGAGATTTATCAAGGATTTTTTCTAAAATTGCCCGACCACTAACTGAGCTTTTAGGCAAGGACATGGATTTTATTGTTGATCACAAATGTCTGGAGGCCTTTAAGCTATTACAAGGAATGACCATGGACGCCCCGATCCTTCAAGCCCTAGAGTGGTCTCTACCTTTTGAGATCATGACGGACACATCAGACTTTGTTGTTGGGGCTGTGTTAGGACAGAGGAGGGATGGTGTCCCGTTTGCAATACACTACGCAAGCAAAGTGCTTGATACCGCTAAGCCTAACTATACAGTTATGGAAATGGAGATGCTTGCGGTAGTGTTTGCCTAGGACAAATTCAGATCTCATTTAATCGGATCCAAGGTAATTGTGTTCACTGACCACACAACACTACGTTATCTAATGGAAAAGAAGGATGCGAAGGCACGTCTTCTTAGGTGGATTCTACTTATCCAAGAGTTTGACGTGGACATTCGTGATAAACCTGGAAAGAAGAACGTAGTAGCTGATCATCTCTCCTGTCTCGAAGATCTTAATGCTTCCCAGGATTCACCAATTCGAGACTCCTTCCCGGACTAGTCGATTTTTATTGTCGACTCACTCTTATGGTATGCCAATATCGTGAACTATCTTGTCTCCAAGAAAGTTCCCGAAGATTGGCCCAAGAGCCACATTGACCGACTGAAGTCGGATTTTAGACATTACCATTGGGAGGATCCGATCCTTTTCTTTGAAGGACCAGATTGTGTCTGGAGACGGTGTTTTCCTCAGGAGGAATACCAGAGTGTCCTTTCTTTATGCCACAGTTTGGAGGTAGGAGGACACCACTCCGGGAAGAGGACCGCATGGAAGGTACTTCAGTGTGGCTTTTACTGGCCGACTCTGTTTCGCGATGCCATCACCTTTACGAAGTCGTGCCTAGTATGCCAGCGAATGGGAGGAACCGTTGGTTCCAAGGATGAGATGCCAATGCAGCCTGTCATCATTTGTGTTGTCTTTGACGCTTGGGGCATCGACTTCATGGGCCCATTCCCTGTTAGCCACGGATTTGAATACATCCTTCTTGTGGTAGATTACTTGTCCATATGGGTGGAGGCTATCCCAACCCAAGCCGTAGACAGCAGGACTGTCTGTAAATTCATTAGAGATCATATCATCTCTAGGTTCGGGATCCCAAAATGTTGATATTAGATGGGGGTAGCCACTTTGTAAATAGTGATGTGAAGAAACTCTTGAAGGACTACGACATCGAACACCATGTCGCTAGTCCTACCACCCACAGACTAATGGTATAGCTGAGGTGTCGAATAGGGAGGTAAAAACTATATTGCAGAAGCTTGTCCGCCCAGACAGGAAGGACTGGTCCCAGATCTTGGATCAAGTCCCGTTGGCTTATAGGATAGCTTACAAGACACCGTTAGGAACCTTCCCATTCCGAATGGTATTCGGAAAGCCATGCCATTTGCCTGCAGAATTGGTACACAAATCAAAATGGGCAATCAAGAAGGTCAACTGGAACACACACCTAGGGAAGAAACAACAAGAAATGGATCTGAATGAGCTAATGGAAGTCAGAAACCGAGCATACGACTACAGTTTGGTGTACAAGGACAAAGTCAAGCGTTGGCACGATAGATATATCAGACGAAAGACCTTTGTTCCTGGACAGAAGGTATGATTGTTTAATGCAAGGCTAAAGGTCTTCCAAGGCAAGTTGAAATCCAAGTGGACGGGCCCATTCATTGTCCGTGCAGTGCATGATAGTGGATGTGTTGAGATTTCAGATCTCACAGATGACGCATCGACATTCCTGGTAAATGTACAACTATTGAAGCACTTCGTCGAACCCAATGGACATTTAGTCTGTGTCGAGGAGATTGTATTCATGCGTGAGACAGGTTCAACAGACACACATCGAGCCGCGCATGAGACCTTACAACAGTGAACTCTGTCCATTAGCAGCATCTGGAAAGATTCAGTCCGCAATCCTTGTATATATCCATCACTCTTGTATATTCTAACCCTCCCTCCTGCGACTCTAATCACT
The DNA here is from genome assembly GCA_037367405.1 of Ottelia alismoides. Lineage (NCBI taxonomy): Eukaryota > Viridiplantae > Streptophyta > Magnoliopsida > Alismatales > Hydrocharitaceae > Ottelia > Ottelia alismoides. The sequence continues at coordinate 1,172,468 of JAZKJV010000123.1, forward strand.
CACCCCAACTTCATATATTCTCATCTACGACTATATTTAGGATGATCAGATCGTAAGTATAGCGGGGAGAGTCACCTGAGTCCATTCACTGTACATCCTCCAGATCACATGGGTCCTCATACTCACTCCAGTCCTATACTTAGGCTGACCTAAGCCTAAGTATGGGGGGACCGATGCCCGCCTTGTACATATATCATACCCTTACCCTCTTGACCTCATCCGCCCCATTTTTGATCCTCTGTTACACTTAGGATTACAAGAGCCTAAGTATACGGGGTAGGACGACTTCTATACATTTTGCTCCTTTGGCTTCCCTACGCTTAGCACGAGCTATGTCTTTTTCTTCGCTTTTCATTTTCTGAGGACATAGCGCACGCTAAGCATAGGGGGCGTGTATATATTACATGCCCATAGCTCGTATTTTCATGTATTTATATATATACGCAATAATTACGGGGTGGGTAAAAATTAGAGAATTTTTTTTGTAAAATACATGTATACTTGTATATTGTATAACACTTGTATAATCTGTATAATACTCATAAAACACTTGTACCATAGGAGGTATACCAGAGTTTTGAAAAAAAATAATAATGTTAAAAATCAAAGGCTTCTTATTTACTCTTGCATATCATCTCTACAACTGAAAAGAAAAGAAAAAAAAGAGTCTTGCATTTCATTCATCTACATAGCATGTCATCTGCATCTCATCTGCACATCTTGCATATGCAAGGTGAAAAGCTAGTGGGTTCTGAACCAAGTTGTGAGTAGATATTGAGGATGGATTTGATTTGACCTTAATCCACCTAATTTCAGAGGAACCTTATAGGAGCTAAGTTAAGATTTCTCAGGTCAAATGACTTAATTCTTTGAGTCCGCAAGTCTATGTTCACATGTCATCTTGATTAGTCTAAGTAGAATATTTCGTGCACACGCAGGATTCTTTTAGATAATGACCTAACTTGGACAAGCACCATGCACGTTGCTCTTCATTGATGAGGTGGTGAGGAGGTAGAATCCTTTAGCTTGGAGTAGCACACAGGTGAAAACATCCGTCCTCCTCTAGGGAGTGTAGTGCATCTCAGCCTAGTCCGGTGGTGTTGACATCTAAGGACGGGATGATGTGGGTTGCAATAATGCTTCAAAAGAGGGATAGTCTACTGGCTCAAGAGGAAAAACTCCTCATGTACATGTTGCACCTTGTATATGGATCGAAAAAAATTGCAAAAACTCCAAAAAAAATCAGACAGTCCAAGTGAAAATAAAATACCTGTCGGAGATGTATATTAGCAAAGAAAATGCAGTTGAATGACTTGGCTACACTGGTCAGGCATCCCGGGATAGGTAGCTACACTGGCTACCGTGCATTTTTTTCTCTACCCCCTCCTCTTGAGCTGGTCGTAGTTGAACTTAGAAGGGAATACCCCGCTCCTCAAGGAAAGAGTCACTGGACCGGGTAATTAGAGTTACCTTGTTAGAGGAGGTTGTTTCTGAGCCATTTCTGATGTGGAGAGTTACATTTCACCTACACAGTACAAGTAAGAATCATAGTCATCAGAAATTTGCGTCTGAGGATTTGTTCTAACCTGACTATTGAGGATTCTTGAATAGATAACTTGTGGAACTTGAAATCTGTTAGGTCTTAAGTTCAGGTTCCAATAAGGATCCGCCACACAATTAATCCAAAGGTCGAGTCAAGCTCCATTTTCAACTTTTGTTCATGACCTTGGTATGGAACCCAAAATCATTTCACTCTTGCATTTCATTTTAGTTGCTCGGGGACGAGCATGGTTTAAGTATAGGGGTTGATAAATCTGTGATTCATCACTCTTAAAGTTGAAAATAGAGTCGTATTCCCAAGTATTTAGCAGCATAGTTTGCTTTATCTTGCATAGTTAGCATTCAGGCATGCATACATAATACATACATTTTAGCATCCATATTTGCATCTAATATGAAGCCTAATTCACTTGTAAAATATCCACCAATATTGACCTAACTACCTGTATTTTATATCGCCTTCAAAGTCAACAAAACTAACCCTATATTGTGTATATTACTAGTTAATAATACAAAGGAAAGGGGACGGTTTTATCTTGTAAAAATACCTAATAAAATTCCCAAACCCAGTTGGAGACCTCAGAACTTAGAATGTCAATATCAACCTCATACAACCTCCGATCTAGGTCTACTCACCTTCAGATTAATACATATTCAGAGACCTTTAAAATGAGATCAATTTCATTTAAATCGAAGCTCGTATGCAAAACTTGGGTTTTAGGGCCCCTTTGTGTACTATATGTATGCGTATTTGTACCCCTGTATTTTTGTATCATATTTGACCTCATCTCCATCTTTGGTTAACATAAAACTTGTAGATCTCATCGAGATCTACAACTTTCATGTTTTGAGTTTTTCCAAATTCGACCTCTTTCTCTCCATAATTTCATTTTCTCTTTTAGCCACTCAGCGCAGGCCATGTGGTGACCTCTAATTGCGCCACGTGGCCCGCTCCATTGCGTGCCACGCACCCTCTATTCTCCGTCGTCTGATCTCTTCATCTAGGCCTTCCATTTTCGCAACGCATTCTGACCCTCCTATCAAGCCCAGCTTCAATCTGGGTCGTCTGAGAACGCCTCTCCCACCGGCCACTACGCGTCCCTCCTCCTCTACCGTTCGATGGCCGCCTTTCACTCTTGATCACCACCATTCACCATCCATATCCCCTCCATCGTTTGATTGAATCCCATCATCTTAGCCCTCCATCTCCGCCTTCACCTGCACCCTCCATGTGGCGTCATAGAGCCCTTCAATCAAGACTTCAAGGCTTCATCCCGACCGCACGCCAGCGTCGCATCCTCCGCCTGCCACATGGTGTGCCCCGTACCCTTGATCACTTCGCCTGGATTTGATCCCAGCCGCCCTCTCGTGCCCCTCTCCTGACCATTGGATCACTCGATCCAACGGTCCAAGCATCATCGTCTACCTCCCGCAGCTCCCGCACCCACGTCGCCCACCTTGGGCGCGAGTCGCCCCCTTCCTATTTTTGTCCACCCTCTCTGCCTCCTGTCACCTCAATCTTGTATCCCACTCAACTCCCACCCTCGTCGACCTCCATGATCACCATAAACCACACCCATGTCACCCCACGACCTCCACCAACCTCTCCCTCCACCGTCACCTTCCACCTATAAATAATCCACCCCCGTCGACCTTCGACCCCATCCGCCATTGCAGAGAGATCCCTTGAGCTCCCATCTACCCATTGGTGATAGCAATTACGAGCGAAAGTGAGCGACGACAGGTCTTTATCTCCGACGAGATCCTCGACGTAGCCACGCTGTGTCGCAGCTCCTCCGATGAGCTGCTTGAGCTCGGGCCCTCTACCGACCCTCGAGCGACGACCGGAAGCATCCTTCGAGCTTCCAATCCCCAAGTAGACCCCCATTTATCCCCTGATCTTCTTCTTCATTTTCTTCACTTTTCTTCAATTTTATTCGCCTCCTCCGCGCATCTTCACCCCCTTCTGACCATACTCCGAGCTCCGCCTCGGGACCGGCATCTTCGCGCCCATATCCATCTTCTCAGTTGACACACCACACCACACGCCGACAAGAGCTCCGCCACCTTGGCGGAGAAGCACCACCGGGCCATCCTCACGCCACTCCAGGCCTCCCTCCGCACTCCTGTTCACCCCACAATCACTTTGCATGCCTCGGCTATTCGAGCTAACCCTGCAGGTACTCTATCTTTGATTGGTCGGATGCCTCATCGGAGCTCCCTCGACCTTCATCGTCGCCGCTCTTCAGGCTCCCCCAGCCACTCCTGAGACCTCCTACAGCTACCTGACACCTCCACGATCCATCCCAGCTACTTGAGAACCACCAGTGAGCTTCATCGACGACGGGAGAAGGAGGTGGAGCAAGCAGCTCTTCGCCGGAGCGCAGCCACCTCCGCCGCAGGAGGCGACGAACCATTTGAGAAGGAAGTACAGTAGCTGTTCGATCCCCATGATCGGACGATTCTGAGCACGCCACGTCATCGCTTCCCCCGGGCTCCAGATGCCGTTAGATCGATTATGATCTAACGGCTATCGATCGTCCACGTGTTCATCTTCAGCGAGCTCCAGATACCATTGGATCGATCTTGATGCAACGGTTCTTATCGCGCCACGCATCAACCATCAGCAGTCGTTGGATCTTCATTCGATCTAACAGTTCTGAGCACGCCACGTCACCTCCTCCGAGCCTCCTCCCTGACCTTTAGGCTTGGAGCCCCTGAAGCTAGCCCGAGCAATGTCCGAGCCAGCAGCGCCCCCGAGCCTCCATCCGAGCCTCCGACGTCACCCGAGCCTGAGACCTCACGTGTCTCGCACGTGTGATCTAGGCAAATTGCACTAAGGCCCCTGGAAGTTTTCCAAATTGCATTTTAGTCCCTACCAGGAGCACCACGTGAGGAGCATGTGTTTTGTAGGCGTTTTACATACATATCCTCCGCATTATAGGTAACTACATTTACGTCCATGTCAGCATGTTTCATTTTTAGCAATTTTATTTTCTGTATTTGCAATTTAGTCCCTATCTTTGCACGCATATTTAGGTAATCATTTGACATCATTTTTTAATTCTAAAAATTGCATTATGTATCTAAACTTGTCCTCTTTCGTATGTGACACTTGTTTAATTTTTATTACATTAGTGGAATTTAATATTATTAAATTGGTGAAATTTTTTCATATTTTCCATTTTATGCCTTTTAATTTGTTCTAAATTCTCTGTTGTCCAAAAATCATCATAAATTCACATTAGACTTAGGATAATTTAGTTTACATTGTACCCAAAAATCTACACATTTGCACGCATTCCGAGGCCTGAAAAAAATCATTTGTGATTTCCTTAATTGATTTTTAATAGGTCCAATTCACATAGAATTTTAGGTTTATCAATTTTCCTGGAGTCGTCATCCTTAGATCTATCTAGGATAATTTTTATATCTGGAAATAAAGTGTTTTGGTATTTATTAAAATTAATTTAGTCAAAATCACCTTGCATTCATATTTAATTCATAATAAATTCATAAAGTGCCAGAAAAATCCAAAAAAATTTAGTGTAGCTTAATTTTATTGCATTTCACCATCTGGCCAAGTTTCATAATTTTTGGAATTAGTTTGACCACATTTCTGATTTAACTTGTAAACTTGCCTGATTTTGCATGTGTCTTTTCTTAATTGCATAAAAATGTTGAAAAATACCAAAAAAGTACCTCTAAAAATCCGACCTCTGAAATTTGCTTAAAATCTACCTAAGGAGACAGTTGTCTCCCTAAGTTCAACCTTGGGCTTGCCCAAGTAAAATAAATTTACCGCTCGAGATTAATTGAACATTGATTAAAAGTGGTTTTTGATTAGTCCGTATTACCTGGCTACAACGAACGACACGACATTAATTCTAATCATTAATTTGACAGAATTAACAAGGGTAGTACGACACTCTTCAATTAGTTAATTAAAAATTATTAATAAATTTTTTATTGATTAGAGTAGAATATTTTACTAAAACTTACAGTTAATCTTCTCATTTAATTCATGTGAATTATCACATGTTTCGTTGATTTAAAAGTTATTTGAATCATCATTTGTGGTGTTTACATAATCTTGTGGGTCAACACACATCACCTCATTATCTGTCAATCGAATTGATTCAATGATAGTGAATATTTATGCTACATTTATTTTCTCATGAGTAAGTGTAAAGGCTTTATCTATAACATCTTTGAGATGAGTGTCTTCATTAGAAACATAACATCGAGAATTTATCTTCACGAGACTGAAAGATTCGATGCTCTTTCTCTTCTTTGACACTTGTGGGGGATAACAAACTTGGTCCACTTGAGAAGATAGAATGAAGGATTCAAGTTTGCATATAAACTTTCTTGGTATCACATCGACAATGTTATTCCTCTTATCGATCACTACACCTCCATGGGTTCGTACCAGTCACACAAAAAAATAACTACTTTATTTAAACATGGCATACAGTATTCTATTTCTAGTATCTCCTTTAATATTTCATAGTAATCCAAATGATCTTCCTCGTAACAAGATCCATGAATCATCAATCCGTGATTCTGATTTGTTAAATGTCTACCAGAATTAAAGGTATGAAACCGATAATCATTACCCCAACAACAGTTGTAAGATCGGACCTTATTAACCAGATATTTTACGAAATATATTAATATCAGTGCATTATAATCACTACCGTCCAATTGTTTTGCTCAGTTCTTAAATCATTTTGAAAATTGATTTATATATATGCTCACAATTTCATCATCTGAATACTTAGGATTTTCTTCAACAATTTTCCTTTTAATTCCCTAAAATGAATACAAGAACCATTAAAGATAAGGGGAAAGGAAATCACATATATTTTAAAAAAAATAATACAAAGACATACTGAACATATGGTGTTATTTCCTCGTAGCTATCTAGTACGTATAGCTCTGCAACATCTTTCTCTTGTTTCGATAATAGATGTTCTTTAGCCTTTCTTGTAAGTTGAGTATATTGACAAAAGACACTGATATGAGGTTCTTCCTCAAAGTAAATTGTCTCATTCCTCTTAATCTATTACGATAGTCTCTACATCTTTAGAAAGATACATAGCACAGAATATTGCGACTTCCTCATAAATTACTGTGAATTATTGATCCTTCTACTTTACTTTTGTTTTGGATCTTTCTTTTCAGAAAGAACATGAAACTACGTAAAATGTGTATATGTTTTTAATCATATATCAAAAGAACAAAAAAAAGAAATTATTAGTTAAAAAATACCTTTCAAATAGATACATTGAGTGATTTTTACAGGCCCTCCAACTTTTGCTTCCTATGGAAGATGAGTCATGATATGCTCCGTTGAATCAAAAAAACTGGTAGAAATATTTTCTCCAAATTACACATAATCACATAAATATTTTTTCTCAATATATTCCATATCCATCTGGTGTAATCATGACGAGCATAGAATCTGAAAAAAAATTGCTGACATCTGATAGAACATCTACAACATTTTTCGGTAACTCTCATCTTAACACTAGTGGTAGTAGTCTTTCCATGAAAACATGACAATCATGACTCTTCATTCCCTTAAATGAGAACTTCTTTTAAACTGACCAAATTTGAGAAATTTGATGCATATCCATCTAGAAAGTTTAATTTACTTGTCCATTCCAGAGACACTTCACTTGATTTCTATCTAACTTATACTTCCCTTTAAGAATTTTAACCATTCCATTTTCACGTTCTTTTATATACAACTCTAGTCGATTGTATATGATCCTTGAATCTCAACGAGACTTTATTGTATCTTTTGTGTGACCGATTACATTCATAACTGTATATAAGATGTTATCGAAGATATTTTTCCCTATATACATAACATCTAAGGTGTGTCGTATCAATAGATTACGCTAATATAGTAATTCTCAAAATATAATCTTTTTAATCCGATTATGACTGTCACAAAAATTAGGAAAAGGTTTTGTTTTATCCCCATTACCCAAGGCTGAATTTTCCAATTCCTCTAAACTTGATAATAGTACATCACCGGTCTTAATTGTCGAAGGATATGCAAGTTCGATGGTAAATGCTTGCTTTTCTCTTTGACATGAATGATTGTTTGAGAGAAAATGTCTATACCAATAAAAAATATGGTTTTTGACCCTGTTAACGCTGGAATGATTTTGTACCTTCCATGCAATATGGACAACTTTTACGTCCCCTTCATCCAGATAACATTCTATAAGCTGGGAAGTTATTTATACTTTAGAGTACAGCAACTTTCATATTGAATGTTTGACTTTTTTATGCATCATATGTATCCATTCCATCGACTCATAGCATCTTCAACATCTATAAGAGGACGTAAATACATGTCGGTATATTTTCCCGGATGCATAGAACCTGACACCGACAATTATAGAAATATGAGTTGGCTTTTATTACATAACCGTGGAGGTGGATTGTATGGTGTTGTCATTACTGGCTAGCAAGAGTAATATTTACTTCTTCTATGAGTATTAAACTCTTGTGCACATAAACCTATAATACAATTTCTATTTTCTTCTGAAAATGAAGAAAATGTTGACATCAATGCTTTCCACCAATCAGATTTTGATGGGTGCTCCATGTACTCTTCAACATTATGTTCTGCATGACATATCATATTTGTTGTCGTTTCCTTACAATAATATAATCGTTTCAATGTTAGAGTCAACAGGAAATAATGTAAAACGTTCATTGAGATTTTTGTCCCACTCTTACTTGATTCCCGAAATCTTGGCTCATCACATTCAGGATAACGTGTTAAATGCTGATGTACATTGTAGTATGAAATATGGTGATTTATACAAGAGTCTATCTTAACTTCAGCTAAACACATCTTCCGCATCATCTTCTTGGTTTTATAATAATTTTCAGGTAATTCAGTATCTTCGGTAACATTTTCTTGATAATTTTAAATTTGTCATCAAAATTACAATCAATCATATTATGCTCCATCTTCATCAATAGAAAGACCGAAACTACAAAGAGTTTTAAATATATCTTACAACTTAGCCGTAATACCTCTTTTGTTTTTTTCAACATCCCGTAGAAGTCTGCAGACTCAGCATATGGTTCCTCATCATCTAAACAAGCAATGTTAAAATCAGGACCCATAACATCCATAACCATATCTATAAATGGGTTAATATTGTCTGCTTCATTTAAATCATTCATCACGTCCTCGAAGATCTCACCGTGCCTCCACCAAATTTGATATACTTCTATCAAACCATTTTTATAAAGATGCAACTGAGTTTCATATTAGACCTCTTCTTCATTAAACGACACTTTTGACACGGACACAAGATAGTACCATCTGAATCCATAACACGAGGACCTGGTGCGTAAGTGAATTCCACAAATTTTTGAACACCTCTTTGAAAGGTATATATATAACATGTCCTTCTACTACATGCTTATCCATCCACTCTCTATTAGCCATTGTTATCACATGAATGTTATAGTTCATACAATCTAATAAGAGGAGAAGGTTTAACTTCGGCTTAAGCTCGGAGAACATACCTCGAAAAATTAAAACCTAACCATCGTTGGCCTAAACCTATCATACTTATTTTAGGAGATGAGAAGAGAATTATTTTAAATATGTTATCACTTGAGCGCATCCATAAGGATTCAAACTTACTATAAGACGATAGGTGTCACATGCATGCTTATTTCTGAGAAAAATTTGGCAGCATAACCATGCACCTCTTTGGTATACATCAAAAAATTTGGCAGCATAACCATGCACCTCTTCGGTATACCTCAAAAATCCATCACAATCAACTTTAAAAATAATTACTGTAGTGACTATTTTGATACTAAATTATAATTGATTTGGTATACCAAAGAGGAAGGGGTTATGTAGCCGAATTTCCATAAGAAACAAACAACATGTGACAATGATCGCCTTATAGTAAGTTTGAATCCTTACGGAACCCCTCAGTCTAGGATCTCTGAACTAAGGAAAGCCAAAATAAATGTAATATTTTAATATCACTTTACGTCATATATTTGTACATGCTGCAAATGAGACTATAAAACGATCTTAAAATATTTATTCATGTATGTTAACCAGGCATTTACGTATAGTTGGTTGGTTAACGATTGGGATATGGATAAGTGTGATCCTCAATTAATACCTAATACAATGTTTAAATGAACATAATTGGAAGTGTACCTGCAAAAAAAGGATTTTTCCACCTGCAAATATCAAAATCCACGACCATTGGATTGGGATATTTCATCCCAAAGTGAGTCCAATAGTACTGTGTAAAACGTAAAAATATGTGACACAATTGAAGGTGATGAAATTCTCCAATGTATTGCTCATGTCTCCCATTGTACAAGCCCACACACCACACGTTGTGGAGGGACGCACTTTGGTGAATGATTTTGTGTGATTTGACAAATAAGTTGTTAGTGTTCTATAAGTTAATGTGATACAATTGGCCACATTAACTAGAATTTAATTGTTGAACGAGATTTTGTGGAGGTCATGTTAATTCACAAGGCGAATCGACAGTCGTTGAGTTGACCTCACACGAAACCCAAATTCAAACAACAATAAATCCACAACAAAGAACAAACAATGAAAAGCAGTGCGGAGTTAAAATTTATTATAACTCCACAACAAAGATGTGTATAGGTGCAAGTATGTGTGTAGTGTTGAACACATGAAGCAAGAGGTAGATCGGGGCAAATAATGCACAAAAATGAATGTGATCAAGTCGTCTATATGTCTGTTGTTTTTTGTTGGTTTTTAATTTTATATTTTTTCTATTTTATTTTTCATTTTATATTTTTATATTTTGATTTTTTTAAATTTTCTAATTTTGTATTTTTTTATATTACATTTTTATATTTTCTTTTTCTTTTAATAAGTATATAAAACTATATAGAATATATATAAGAGAGATGAGAAAGATAAAAGTAAGTAAAAATATCCAAAATATAGGAAATAAAATGTTTTTGTGCTTATTACATTTTTTAATGTTTTTATGATTTTTCTATATTTTTTCCTATTTTTTTATATTTTAAAATTCTTAATATTCAAAACATGGAATAAAATGAATATCTGAAATGAAAATGGAGAAGAAAAATAGTAATCAGTAACAAAAATTCTCCAAATTAATTTTTAAATAAAGATAATAAAATAGAGAAAATTTGGATACAAAGAATATAATTTTGTGATTTTTTATAGATTTATATATTTTTACAGAGATTTTTAGTGTTTTCTATTTTTTTATTTTTCCTTTTGTATTTTTTTATTGATTTTTTATCATAAGATAAAACACATAAAAATAAACAAAATATATATTTTTGAATTTTTCAAAGAGTTCTTATAATTTTGATGTATTTTGTAATGCAAACAGGGATGAAAATGCATGTTTTGATTTTTTTATAAATATTGAATGACTCAAAAATGTAAAATAAAAATACTATTAATAGAGCAATGCAACATAGAGTTATGCCTATTTTTTTGAGATTTGTTTTTTTATTTTTATGGATGCATGAAATAATACTAGACGCAAAGAGAAACTACACTCCTAGTAGGGGTATTTTTGTATATATAAATAAATGCCATGGCCAAAATGTAAATTTCCCAAAAATATATAGCGTGCTCAAAAAGTTTCTAGTCGAATATAAATACGCAAATTCCGAGGCCCTTCCCTGTAAAAATACCAAAATCGTGTCGCAAGCACATGCACCACTTGCGAGGACGGAAGTGCAATTCCATAAAATTCCAGGGGCTAACTTGTAAAAATCCCAAAAATTTATAACTATATAAAAGAGTTTGCAGACTAAAGACCAATATCAAACAAATGGAGGGCCTGACCGAAAAATCTTCACCTCACGTGAAGCGTCACGTGAGGTGATGTGGCTAGGACTGGAATGTAATTATGAAAAGTACGGGGGCTAGTATGCAAATATTACAAAATAAAATAAACTAGATGAATGATTTATTACTAAATAAATATTACAAAAATTAGCGGGGGTTAGATTGCAAAATACCCTTGTGCGTGATTGGACGGCGTGCAACCCTTCACTTATACACGTGGCCGAACAGGGGCACGTGATGCCGATTCGCTACCGACGATCGAGAATAGATGATAGAATGACGATCAATGGCACTGGTTCGAAAGATCGGATCGCTACTGGATCGCAGGAAGAACGATGGCTGATCCAACGGCGGGCAGTGGTGGTGAACGAACTGGGAAGAGGCCACGGCGAGATGGGCTTCCATCTACTTGATCTTCCTCCTCCACCACCCGATGCAGCTCCAAAAAGAGTCTAGAAGCTCCTAGAGGGGTACTCGACCGCTCGGTGGCGCCAAAATGGCCAGGAAGGCATGTATGCGCCACCGAGAGGTCAAGAAAATGGCGTGGCTCCATGTACCTATTTCTTTACAAAATCCAACTCCAGGAGGAGTTTCTTGACTCCTGGGACCTGGAAGTAAAGCACAAAAGTGTCAGTAGAGTGTTTTAGGGCCAACGAAGGGGTGGACGGTGGTTAATCGTGGATAAAAGATAGTTGCCGGAGCGAAGCTCCGGCAAGGGCTTTTAGGAAAATGATGAGATTAAAAGCTTAAAAACATGCAAGGATTAATCCTAGGAATTCAATTAGGCTACGGAATACAGAAAAAACAATGAAAAAGGACATTACTTGGTCGAAGCCAAGGAAGTAAACCCTGACGGCAAGGTTGGCCGAAGATGGAGATGGAAGCTCCTCCGCCCTCGCCTGACCTTCTACAAGGTGCTGGAGATCCTCCTGTCACCGATAACGATCCGAAGCACGCCACAGAGGAGGTCAAGGCTAGAAAAAATGTTTCTAAAGATCAAGGCCAAGTCATAGGGGTTTTTTGAATTGGTGAAGAAAGCGACTCCAAGATCAACATTGTGGTAGTGACTCAATGGCCCAATGACTAAGGCGAGATATGGGTGAGCATTCTCAATTAGTGGGGAAGAAAGGTCAAGAAGGCGTCGACATGAGAGGAGGAAAGGAACGCCCTCAAAAAAATCGAGAAATCAAGACAAAAGAGCACTCTGACACACATCAGGAGGTGGGTCAGAGAGTTCACCCGCGGTCAACTCTTGGACCCTCCTGGTTGGTTCACGTGGACCAACCAGGAAAAATCCTGGAAAAATATTTTGTAAAATCAATTAAAAATAATAAATTATTTTATTAATTTTAGGTTATTAAATAATAAATGTTTATTATTTTATGACGTATTTTATTATTTCTTTTTTAGAGGTTTAAAATTACAAATTACCTTTTAAGGGCTATATAGGTATATTCATCTATATATTATAATATTTTATTTTTAATTTATATATTTAATTTTTATTAATTTTGTTTATTATTTTATACATTTATAACTTAATTTCATACACTTAAATATATTTTTAATTTATTTTTATGAAGTATTTTATACAATAAATAAATAGTTGTATTATCTTTATAAGTATATTTATAGGTATTATACCTATGTATTGATACAAGTATTTTATTATTTACATTTTCTTTATGTTTTTATTCCTGTTTTAAATATACAAATATATTATAAATAGTTTTAATAAAATTATAAAAATATAAATTTATGATAAGAATGAATGATAAATAAAATGAATATTTTAATCAGTACAAGTTTACAAGAGGGGTCCAAAACTCAACTTTCAAACCGTAACTCCGAAAAATATGAAACCACCTTTATTAAATAGCTTATTAAATGTCATATACAATTAAAGATGATTTTGATTCATTTTGAATTTTTATTTGAGAGATATGGGTATGGGAAGTTGGGATTTTGGATTCTTATTTAGATCATATCTTTTTATTTATACATTGTTTTTATATGAAATCAATTTTGTCTTTTTTTATATTTAATTATCTACAACTTTCATTTCAAAGTTTATTTATTTCAAGTATAAAAATTGGAACTAAAAATAGATCCCAAAAATGAATAAAGAATGAATTAAATAAAAGGGATTTTTATTGTATTTTGGCCCTTATTCCCCCCTACTTTATTCTTTGTCGGCCTAGTCATCGAGATGCATAGGTCTCAGGGTTTAGGGTCATAAAATATTTGCAATATTTATTATTTTTTCTTTTCTTTTCTTTATTCTATAATTTTAGCTTAAAAAATGTATTTTATACAATATTTACAACATAATGTATGAATGATAAAATGCCTAAATTAAGCCTATTTACGCGCATTTACTAGGATTTTTAAGGCCAAAATGAGAAAATAAAGATGATGAAATAGAGATTATCATTAATGTGATAATAAAATTATCACAAAAAGAACTATTAGTGTTTGTCAAACACCACACTTTGGGTTGCAATTCTGTTGATCACATTTACACCTTAATTAAATTCATATCCACACACATATGTTTTCTAGTATCCTTGATTGGGGCCTTTGTTTTGATCGTCGTTTTTGTACACATTTTTTTCCGTATCTTTCTTTATCTCATTTGTTCATATATGATTGTCTACTGGGTCCATGTTGACATAATAAGGACTAGGGTACCACAGGTATCTGACACATCAGACCCAGCCAGAGTTGTATCGACCGCTCTAGGGCTCTCGATACCTGCTCCTTTTGAAATTAAACCATTGATGTTTATTTATAGACTAAAAAAATAATTTGAGTTTTTTAAATATGAATTTATATTTATCATAATAATAATCTATATTAGATCATTGGTGTTTATTTATAGACCAAAAAAATTAAACCATTGGTGTTTATCGATTCAAGTAGAATATTTTACACTTCAAGATGAAAAGGATCCTTCATCATTTTAAAATTTATAAATATGTATTATTATTACAATTATAATATATACATTTGTATTTATATTATATTATTCTAAAGTGTTTTTAAATATATCTTTTATTAATTGTATTTCCATCATAACTAGTAATATCTATAATAGTTTCATTTTAAGTTATATTTAAGAGTATCCATAGCCTATGGATCATCCGAAGCAGTCAGGTTGACAGGTAGGGCGACAGAAGGTCAAGATGATAGAGTCGTAAACATACTTTGAAGATGATCGAGGCTTTGTCTTCCCTCTTCTACTAAGGGATTGAACTCGTAAGAAAAAGCGCGATCCTCTCACTAATTTTTTTGTTTTGGCCTTCTTCAGTATTGCAAAAGAAAGGGTATGTCCCACTATAATATGAGAAATTAGTTATCAACTACACCTCAAATCAAATTAGGGGGTTAGAGTTGATGTTCTTTATTGAGTCACCGCGCAAGGATGTCCGCAGTACCGGATAAGACTAGTCACGAGAGGGTCAAAGGCTCTTTCGACTTTGCTCTGCTAGATCTTGCAGGCTTCAACGCACTCGCATACACTCTCCATCTATCAACCCTTCTTAATGCATGTATATACCCTTCTCCCCATATGCACCTACACTTACACTTAAATTCCCATCTATACATATATGTCATAACAACTTCACATTAACTCCATATCACCAAATATATATCCCAACATTCACATACGCTAAACAACATTATATAAGTTCACCCTAACTACCTTCATCGTACACCTTGCATGAACACCATTATCATCTTTGCGTCTTCTACTTTTAATAAGCATATCATATATGTGTTTCATCCTCACATTCATATCTATGCATCCAATCAACA
This sequence comes from Ottelia alismoides, assembly GCA_037367405.1. NCBI lineage: Eukaryota > Viridiplantae > Streptophyta > Magnoliopsida > Alismatales > Hydrocharitaceae > Ottelia > Ottelia alismoides. Next base: position 1,187,733 of record JAZKJV010000123.1, read on the forward strand.
AACATCATTATCATCAAACATGACGACCCATTCGTATACCCTTGTCAATACATGAATACACATTAACATACCCTCATCATATTCACATCCATGCATCTGATCAACAAACATGAATGAATAAATAAAAATGTAAAAAAACATGACCATTCAATTACTCTCAAGTTTCAATTTTAAATCATTATCATTTATACAACTAATATTTCTTGAATAAAGTTTTTACATATGTGGACAAGAAGTACTGAATTGGTTTTAGCATTTCATCAAACACCATATCTACAATACAAATTAATTTAAACGAAATAAAATCTTCAATATATACATACTACACTAATGATTACATAATCTAAATACAACATAAAATTCTAAAATCAACAATCCATCGGTTGAAAATTAATCTATATCCAAAATATAAAACTTAGATTTCTCCACATATATGCAACATAATTTAAAAAATCAAAAGGAGTAGTAGTTATACCTCAAGGAATGTGATGGGGAGAAAGAAGGCAGTGGTAGAGTACCTTCAAAAATTATCAAGATGTGGTTTTGGGGAAGAGGCGGTAGAAATATGAGAAATGGAGTTGGGACTCAGTTCTGTTAAAAGATAGTGGCAATCACATTATGTGCTCGCCAAATTCCCCCAAGTGCCCACCCATTACTTAACACGCGCCAGCCCGACCCGTGCCTCCAAATTCAAACGCGCGAGCATACTGGGCGAGCACTTGTGTCCTAAAAGTGCTCCTCTAGACTGGAGTGAGCACGTGTGCTTGCCCAGTGCAAGCCACTTTGTTCACGCCATTTGCACTTTTTTGTAGTGCATGGACATTGAAAGGACTTCCCAAAGAAGAAAGATAAAACCACTGTTGATGCCATGGCTCGGGGAGGCATAGATTCTGAAGATGGTCGGGTTCTCACCATCACAGATTAGAAGACAACAGATAATACATAGATTCCTGATTCAAAGTTTTTATTACCATATGACTCCCAATGAAGATTGGTTCTGCACGTATGGGAATATAGATAGTAGAAACATCGTCATTAGGAAATATGCATCATGCAATTGTAGGGATCTACATCCATGTTGATTGTTGGGGTCCTTCACGGGTATCATCTTTGGAGGTGGTAGGTATTTTCTATCTATTATTGATGATTACTCTAGGATTGTGTTGGTGTACATGATGAAGCACAAGAGTGGGGCATTTTAGGCCTTCAGGAAGTGGAAGATCTTGATGGAGAACTAGGCTTCTAAGAAGGTTAAACATCTTCATACATATAATGAGCTGGAGTTCTGTTCGTCAGAGTTCAATGAATTCTACAAGGAGGAGGTTGTTGTGAGACACCTCGTCATTAGAGATATGCTATAATAGAACGGAGTTGCAGAACCAATGAACAAGATGCTATGCTTCTAGAGATAGCAAGGTGCATTCTCTCTAATGCTAGACTTGGCAGAGCATTCTGGGTTGAATCTATGAATATAGTTCATTACTTAGTGAATCAGAGTCGCGCATCCTCCATTGATTTCAAAACACCCATGGAGGTATGATCTAATAATCATGAAGATCATTTTGTTTTACGAGTCTTTGGTTGTGCTGCCTATTACCATGTTAGTGAAGAAAAGTTAGAACCAAGGGCAAAGAAAGGAGTATTTATAGGTTATGGTGCATGAGTAAAAGGGGTATAGAATCTGATCCACTTCTGAGAATAGAATTATTATTAGCGGGAATGCTACTTTTGATGAGAATTCCATGATTCGCTCGAGTAGTGAGGTCTGTTGATGCAGGGATAGGTGATGTACACAAATAAGTGGAGTTTGAATTGATACCAAGTAGTGATCACACAGTTAATCACACCACTCCTGATTAGGATATCGCTGAACAACCTGAAGCTGAGAAACTAGAAGAGAAAGTAACAAGTGTTGCTTCTGATCGACCCCTTAGAGAGATAAATCTATCGTAAATATACGAATTTAAAGACATGGTTTCATTTGCATTACAGGTTACAGAGGAGGAAAAGTCTCCATAGCCCTCCACTTATGCGGAGGCAATCGTTTTGGTAGAATCTAGGCATTGGATTGCTAATATGGGTGAGGAGATGAAGTCTCTCCACAAGAATCCGACATAAGATCTTGTCAAGTTGCTAAAGGTGAGGAAGGCCATTGGATGTAATGGATCTTCAAGAAAAGATAAGAATCTCATGCAATGAAGGCATCATATACAAGATATTCCTGGTTACGAAGGGTTACAATTCGAATGAAGGTATGGATTATATTGAGATATTCTCTCCCGTTGTAAGACAAACACCCATCAGGATGCTACTCTCTCTCCTAGCACATCGTGACTTTGAACTGGAGCAATTAGATGTGTTGACAACTTTCTTTCATGTAAACTCTAAGAAGACATTTTTATGAGCTAGCCAGAGGGATTCACATCTCAAGGCAAGGAATACCATGTGTGTTGATTCAAGAAGTCATTGTATGGGCTTAAGCAGTCTCCCAGGCAGTGGTATAAGAAGTTTGATAGCTTCATGATTGATCATAGGTTTAACAAGAGTCCATATGATTTTTGTGTTTCCCACAACAAGATGGAGGATGTCTCTTTCATCTAACTATTATTGTACATTGACAACATGCTAATTTCTTCTAAGAAGAAGCTAATTTCTGCCAGAAGAAGAGTACCATAATTGATTTGAAGAAGCTCCTTAGTTCCGAGTTTGGCATGAAGGTCCTTGGTCTGGAGCAGTTAGATGTGGTGACATCTTTCTTTTCATGTGAACTTGAAGAAGATATTCTTATGAGCCAGTGATGAATCCTTGATTCATCATCTTAATATAATGATCTTAGCAAAATCTCTGAGTAAAATCTCAAATAAATGTCCACAAAATCAATAAATTAATAAAATTACTCTTGTAAATAAATACACTAATTATTACATATTACATTGTACAAAAAAATTTAACAATAAAAAGCTGCAAATAAAGGAGTTTTTCACATGTAAATAGCCAAAACTTCATGTGTTTTAATAAATTTATTTCAACTCCTTTTTGGCTAATTCTTTATTTACCTTGTTTATAAAAATGTATAGAAAATACAAAAACATAAAAACAAAATTCACCTTAAATAAATACTCCTAGATCCCAAAGAGAAAAAAAACCATAAAGTCCAACTTCCCGACCAAATTCTCGCTCTGTATAAACTCCAAGTTCACCAAACTCACTTTTAAAGTTTAAGTTAGAAAATTATCTATCCAATGAAAGTAATTTCATTAAAATCAGAGCTTGTTTGCAAAATATGGGTTTGGGGACCTAGGTGTACATTGTATATTATGTAAATATTTATTTTTTATTTTATTTTTCTTAATCACTTAAAATTAAAAAAACATTATTGTATTGTATTGTATTTATAGTATTTTATTTTGTATTTATGTTGAATATAATTTATTAAAAATAAAAAATAAAATTACAAAAGTAAAAAAATATGTACATATTGTTTCTCTTGTTTTGTAAATTCTCCACTCTTTTTCTTCTCTTTATTTTATTGTATTTTAGTAGCCTACTTTATTTTTTTTCTTTTCTTTATTTAATTTCCATTCTCTACACTAACTTTCATATTATTTCATTAACCATTAAGTCTATATATAATCTCCATTCAACTCCACCATTTCCTCTAACTTCCCATTCAACTTAGGGATGATTATCGGGCCGGGCGGGCTGGGTTGGACCTTAGCCCGAACCCGAGCCTGTTAATATTATCGGGTTTCGGGTCGGGCCTCGGCCTGTTAATTTTTGGATGGGCCAGCCCGAATCCGAACCTGGCCCGATGTTAAACGGGCCGAGTTCGGGTCAGGCAGGCCCAGTAATTTTTTTATATATAAAAAAGAAGATATTGTATTTAAAAATTGCTTTCTTGGGGTTTATAAAATAAATATCAACTAATTTATAAAATTTATACGGAGATGTGTTTGCAGTCCCTTATTTCGTGTCTAATTCCAAATCGACTCCATCTGAACCCCTGTTAGAGTTTATCTCCAGAACGAATGACCTATTTTTTCCATTTAATTTTTGAAGTGTAATTTTTGAAGTGTATAGAGTATATTGGAAAGTAAGAGGGACACAAAATCAAGGACTGCAAACACATCCAATAATATATGGATAATCCTTTGAGGGATTGTTCAGTTGAGAGATTACCCACCTCTTTGGGGTTTACATCCAATACCCATACTTCTACGGTTCTACCCCTCATGTGGTTACTAACAGGGGTTCAGATGGAGTCGGGTCGGGCGGGATGGGGCTCGGGGGAGGGGGGGCCAGGTCGGGGGGAGGGGGTTGGGGGGTCGGGTCGGGTTGGGCCCGTTGGGGGGTCGGGCTGGGCTATTGGGTCGGGCCTCGGGCCGGGTTCTACGAAGCCCAAGCCCGGCCCGTTTTAATAATGGGTGGATTTTTAAAGCCCAATCCCGACCCGGTATTAAAACGGGTTCGGGTTAGGGTCTATTGGGTCGGGTTCCGGGTCGGGTCAGGCTAGCCCGGCCCAATGCTCATCCCTAATTCAACTCCACCATTCCACCACCTTTTCTAACCTCTATTTTCATCCCATTTTATACACCTCATTCTCCTCATATTTGACTTTGATCCATCTTTATGCAAGAGAGAATCGAGAGCTCCAACCACCTGTCTCGGTGATAGGGAACGACGAATTAGAGTAACAACCAACCTCCTCTCCGGTGAGATCGGTTGGCATTCCGACTAATATTGCAGCCACCTCCATGCGCTGCTCGAGCTCATCGCTAACAGGCAATTCAAGCGACGATCGTGCTTCTCGTGAGCACACAGTAGGTGAACGCTTCCATCGTAGCAAATTTTTCACTTCATCATTAGTCATCATTTTTATTTTCATTATTTTTATCACATCACATCACCAACCAGACACCTTCATTGTTCATTTATTTTATCATATCACCATCATTTATCATATTTACATCCTTTGTTTACTCCCTATTAAAGAAAACTAAAACTAAAAAAATAAATTAAAAAAATCAAATAAATACAATAAAAAATAAAAAAATAAAAAGTGGGTAGCGGTTGGCCGCCCGCCACCCCCTTCCAGCTCCAAACACCGCCAAGGCTACGACCCTCCTCTGCGAGCATGCTCGGAGGACCCTCCCGCCTGCCCACGACCATGACCCATCGCACACCGTCCTGACACACTCCAGTAGCACGCATTCGTGCACGGTCGCCCCCTCCAGTGACAGGTTGACCTCCCAGCCGCCGCTCGTCGTCTCCACCCACAGTCGCAGCCACCTGTGGTCCTCCTCCCGTGTGCTCCTCGCCACCCAGCACCGCCCCCTCTGCCCGTCGATCGCCTTCGCGTGGGGTGTGCCACCCTACCCACCTTCAAGCCATCGAGCCCTAGTCGTTGCATGAGGAAGAAGGTCAAACTTTTTTATTATTCTTGTAAAAATTACATTAATTTTATTTCAAGTTTTTATGATTGAGAATGGTCCTTGTACATAGTTGTTTATAAGTTTTTCATTTTTGTATTGCACAGATACCCCTATGTCTATTTCTTAATTTGGACATACATTTTGCATTGTTTAGTTTAATGAAAAATGTCATAGTGTTGAGCAACTAATCCTCTATCATTTGGATATTTATTTGTATTTTTGTGAGCTTTGGGTAATTAATTAAAATGTTTTATTAAAAATGCATATTTTATCCAATTTGAGCTCTTAAATTCATATTTCAATCATAGTTGCTCCCAAAAATAACACAAAAATTAGAAATGATGCTTTCAAATATGCCTTAATTAGTATCCAAACTTCATCTTACTTGGATTTGTTTTGTTCTTTAAATAAATTATAGAGTGATTTTAGTAATTGATTTTTAGTTAAACACACACATTATTTGTATCAAACTCAAATTCTTCTGGATTGATAATAAAAATACCTATTTGACATAATTCACTCTCTAGAAAGTTTGACATTGTAGATTTATTAGGGATTAAACACTTACTGTCACTCTGCTTTTATTAAAAACACCATAAAAATTCATATATTGTCATAAAATTCCAAAAAAAATTGTAGTCTCATTTCATCAAGTTTTAATTTCAGAAAAATTTCGTTATTTTTGCATTCTATTTGTGAGAAAAATTACAAAAAACCCTATAAAAGTGTGCATTTTCATTATTGCATTTCCAAATAAATATGTTTTGCATTCATCACTAGATTAGTTTGTAGGAAAAATATAGTTTGGCTAAAACACATTAGAATTAATTTGGCTAAGTTGTGTTTTTCTTATTATCTTAGCTCACCTGCATTTTGCATTTGCATTTATTTTTTGCATAAAAAATATATAAAAATTCCACATTTGGGAATCTAGACCTAAATTTTTTAAATTAACCCAAAGTTGTTCCTTTACCTCCATGTGTTCGACCCCAGACTTGCCCAGGATACAAATTTAAACTCAGACACTCCTCATGGAGATCTTTTCTCAGTTCTGATTTATTCGTTAAGTATCCGTATTACAACGAGTACAAATTATATCAGGTATTTAGCGACCCATCAGCCAGTCAGAGGGATTCTCATCTCAAAGGAAAATCATGGGTGTTGATTGCAGAAGTCCTTGTATGGGCTAAAGTAGTCTCCCATGAAGTGGTACAAGAAGTTTGACAGCTTCATGATTGATCATGGATTCAATGGATCCCATGTGATTGTTGTGTTTACCACAACAAGGTGGGAGATGGTTTCTTCATCTATATATTATTATACATCGACGACATGCTAATTTATGTTAAGAAGAAGAGCACCATAGATGATCTGAAGAATCTCCTTAGTTCAAATTTTGACGTGAAAGACCTTGGTGCATCGAAAAAGATATTAGGGATGGAGATCATTAGAGATCATTCAGAAGGGAAGCTTCTCTTATCTTAGAAGAACTGCATTGAGATGTCTATAGCTAAGCCTTTGTGTACTCCATTTGTTTCGAATACTCATCTCTCAGTTTCTTTCGCACTTCAATCAGATGTAGAGAAGGAACCCATATCATGTGTTCCCTATTCCAAAGTAGTTGTGAGTCTTATGTATGCTATAGTATGCGCAATATCTGACATAGCTCATGTCGTGAGCAGGGGCGGAGCCAGGAATTTTCCATTGGAGGCAGCATAGAGAGAGAATTGTTGTTCTATGATTATCCATAGGCTAATTTCGGTATAGTGATAGATGTGTATTGTGAAATATTTAACCATTTAAGATAATTATGTTGATTGTAGACAAAAAGTTCTTATGCAATAATAAATATTTAAATGGAAATCCATGTAATGTAATAATATATGGGTTTATTTCAACATCAAGGTTGAGGTCATTTTCATTTTTTAGAGATGCCTTTTTATTTTAGATACCTCTCATTCTCAAATATCGTTCAAATAAAAACGATATTATGTATTTTATATTTTACAATTATGCTGTAATGATTAATAAATTATAAGTGTTTTACCATTACTCCATGATAGTTAATAAATCTAATTCTATATAGAAAGATGGTAAGATGTCATTTTTATGATTATGAATCGATTCAATTGGCAAATTTATGATTATACTATTTCTTTTTTTGCAAATGTAGTAGTTTTATTCAAACTTATGACAACGTTAAAATCTGTTCTAAGAGATGTAAAGGTTGAGAATGGATAAAGCAATAAATATATTTTATGGATTTTATCCCATTCACTTCTAGTGCTAATATTTAATGGTCTCTCATGAGATTTAATTGAGAGTAATTTGTAAAACAATAAAATACCTCCTAATATTCTAAGATAAATATTAACCACACTCAAAATTACCATAAAATTAAGAAGGATATATAATGATATTGAATTTTTGAGGATGTTAGTTGAAAATTATACGATAGTCCACCAATTTCATGCTATATTGATAAAGAACTTTTGTGAATCACTGTAATTTGAAAATAATATGTTATGTTTAAGTGTAAAATATAATAAAATAATGGACAACTCGAAGATACATCAATTGGCATTGCACCCTTGACTGCTTCTTGCATAGATGGAGTAGATGGAGAAGGAATTACGAGATCTAGACAATTTGATTCGTGATATAGTACTGTATTTCTCTACGGATATGAAAAAAGTGCCTCAAAATTTTATCAAATCAAGCCCATTAAATATAATCATTCCTACTTAATCATTTTCCCCTGACCAATATCAAATCTAGTAGAGGATATCACGTGTGCATTTATTCCTCCATCTCCCAAGTACCTTCTTACTCGTTGTGATGTTGCCGCAATAACTTGACCATGGGAACTTCCCATTTGCTATTGGTCTGAGCTGGTGTTCTATTTGATCAATGATCCATATTGGCCTCTCTTCGTAAAGTCAGATTGGGCTAAATATCACGTTCGCTTTAAAGCATTTGACTAAAAAAAGTGTCATGTTATTTGCCATTCCCTGAAGCCAAGGATGGGGTCGAACTGTCATTCCAGAATTTGCAGTCCAATACATTTCCATTATGTTACTTGGCCAAGCAACATGCCACCTCATCTCATCTTGTTCTTCTGATTCTTCAGGAGGTGTATCAACATAGATCTCATGTCAGTTTGGGGGAGGTGAGAGAATCCTTGTCTTACCAAATTGTTGAGATTTTTCATTGTTTTACTTGTAAATCATGATGTTGATCCCATATTCATATATTTCAACTTCTGGAGATTTATGTGGCATTACAAAAAAATTAAACGTAATAAATAATTTGAATATTTGTTATGATATCTTTTGATAATATATATATATATATATATCAATGAATATTATTTGGTGTAGAAGTGAATTTTCTTCTTGAAATTAGCAATAAATGTCATATTCATTGCTGAAGGTTCATATAACATTGATTTATCCATTGAATTATTTGTTGAAATTATTATTTATTGATGCTAAATTTAGCAGTGATTAGAAGAAAAACTCAAATGGTAACATTTTTATATGATTTAATGCAAGGCATATAGTGATGAATTGGACATTCGTTGTTTAAAAAATGAAGTAATGGGTAATATTTGTTGCCATATATTTGTCTATAGATAATATCACAATGATAAAAATTATTCATTCTCTTATGTCAATTTTGTTGTAGTGTGGGAGGATATTGCATCATTAAGGATTCAAAATGGAATTTTAAAAAAGGATAGTGTAAAGGGACGAGGGAACTTTACTACATTTAATTTGAGAAATAATAAAAAAAAGTTTGGCAACATGATTGGAGCTCGTGATTACAAATAAAATGGAATTTAGATACGATAAGTTTCAGATACAATATTGCAAGCATGACCATAATGCCAATTTTGATCATCATTTTGGGGATCGATTGAAACAAAATTTGGATCAAGATTAGCACTATGGCCCCCATATTGCTGAAATTTTGGTCATTTGGATTGAATTTCAATTATCTATTGATATCAAAAATCGGTAAAATTTAAATCTATAACTGGGAGAACCATATACATAATATTTAATTTTTTGGGAGGGGGGCATGGCCCCTAACCGCCCCCTTTCCTCTGCCCATGCTTATGAGTGTTGTTGGAAAATTCATGGGCAACCCAAGGAAGGAGCACTGACAAACAATTAAGCAGATTTTTTGCTATCTGACAGAAACATCAGACATTGGCCTCATCTATAGAAGTGATTCAAAGTGTTCGATTTCTGGATATTAAGATTTAGACTATGTTGCAGATGTCAAATGGGAGGAGATCAATGACAGTCTAGATCTTCACTTTGGGAATTCGATCATCAGTTGGAAGACTACCTTATAGCCATATGTTACTTTGCTTACTACAGAGGCGGAGTACATGGCTTTCATAGAGGTAGCAAAGGAAGGCAAATGACTGAAGGGCTTAGTTGGAGATCTCGATCTATAATAGGATCATGCTATAGTATATTGTGTTAGTCTCAATGTGATATGCCTTGCCAAGGATCATGTGCATCATGAGAGGATCAAACACATAGATGTCAGAGATCGCTATATTCATTCTGAAAAGAGGATCAAGGTGAAGAAGGTCGGTAGTTGGCCGCAGTCCCAAGGAGCGGATGGCGACAACATGATGAAGCTTGATAAAGTTTCTAAGAGGATTCAATTCAAGGTGGATATTGTTGATATGCCTCGAATCCTAACCATTTGACCTAGGTTGAAGAACTCCCTAGGGTTAAGGCTTTATGTATCCTTTTCTTTCCACATGGTGAGAAATTCTCGCCACCACCCAAGGACGTAGCCCAGTTACGGGTGAACCTTGTAAGTCCATGCATGTTCGTACATGCTTGCTTGATCTAGTTTGTGCATGCTCTCACGTTTCGCAACAAGACTATCATATGGATATTTAAGTAAGAAAAATTAGAATAAAATATTTTTACAAGATCAATAGAAATATCTAAAATATAAATATATATTAAAAGTCAAGAGATTTGACCGTGGAAAAGAAAGGGTAAAAGTTCAATAGAAGCACAATTCCCAATTAGTAGATCTTTTAGCAATCACCATTATGTGTACAAAGGTGTTCTACCTCTATACATACTTTTCATTCAAAACATTATCTTTTGCAATGGTGGGGATAGGTGTCGATTTAGAAGAAGAGAATGTGTGACTCTCACTATGAGATATCTCTTGGGAACCATTTTGGGAGAAAAATAGTTTGTTTAAAAAAACTATCAGCTGAAAAATGGATTGGTCAATTATAGTCAGTCGACTAGATTATGAAAGAGTCGGTTGAGGATGGCTTTTAGTCAGGTGAGAGAAATGCTAGACATCTCAAATAAGTGAAAACCCCATGTCTGAATATAATGAAGAGAAAAAAAGGAAATAAAGATGATATAAATAGAGGCGTGGATAACTTCAAAAGATGTCATCAAAAGAGTCGATCAACTAAAACGTTAGCTAATTAAAAGAAAATTGCAATGACTAGAAAATGAGCATTGAATGTAAAAAAATAGTCAACTAACAAAAAATTTAGACAACGACAAAGATAAGTTGAGTACGGACATAGAAACAGTATGTTATTAGGTTTTTTTTAAATTGACTAAAAATATCTTGAGATGGAAAGAGGGAATATAAATCGACTGAGAAATTAGACATTTAATTAGAAAATAACTAATAAGAAAAATAGTTGACTACCCTAATAGGAGTAGTTGACTGAATATTAATTCTGAAAGAAATACCAATGATATGGACAATTTTATAATTGTTTAACTGAGAAAAATCAAGCTATTAACTCCATTTATTTTATAAATGCATAAACTTCTTCTGACATAAATGAATATTTCTAAGTAAAGAAGTTAACTAAATATATGAATCAATTGGTCTTTTATGCATATACATTCTGAGGAAAATTCCCATTTTTATATATAATCTCCAATAAATAGAAGTTGAACATCATGTATTTGGTTCTAAAAAGATGATCGAGATTTTGTATAGCCTCAACTGTAGCGAATGTGTATTTTTTTCCCCAAAATATATTTTTTTATGAACTTTATTATCAAATGACCAAGACACTTACCTAAACTCTGATCATTTTAGGTAGAACATTTTTTGTAACAATCAAGGCGATATTTGATTATGAGGATAGAGGGTGAAGTTGAAGGTCAATAGAAAAGTCATACATTTGATGTAATCATCTCCAATTCTATTGATTCTTATTCGAAGGAGTGTATTAGTTCGTGCATGAGCGTACATGTTTGGTGATAACAATACTTGTGTAGTTAGTTTGAATCTAGGTTAAAATTAAGAAAGCTACTGGACCAAGAACAAGCTCAAGCTTAAAAAAGGAGCTCAAAGAAATTCAGCAGCAAGGAACTCCATCTCAAGCTCAAGAAGAAGTCACAATTCTTTTCTTTTATTGAGTCATGCATGTAATTGTCTTAGAAAATACACCAAGCATCGTGTATCTTGCATTTTTATCAGAAACCCTAAATTGGTTGGCCAACCATCCTACACTGATCAATCAACCTTGATCGACCAATAACATTAACTGATCGACCATTTCCTTTTGGATAATTTGGCTTGACTGTAATCAAACTTTGTTGATGGATCGATCTCACCTCATCGATTAATCATTATTTTCTGATTACCAAAGTTTTGGGATCCAGTGGTTCTCTAATGGTTATTTATACTAGATCAACTTTGATCATTGATAGATCAAATTTCTGATTCTGATCCATCATCAAAATTCACCTAATTGATCAACTTGCTTCTCATCGATCATCAAAGTATTATGATCGATCAATTTCTATATCAGGGAGATTTTTGAAGGGGAATTCGTTCCCAATTTGTCCTCAATAACTATTATATACTTCCTTACAAGACTTTAGCATATTTCAGCAAAGTAGCAATTATAAAGTGAACTACGTATTATTAGATTGCAAAATCCCAAAGTTTATTTATTAAATCAAAGTTGTCATGTTGTATTTTACATTGTATTTGACAAAGTTGTAACCTTAAGCTATGCTCACAAAACTTTTCAAATTAGAGCAAGTTAAGAATCATAAATAATTGACCATCCATGTCACCAATCGACCATCCATGATCGATCACACCTTGTTCATTGATCGACCAACCTCAATCGACATGCCATTTCATCAACTGAATAAATTTTGAAATCCAATATCCCAATGATCATCAGGCGACCAATCATCACTTTTGACTGATCGATCAACTTGAAATGATCAATCATTAGTTTATCTTATCAATCAGAGTTGTAAAATCTTGTTGATTTATTGCTTATATTATTTTTTAAGATCAGAGTTGTAAAATCTTGTTGATTTATTGCTTATTTTATTTTTTAAGGTCAATTCTTTGAGTTCTCTCTGAGAAGAAAAGTTCTAAAGATAGTTTCTTTGAAGAAATTTTCATGAAGCGACATTCAATTGCCTCCAAGATGTCTAGTTCTTCTAATATCAATCATAGTACTTTTAGAAAGCTTCCTGCTCTTATTATATTATACTTTGATTAGTGTTATTCACCTATGCTATTTGAGATATAATAACTTGTGCTTATATTATGGTAACTTTTGTAATTATATCTATTTTCGGTTATTAAGATATCAATGTGTTTATATGGATAATTATTTACGATGTTGAGAAAAAATATTGTGAAATATTGTTTTAATAATCTTTTAATAACACTTCTCTGTAAGAACTTTTCGTGTTAGATGCTAAAGTTTGTAGGTCATTCTTGGATCAACAGAGCATGCTCTATCTAAGGATGTAAGAGGACAGTTAGAGTTTATCCACCCTTGACATTGTTGTAATGTCATATAAGTATTGTTGGTTATCTGATTCAAAGATGTAAAGTAGGAAGCTTTCTAAGCGGTTTATATATTTGTGTAAATATCTCATGCTTATAATGAAGCAATTGGTCAGCATGGCTAACAAGAAATCCAGAGTCAGATGACTCAGGTGTGGTTTTCACTCAATTGGTTTTCCATGTAAACATGTGCTTGATTAATTGGTTGATTATGATGCGTTCAATTATATCCCTCAAAAGAACTTATTCTGTTATCGATACACTAACCACCCCAAGTGGTATCTTTATCCAATTATTTACACACTCACCCTAGGCATCCTTTTTGCTCTCTTTCTCTTGGTGTTGCTCCTCAAAATCATAGATTAGTTGTAGGCATTGTGTTTTTCCATTCGGGATCTCTATGTACTCTTCATCTTTGGTGTACATATATTCTTCACGTATTTCTTGAGGTTGGGAAGTTTATCCAAGTCCTTTATTAAAATAAGTTTAAAAATAATCGCATATACAATAGCTTCCATATTATATGCATCAACTTCTTTTTGGATTTTTATGTAAAGTCATAAAAATCAACCTCATCAGCTTCTTCGAATACTGCCATTCACATGGATACTAGATTCAGCCCAATGAGACGATTCCAAAGGAACCTGTTTCGAATGAATCAGATGTCGTTTAGAATTGTTATAAATTTTGAAAGCAAAGGATAAGAAATTATTAGCTCTTAATCATCATCATCAGTATAAAAAATTGTGATTAACAATTCAGATGGTCATTAAGAATCATCATGGTTAAGGAGTGTTAATCATGTGTTAGTAGATCTTAATCACAACAAAGAAAATTAATTACGGTTAAATCTAATTAATCATAATTAGCTATAATGAATAGTCATTAGAGAAACCATGAATTTTGTGACAAGTTTGGGAAAAATCACGGGCTTCAATATCATGGTATTGAAGGAAATCATAGTTTTGGGCAAAACCATAGGTAAAATCATGAAATCTAAATCATAGTTTTTGGGGGTTGGAAGCCTATAAATACCCCCACCTCTTCATTGTCTGCAACTTTCATTCCATCCACCACCTCCCTTGGGGCTTGGCTTGAGAGGTCAAGAGAAGAGGAGGGAGGCATGGAAGAAGCACTAGCGAAGCGTTGCCAAGAAGAAAAGGATAAAAGAAGATGGTGCACTTCTCTCCTTGACAAATTCAAGTAGGAGGTAGGTACGCCTATCTAGATCTAAGGTTTCAAGTTCTTTTTCTCTCCTAAGTTTGTATTAGCACACCAGGGAAAAATCTGAGCGCAATCCTGCTTGGGTGCAGGCAACTATGCCATCAATGAACATGCTTCTAATGAATCACCAATTCATCGTCTTTATTCATGTATTTTAGCTTAAAATTCCTTAAAAAATATCTATAAATATCAATAATTATGTCTTTTTAATAGATCTTCTTTCTTGTATAAATAGTGTATATTTATCGTTCTTTTAATCTAAAATAAATAAATAAAGGAAAAATAAAAAATAATGTATATATGCAATAAATACATGTTGACTCTAACCCCGAGAGTAGGTCAAGCCTAGATCTAATAGACAAGGAATAAAGTAGGTGGATATAAGTCCTTATAACCAAATAAAATCAAGAAAAATAATTTACACTTGTTTATTGATCATTGAACATATTGCACATATTGTATAAATTTTTTACTATTTTATTTATCACCAAAATCATCTCAAATAAAAATGTTTTCTTCTAGAAACTTGTATATAAAAATAAGTTATAAATATTAAAAATAATTACAAGAAGAATCATTGTACAGAATGAAAAAAACAACACTTTGAGAAAGCGGCAAAGTGCAATTTGTAATATCAGTATCTTCTCCATAAAAATTCAAAATAAATCAAACTCACTTTCATTTTATTCAAAATTAAATAAACTTTAAATGGAACATTTCATTTAAATCAGAGTTAAGATGTGAAAAGTAGCTTTTTGGAGTGTTATTGTACAATGTGCCTATATTGGACATTGTATTATTTTTCGTCCACTTATTATCCTTTATTTTTACAGATATTGTACTTTTATATATTTGTATATATTGTATTTATTCATACAAAATACAAATAAAAATCATTAAAATAAAAAGAAATAAATACAAAAACATATATTTATTGTATATGTGTCACATACCTATATTGTAATTACCACTTTTCATTTAACTTAATAAATTAATTCATAAAAAATAAAAATATATTTAAAATCCTTAAAATACTTTTAAATTAATAAATTATTTGCAAAGTAATTTATTAAAAAGTCATTTGTTGTATATATAGATATACTTACTTATAAATAATGGTTTTTATTTATTTTCATCTATTTATTTAATTTATTTAATTTATTAAAAATCATTGTAATTAAGTTTATTAATTTATTAAAATTATTTATTTTACATTTTTTCGACAACAGCTTGCAGGCGGAGCGTCGGAGGGTGGGGGGGCTTGTGTGCAGGGGAGGTAGGGGACTTGACGAGGGGCTTTGACAGAAGCTTGCAGACAGAGCATCAGGGGACTGCCGACAGGGGAGGGGGAGTTCTTTAACAGCAGCTTGCGGATGGAGGTCTTCGTCAGGAGCGTGGGTTGAAGGCTTCGTCAGGTGCGTGGGCTGGTGGGCTTCGTCAGGAGCGTGTGACGGCAGGGGCTTCGTCAGCGGCTTACTGACTGGGGGGCTTGCGGGCGGGGGGGGGGCTTCATCGAGGGCATGCGGGCAAGGTAAGGGGGCTTCGACGAATGGAGAAAGGAGAGGAGGGGGACTTCGATGAGGGCAGGAAGGGGAGGAGGAGGTAGTACTCAAAGGAGGAAGGGGAGGAGGAGGTCGGAGGAAGGGAGCAGGAGGTGATGGAGGATGAAGGTGAGGAGGAGGTCAGCACGGGGGAGGGCTCGAGGAAGAAGGGGAGACTGGTACCATTTACAAATAAATGTAAGTTAAAGGGTAAAAATATGGATATTGTCAAAATTAACAGGAAATTAGATGAAATTTAATATGGGGTTAAGGGTGTAAGAGTTGAGTACTATTCATGGTTCTATGTGTAATTCGTGATTACGTGGGGTTATATATGTAATTACAAAATTACTTACGGTTATGGGTCTAAATATACCAATAATTTTCGCTTCTTATGCCTCAATTTGTATGCTCTATCGATTTGAATTTTGCATGAGCCTCCTATCCTATTTATACCCCTCCAGATCAACTTTGCCTCCTGATCCGTTTCCACCCAATTCTATACTCGAGGTCGAGTCCCGGAGAAAGGAATTGTGATAGAGTTCCATTTCCCAAAATCAGGAGTGCGAGAGGTTACCTAGGAGCGTGATCTTCCTATGTCACTGGAGCTCTGTCGACAACGTCGTTCTTCTTCGCCTGTCATCACGAATCGAGGTTGTGACCATCATCATCCGCTGTAGGTTAAATTTACATAGTTTTATCTTTAATTTCATCTTTAAATTTTGTAATTTCATTTCAAATTTTATCTATTAATGATCTTCATCGATCAGCCTCTCATTTTCATGATCGAAGGTCAATTGATTCTTAATTATCCAATCTAACCATCACAACCCTTCACTGTCCAAATCTTCATTCTTCTTCCCTTTCTGATCACCTAGATCCATCTCAGATCTGGAAATCAGACTCTCTTCCGACCACCTCCACAAGAGTCTCTTATCCACTGCCATATTTCTGTATTTTATGCTAATAATGTCGATCGAAGAATCCATCTCCGAGCAAAAGAATAATTGCATGGGCTAGGACCCATTTCTGGAGCGCAAATTATGACACGTAGCTCTACATTCAGCCACAAACCATATAGCTCCGGATGTAAGATCGGTCGAAACCGAACCTCATAGCCACATCCACTCAACGAGGGAGACCTTCAGCTACCTCTAGTGACCATCAATTGATAGATCAGTGGTAGATCAGTTGAGCTACGGTCGATTGAAGCTCGGTGAGGCCAACCTTCAATGTAGTTCTTCCATCGCCTCTTTCCGTTGTCCGATCAAGAACAACCATGCCAAATTTCATCCTAGTCGCACGATTATCCCTAAAGCTAAGCCATCGGATCATAACTACAAGAGTTGTCAGATCATCATGTAATCCACATGCATACTGTGAAATTTGCACCTTAGCCTTGCTTTGTTTATTTATTTGTAAATAAGTTCCTTCTAGGACACGTGTTATATTGTGGTGTTGTGAATATTTACATAGTTACCCTTGCTTGTTTTCTATATTTGCAATTTGGTCCTGATTGAACAACTGCACGTCATTTGCATGTGCTTTTTGTGGTGATTTTGCAATAAATCCCTTATTTTCATTTGTTATTATTCAACCCATTGAAATAATATATTTCCATTGGAGTCCAAGCCAATGCATCTCACGTGTGACGGTACACGCTCATGGTGGGTAAATTATTTCCATCCTAGATTAGTTTAATTGGTTATCTATCCAGTCCAAAAAATAAATTTTGTTTGTAGATCAGTCCTCCAATTCAAAAATAGTTAAATATTTCTTAACTTTTGTCAATAAATTTCTAATCACATCCATAAACTCCATAAAAATTCTCATATGTTCATGCAAATTAGTTTCATATACCAGAATTTTTCTTTGCCAAATTAATTAGATTTATTGTTTTTTAAATTCAAAAACTATCAAAAATTATTTTGTTTACAGTAAAAAAATAATAAAAAATTCAAAACTTCATTGAAAAAATCGTGCAATTGTGTTTTGATTTGTTTTAACTTCTTTACAAATTTTATTTTAAAATTCTTTATAAAATCCTAAAAATTGAAAATACATAAAATAATAAAATTAATATAAAAACATTGAAAAACATAAAAATACATAAAATAGCTTTATTTTGAAAAATTACCTTTCTATTTGTATAAATTTCTAGTAATTTTGACTTTATTTGATATGCTAACAACTTAAAAATACTATGTTGATATTTTGTTTTGTTTAATTTTTATTTTTAATTGTTTTGAAAATCTAAAATCTCTAAAAAAATCACAAAAATAGTAAAAAATGTCAAAACCACAAAAAATGTCTTCGTTTGATTTTTTTATTATTTTAGTATTTTAGAAAAGTCCAAAAGATCAATGTTTCCTTTATTCACATTTTCTTTTTTTTATTTTGTTTTTAAAATTTAAAATATAAAAAATTGCAAAATTAAAATTAATTAAAAATATTACAATTCAGAAAATAAAAAATAAAATTTTAAATTCTATAAGATACAAAAAAATTTAAAACACATAAAGCATCAAAAGTTAAAAAGAAAAAGAACCTACTTAATTTTCATTAATTAATAATCTTCGGGTATTTTAGCCCGCATGAGTTCGATCCTGCAGGCTATATATGTAAAATAAATAGCTCACTTTACTTATCTTATGTGCTTTCTTTGATTTATTTTTCTTGAGAATAAGAACAATTTTTTATTAGGGACAGTTAGGGTTGCAGTGACACTTGTTCACTTTATTTTTCATTACAATATCAAAACCCTAAATCATCTCGAAAAATCAAATGGCATTGTTGTAGAGGAGGGACGATGAGAGTAGTAGGGTCAATTACTTCCTTGTACTCTAGGTGTTTGTTTATATTTTGTTTCATTTGTTTCTTTTTACTTGTCTTTATTTTAGTCACATTTTCTGTGTATTTCATTTTCTCTTATTTTTCATAATTGCTTCTCACACCTCTTTTATTTACCCTTTTGTACAAGGGCCCAACGAACGAGAGCGGAGTTCTTAGGAATGTCGATGCACCCAAGCAATGCAGAGGTCGGGCATTTCTGCATTGACCGGTAAGAGAGCATAGGAGAGACGGAGCAGGAAGAGTGGAACAACGGACATTTTGAGCACATTTTTTGTTTTATTTTTCTATCATTTTTAGTCCATTATTTTTGTAAATAATTTGCAATATTATTTCCTTGTATTTTTTTTCTTTTTCTATTTTATAGGCCATTTTAAAACCTTGTGATTGTGGGGTATGTTCCACCAAGTGTCGATGCACTTGGGGGACCTCATCTTTTTTTCACGGCTTTTATTTTCTTTTGTTTCATGCAGTTTTTTGTGCTTGAGCCCATTAGTTGTAAATTTTATTATCTTGCTTGAGCCGAGTAATAATATGTCCAAAGTCTTAATAAAATTCTTGTTCCTATAGAGTAACTTCGTAGTTTGTACTTAGGAAAATAATCGGTTCTTCCTGATAATAGAAGTTTTTGCTAGGATGGTGATGAATCCCATATTTATATACATTATTCTTATTTATTATCTCTCTTGCTTAAGAAAACTAATGAAAATCACTTATAATTCTCATTTATTAATTAATAATGTGTTTTAAATAAAAAAGTTATTATTATTGTATATTAATGAACATATTATCATTCTATTATTTTATTTGTTTATTATTTATTAAAAAATACAATAAAAATAGTTTAATATTGTATATAATTAATTTAACCTAATTTATAAAATAAAACCCCAAAAAATAAGAAAAGTTATAAAATTAAATTGCTTGCAAAAATAATGTATGTTTATATATGACTTTATTTCTCTTTGAGTAATACATGAAAATTGTAGATATCAAGATCTACAACTTTCATGTTAAACATTTTTTTATTATTCTTCTAATTATTTCTTTAGATCTATAATGTATTTATTCATTTATCTCAATTCTCATTGGCCCATGTGGTCCCATCTCAGCGCACCACATGGTCCTGTCTCTTCTATGCCACCGGCCTCTCTCCAATCTATT
The DNA here is from genome assembly GCA_037367405.1 of Ottelia alismoides. Lineage (NCBI taxonomy): Eukaryota > Viridiplantae > Streptophyta > Magnoliopsida > Alismatales > Hydrocharitaceae > Ottelia > Ottelia alismoides. Next base: position 1,207,786 of record JAZKJV010000123.1, read on the forward strand.
GGATTTCAAGATCCAACAGCTGAAAATTTGTCGTCAATATCCAGTTCAACTTCCCAAAGATCGTGCCCCTTTCGCACCCATCCAACTTCTCCATTTTCTCCCGATAACCTCCATTAACTGCTCACCAAACTTTAGCCACCTTCTTCAACCACTATTCATCCTCTTCCATGCCAACTCTCCATCCCTACCTAACTCTAACTACCTAGCTGGTTACATGTGGTTGAAACCTTCATGTCAACCACCTAGAACTGCTAAACCTTCTCCATCAAAACCTAAACATCGTCCATTGCAACCGTCGTCCGCTACTTTGTGATTGTTCTCCGAGCGTCATCCACCCTCCAATGACAACAAGAGGAGTAGAGATCAATGCCAAGAAGGTGAATACTGTCTGGCAAGTTCCATGGATTTTTCTATAATTACAGCGTAAATCATGGATGTTCGAGCTTGTTTCTCTCGCTAAGAAGCTCGAGCGAAGATCGGAGCATCTTGGAATCCAACTCTCAGTCTATGTTCTTCAACCTTTGTGCATCCCAATCCATCTCCATCTCTAGTTAAGATAACCATCCCTATTTCCTTATATTGTCTCGATTTTAGTATATTGTGAAGCTCTGATTAATCTTTGATATAAATACTCAAATCTCTTTGTATTAAATCCATCATACACAAATACTTCCTAATGAACCCACTTCAGTTCTCCATAAACTGAATCATTTTGATCATTCTCTGACCATCCAAAGATCAAATATCCACTTAGGACTTCAGTTCCTTTGCCAAACTAAGCCCTCCATGTCACTCCCTTACATCCCAATAGATTTTTCGATTTGTGGGCTTTCATTCTAGCCCTAGCAGTCATGAATTTGGTTCACTGATCAGAGAAACCAAGTGTTCTATGACCTCAAGCTTCATCTCCGGCGACACTCCACCGAGCCATAGATCTACATCTCTCCAGCTCTCCCCTTGGGCATCTGCATATTCCCTAGGCCTTTACGAAGCTCTCGCGACCTTCAAAGCATGCAGAGGAGCATGGGGGAGGAGCATGATCTTTGTAGGAGACCCGCCATCATCGTTGCATATAGAGGAAGGAAGAGACATCCTAAACGAGCGGTTACCATTGGATCTTGCCAATGGGGCGAGATCCTATAGCCTAGAGCGTGCAACATAGATATCTGAGGCGATCCTTCAATCTACAGGTTGGAGCATCTGAACCTACATCAAGTTTCTAGGTGGGGCCATGTACAACCCAAACCGCATCAACCAAACACACGGGGTCATGTGTAGAGTGCACGTGACTTTGGATATTTTGTAGAATATCCCAGAAACGATTCAATATTTGCAGATAATCTCACCTTTTGGAAAAATTGTAAATATTCTTGAGTGGATTCTTGTATTCACTATTTATTCCATTTTGTACATATTCATAATAAAATAATTTATGGTTTCTTGCATTTATGTCCCTATAGTGTTCTTTTAATAACTTATGAGCCACTTGTACATTTTCAATGAAATTGGTGTCGTTACAAAGCTAATTTGTGCTCTTTAATCTAATGAAATTAAATCATCGATTTAGTCTATAAATTTTCACATTAATTTAGAGTAGCTATTTTGTCTGTCAACCTTATTCATCACTAAAAATTAAATTAGACGTATGTTGATTTGATCTCTTCTTGGCATGGATTTATAATTAATTAATTAATTGAATTAGCAAGTATTTATTTTATTTAAGTCAGTAGCATAGTGAGTGTTGTTTGTCTTTGGGGGTATATTTCATCATTGCTTGTCATTCTAAAATGATTACATAAAAAATGATTTGAAAAATGTATATTGTGTGTTTCTTTGTATTTTGCATGACCTGCAAACTATAAATTATTGAATTAAATATTTAGAGTCTAAATTTAGTTAGATAATTGCTCATGTCCCTACATTCGAGCATGAAGTTGTCTAGGTAAAAATTAAATTAGATAGGACTTGGCACACATTCTCGTGATCATTTAGGTTATTTTTTATTTTTATTTTATGCGCGGATCATATTGCATGTATACTTTTGGCAACATGTACACATTCTCTATCATGCATGCATCATTGATTTTTATCGCGCATTGACTTTTCTGACTTCCTTCTCTGTTTTCTCTCGCTTAGGATAAAAAAGAAAATTGGAAATTTGTTAGATTGACTTATTTTAAAATACTAAAAAAAGTGACAACCAAATAAATTTGGGATTGCTAAAATTATTCGACTCAAAAACTAAACGTAACGATTCGTTCATTTTTTTGGGAAGAAGAACCCCCTCATTTTTGTAGGTACTTACCTCTAGATAGAGTGGATGAGGACGTATCCTTAAGGATAGAGCCCAAATCCTTGGACTTGTGCCTGAATAAAATGTGTATCACTCTTCGTTATACGATCGCAGCTGCAAGCACTTGCCTCTGACTTTAGAAAATTATTTTGGTATGCTCCGCCTCTTATCTATCTTTAGGCTTGATATTAAATGGCAACCTGGGCAGGGGGTTCCATTGTTAGGGGAGGTTTGAGGATCTACAAGAAGTATATGGAAGAATCCTTAAAGTGCATCACGGAAGCGTGAGGATCACATCAGATACGATCGAGAGCGACTAGTTGCACTAGTGCCTTGGTGAACGGAATTTAAAAATTTTTAACCGATGAAACCACATGATCCAAGAACACTTCTTGGATCGTTTCATCTAACATATAGTAGATAAAGGAATACCTCTTGTAGTGTGGTTGTAATCGAGCCTCTAAGAGAAGATACCTCCTGTCTCAGGTTCGATCAATCGGAGAAGACGCTTGCGAGAGCGGAGATGAGTCGTGCGCTTCTCGCAATCCAAGTCGTTGATTCAAGCAATGGATCTCCTAATTTCGTCACACGAGGTTGAACATCTTCTTTACGAGCAAGACACACCAAAGAAGACAGAGATCCAAGAGTTGTTAAAGCGACAGCACAACGACGATGCAACGATGGCAACGACCTTCTCTCTAGGGATGGAGGGAACAACCACTCAAGGAGAGAGAGAGGTTGGCGTGAGAATGAGAGAGAAAGAGAGAAGTTGTGTTTTTGTTGTTGTAACTTGAAGAACAAGGGTTGATTCTTCTTATATAGGGTTTTGGAAGTCCATGGATCTCAATCCATGAACAACACAAAATCAATGGATGAGATTGATTTGTGTCACTTTCAATGGCCATGATTTTGTTGTAAAAATACAACAACAATTAATTTGATTTATATTAATATATATTGATAAATCAATATAAATTAATTCAAATTAAATCAATTAATCATGGAGATTGTGAGGAGGATATTGTGCTCATCCCGAAAAAGGGGGGACGGCCTCCTAATCCCCTTAGGAATTGGTGGTCGTCCACCTCTTTGACTTGGGAGGGGTAATCTCCTTCTCGTTCATGAGATTACATTATCTCATGAAATATCCAAGATTATCTCATAAAAATGATTGATAATTATCTCGTGAATATTATAATCATGCCACTAGAAATATGTGAATCGCATTCACGACCCAAAATAAACTTTAAATTATATTTTCAATTAATTATACTATGTGAATCCAACTCACATCAGCAATTAATCAACAAATATAAATCGCAATAGTCTCTCTCTAATACATTATAAATAACATTTATAATATATGTATATATATGAATAGTTGGATAGTGTTATCCACATTATTCTTATCCACAATAATTAAATCATATTTATTTATATTGGATCATCATTCTCATGCGTTCAAATAATATGAATCAAATTCACATTATTCATAATAATTAAATTACATTTAATTATCCATTTCTCAATGCTTAGATATAATTCAACAATGGAATTATTCTTGAACTCTTTCAAGAATAATGTGCTTTCTCCACAGATACTTGGAGGTAAGGACATGGCGATTTTATGTTCCATGTATAGTGACTTGGGTATTGAGATCACATCTCAAATCCAGATCTCATGGACCTCTCATAGATGCTTGATTTAAATCAAGGTTGTAAAACTAATCTCCTCATTGCATTTGAAACTCATTCAGATCAATGTCCAACACTTGGACTAAGATCGGATTACTTCTCTATAAAGATGAGTCAATAAAATTCAGACTTGTTTATCACGCCCTCGGAATGGAAGCACCATGGTTATACAATCATTTGTGATCACATCACCCTTAGGTATTCGTAATACATATATATCCTGCATACTGGAAGAATTGTGATAAATCCGAAGATATAGATCAATTTTACATTATCATCTTTAGGTTTTCATCATCAAGTTTCTCATTCTTGGTCATTAGGAGTTGGTATCGATCATATGCTTTCCAAAAGCATATATTATACCTTCAAATTCTTGTCATGCTTCCAAAGCACGATGACCATGCATGGAATTTAATCGTTCCCTATAGCTCATGAGTGAGCTCATGTCTTATGGTTCATAAGTGCATCTTTATGATCCCCTTTGAGAGATTGCATTACTCAAACGCCTTCATATGCACACCAGCTCGACGGTGTATAGACTTTGGTTAGGTCATCAACCTATTGGTCTGCCAAATGTACATACTTAGACATATAGTAACACATCTATCTCCGGTCAGAGGATGTGTGCCTACATCGGGACAATATACGACATGGGACTTTGGTTATCTCAGTCTCATTAAGTCAACTCTTTGACCTAAATAATCTGACACCTTCGAATCTCTATTTCCATGCAGGGGACCTGCATCAAGAGATCGATCAGATATCAGTCTAATGAGAAAGGGTTGCCATCTCCTACTCAGGCTGGAAATCATCTCTTAACACTTGAAAGTGCTTAATGAGTCCTTAATTTAACTCCTTGGATAATCATCCAAGCACCAGCCTCTATGATTCAATTATTGAATCAATAGTTGTATGATCATTAAGATGGCCATGGTACATAACCCTAATTGTACAGAGGGACCTTATAGTGCATTTAATCATTTAATCTCAGATAGGGAGTAAAAAACCAATAACTTTTATTGATAAATCAAATATTACAGTAACAATTATTGTAGGAATGATTTGCCTATGGCTCACATGGCTAACAGTATACTGGGCAATAGGGTGGCATCACCCTGTGTATCTATTATTAAGTAACTTCTTATGATTCATTAAACTAAAACTGAAAATATAAAAGATTGAGCTCTTACGATCCTCACATTGTATTCAGTTGGTGAATCAGGGGTTTGATTTATGTTTGTTTGCTTAGTGTAAAGATCCCTCTGCGCACTTTGTGCCTTTTCTTTCACTTCTTCTTCTTATTTGACTTCATGGTCTTGCATTTTTCCTTTTGACATTGAAGATGTCGGATTGGAGTACTTTCTGTTCGAACTTTGCTAGCTTGTCTTTGTACACTCGATTTCGGTCGTTTTCATTCATTTGTGATGGCTCTCCTCCTGAACATTCTTCCTTTTCTACATCTCCATTTCTTTTGCCAAGAAATCCCTTATTTGAGATTGATCGTAATCTCAAACAATCATTTGAGACTCCATCATTTCTGAAGATTGATCGAGTGCCTTGCACATTTTCATAGAAAGACATTGAGCAATCGATGTCTCTCAAAGGTAAAGCACCTGTAACTAAGCAGCATGAGAATACAACACGACGTTGTCTTTGATATAGGATATTCAGGAATAACTTATTGAGAAATCCAACATTCATGCGGGACTTAGAGATATGATCTTAGAGTTGAGGAACCACAGAGGAGACAAGAGAGATGAGGATGAGCAGATGAGAGGACGTGGGTATGGGGGAGTAGTTGAGCAGCAACCTAGATCATATCCTATTATTGAGCCAAAAAGAGCGATGCCCAAGCTCACCCTTAGAGATGCCTATAACCCAGGCATAGGACACTCAGTCACATGGATTCAGATACCTGCGGTTCATGGGCATTTCAAGATGAATCCCCAACTTTTACTACTACTCCCCATATTCCATGGTCACATCAATGAGGAACCATATACACCTACAGCGGTTTGACAGCATATGTAGTATAATGCACTACACTAACATCCCAGTAGAGGTAGTGAAGATGATAGACTTCTTGTTCAGCCTTAGAGACAAGGTGCTATATTAGATCAATCATTTAGGAAGAGTTGTCACGTCTTGGGTGGAATTGAGATCAGAATTTCTAAGCATGTACTATCCTCTAGGATGATTGTATCTGATGTGGTCCTTGATAGCTAACTTCTCCCGGATGTCCCATGAACTGATTCACGAGGCATGGGAATGTT